>CM060691.1:72058500-72631000 GCA_030686995.1 Artemisia argyi | reverse complement strand
AGTCAGTAGAGATGGAAAGGTCAGTGGGCATATGTTCTCCTCTAATAGGTCCAGGTACAACATTCATTCCCCCTTCCTTAACATATTTTACGGGTTTTAAAAATTTTAGGACAGGTTCAGGGTCAAAAACACTGGATATATCAGGGTAAGTTAATTCCTCTGGATCTATATATTTATCATACCCTAATGCTCTTCTAGACCTAACAGATTGACTACTATCAATTAATTTTTCTAAATGTGAAGACCCTTCTTGCCACTTCTTACGACTAGCCACTTCATTATCAAACTTTACTTGCAATTCTTGTTTCTCTAGTTCTACATTAGCCTTTTCTTTCTCAGTACGCTTTAAATCAATCTTAGTGCATTATAAATCACTTTCTAACACCCTTATCTTTTCTTCATAAGCAAGCTGATTCTTTTGAAACCAAATTTTTTGTCTTTCTAAAGTTTTTAAAGCCTGTTTATAAGCCTCAACTTCTACATAGCATTCATTATATTTAGGTTTCAATTCATCATAAGCTTCCTTAAGTTCATTATATCTTTCACTACAACCAAAGACACAATTATGTACCTGAGAAGGGAGTCCCATTAGTGCAAATTCTTCAGTCTTGGATATAGTGCAAGCTTCCTTTCTCATCTTCTTGGATTCAGCCTTTCCACCATACCTTTCTTTTATTGCATTCCATATATCACTTGCCTCATCCATATAATGGAAATCTGCTACATGATCAGCAGGAATAGATTTAAGCAAGGTAGTTCTTGCCTTTGATTCCCTTTGTACAGCAATGTGTTCATCAGTAGTCGTTGGAGGAAAAATAATGACATTTCCATCTTGATCTCTTCTATGCCTTTTCAAGCTGTTGCCATTTTGAATCACCTTCCGGATATTCATATCGTTTTTCATGATCCAGTGTTCTATCTTCTTAGCCCAGACCGCATACTCATCATTCATCAAATAAGGAAACATTACACGATCCCTTTCATCGTCAGATTGTGCCGTTTTAATGGTGCAGAGAGATTTTTTTTATTTTTTATTTTTTTTTACTAACAGTAGTAACGGGCAGCGAGATCAGCAGTAACCGAGAATAGTAGGAACTAACAGCAGAAACAAAATAGCATACTAGTACGAATCAAATGAACAAGCAGCAGTACTAAAATTTTTAACAGCAGTATCCATGGATTGCATCAGCAGAAACAAACCAATTAGTGCGACAATCCCATGTGATAAAGATAATATTTCTGCTTATCTTCATGAATCACCGACCCCACATAATTAATGAAGAAAACAACAATTCTTCAAATTCAGTACGAGGTATCTTGAACAAACGACAAACAAGTAGCAATAAATATTCGTCCCACTTAAAAACCGAACACGACAAACCCTTTGAGTAGCACTACAACTTTTGTCTTTAATTCAATACCCCACAAATAATCTATACTGATCAAGAATAGCAGCAATACTCCACACAAATAATTCAATATTGCATTGATACCTTCAAGTGAAATCAGTACTTCATGTGTATGTAAATTTCGACCAATCAAATGAATCCAATATGATGCTAAATACGACAAACCAGATCCCTAATATATGATTAATAAATTCACAAACCGTTGTAGAAAGCACTCCACAAATCGAATAAGAATTATTCACCAAGTTTAATAATGGCCCACGATGCAATAAAGAATAGTCAACGAATCAACCCCACACTTTGTTTAATATACGGAGTATATTAAACCTTATGTAATACGATAATTTTTTGTTGAATTCAATATACCACCATCGACCCCACGTTGAATAATAAATCAGTACACACTACTATATGTATCTGTATTGAATTCCCACGTGATCTCGTTGTCCCACAATTCTCAAATAACGACAGAACATTCAAAGTATATGCAACTAGATCATAACAAATCAAATCCCATTTAATACCACCAACACATTAATTATTGATAATACGAGGTTTATGAATAGACCAATGATATCAATCTCATTAATGTTCCACCAACAAATTAATTCACTATTAAATGACAACAGCAACAATATTAATAAGGTACGAGGTTAATTAAATTTACCAGCCATTAGAAGATACCTTTGTCGCCAATCAAACATCACAGCAGCAAGAATTATGAAACCTTTTTCAAATCTGCTTCTTCTACGACAATAACAAACCTTGTAAAACCCTAGATCTCACGAGCCCCTGTGCTCTGATGCCAATTGTTTAACCAAAATCAAGCCCAATCTAGGATAATAAAACCAATGATTATATGCACAGCGGAATAACAATAATAACAATCAAAGTTTCGCAAGGTTTTTCTATTCAATAATGATCCTCTATGGATCTCTATTTTTTTCTCTAAAATGTTTTTCCTGGAGTTATGTTTTTCTCTTAAGAAGCGTCACTAAAATAAAAGCCTATATGTTCCTTTTATACACAAGGAACCCTAATACAATAATAAATAAAAATATCAATGCATATCACTACCTAAAATAACTCATGCATATCCTAACAAACAAATACTAAAGATACGGATTCATTATACCCGCAGAAATAAGTCTTCAGCAGGAACACTATGTCAGCAGAAACCATCTATAGCTTTAGCAGAATCCTGTCAGTAGACCTTCATCAGTAGGAACTTCCAAAATTCCCAACATGTATTCCCCGAAGACTTGCCCGGTCTTCCACCTGAGCATCAGGTGGAATTCCAAATCGAACTCGTGCATGGAGTGACACCAGTTTTGAAATCACCCTACAGACTAGCGCCGTATGAACTTAAGGAACTATCTGAGCAACTGAAAGAATTGTCAGATAAAGGTTTTATCTGACCAAGTTCATCACCTTGGGGGGCTCCTGTCTTATTCGTTAAGAAGAAAGATGGACGTTCAGAATGTGTATCGATTACCGGGAATGGAACAAACTCACGGTAAAGAATCGGTATCCATTACCCAGGATCGACGACTTGTTTGATCAGTTGCAAGGATCGAGTGTATACTCAAAGATCTACTTGCGTTCAGGTTACCACCAACTTAGATTCCGGGAAGAGGATATTCCCAAAACCGCCTTCAGAACCCGTTACGGACGCTACGAGTTCCAAGTAATGCCATTTGGTTTAACCAGTGCACCTGCTGTGTTCATGGATCTCATGAACCGAGTATGCAAACCTTACTTGGACAAATTCGTAATTGTGTTCATCGACGACATCCTAATCTACTCCCGCACTGAGAACGAACATGCAATTCATTTGAGGACAATCATGGAATTACTCAGGAAAGAGCGATTGTATGGCAAATTCTCGAAATGCTATTTCTGGATTCATACTATACAATTTCTTGGTCATATTGTCAACATTCAAGGTATTCATGTAGACCCCGCCAAGATCGAAGCTATGAAAGATTGCGCATCTCCAACCAACCCCACCGAGATTCGCCAATTCTTGGGTCTTGCCGGTTACTATAGGAGATTCATTGAAGGATTTTCACTCGAAGCCCTTGACCGAACTGACTCAGAAGAACAAGAAATTTGTTAGGGAAGAAAAACACGACTCAGCCTTCCGTCTCCTTAAGCGAAAGCTTTGTGAAGCTTCAATATTGGCATTACCCGAAGGAAGTGAGGACTTCGTGGTATACTGTGATGCTTCGTATCATGGTTTAGGAGCCGTATTGATGCAGCGAAACAAAGTGATAGCTTACGCTTCACGACAACTTAAGAAACACGAGGAGAACTATACAACCCACGACCTAGAATTAGGAGCCGTAGTATTCACCCTTAAGTTATAGAGACACTACCTTTATGGCACCCAATGCACCGTATACACCGACCATAAAAGCCTCCAACACATCCTAGACCAGAAGGAACTAAACATGAGACAACGTAGATGGTTAGAGTTACTTAGTGACCACGATTGTGAAATCCGTTATCACCCTGGTAAAGCCAACGTTGTGGCAGATGCCTTAAGTCGGAAGGAACAACTTAAACCTCTTAGGGTTAGATCATTAGGAATAACAATCTCTTCACCCCTTTCTTCCCAAATACTCAACGCACAAACGAAGCTCTTAAGGAAACCAACCGACCTAAGGAAAAGATTTATGGCATGCCAGAAAACCCCAACGGTTTTGTGAAACGAGCTGATGGAACGCTCGGTTTCAAAGAGAGAAGTTGGATTCCTCTCTATGGAGGTATAAGAGACCTCATCATGCATGAATCTCACAAGTCAAAATACTCCATCCACCCCGGTTCTGACAAAATGTACCACGACCTAAAGAGACTTTACTGGTTGCCAAACATGAAAGCCGACATTGCAGAGTTTGTCGGGAAATGTTTGACTTGTTCACGAGTAAAGGCAGAATACCAAAAACCTTCAGGATTATTAACCCAACCCGAGATACCCGAATGGAAATGGGAACGTATTACCATGGACTTTATCACCAAACTACCGAAAACCTCCATCGGTTTAGATACCATCTGGGTCATAGTAGTTCGTCTAACCAAATCCGCTCACTTCATACCGATCAACAAAACTGACGAGATGAGTACGCTCGCGCAGTTATACCTTAAAGAAATAGTGTCACGACATGGAATGCCTATTTCAATCATCTCCGACCGAGATAGCCGTTTCACCTCTCATTTTTGGAAGACATTGCTAAAAGCCTTGGGAACCAAACTAGATATGAGCACGACTTATCACCCCCAAACCGATGGACAGAGTGAGAGAACCATCCAAACCTTAGAGGACATGCTTAGAGCATGCGCCATCAACTTCGGAAAAGGTTGGGATAGACACCTACCTTAGGCTGAATTTTCCTACAACAATAGTTTCCATGCCAGTATTAAAGTAGCACCCTTCGAAGCACTTTACGGTCGAAAGTGCAGATCACCTATCTGTTGGGCGGAAGTTGGAGAGACACATCTTAACGGCCCCAATCTCGTTCATGAGACAACGGAAAAGATAGTGAGATCAAACAACGTCTGCAAGCTGCCAGAGACAGGCAGAAGAGTTATGCTGACGTAAGACGAAAACCCATGGAATTCCAAATAGGAGACAAGGTCATGTTAAAGGTATCTCCTTGGAAAGGAATGATACGTTTCGGAAAACGTGGAAAACTAAACCCTAGGTATATTGGTCCTTTTAAGATCCTAGAAAAGATAGGACCGGTTACTTACAAACTAGAACTACCCCTAGAACTTAACCGAGTGCACGACACCTTCCATGTATCGAACCTAAAGAAATGCTTGTCCGATGAATCTCTTGTTATCCCTTGGAAAGAGATTCAGCTCGACGACAATCTTGTCTTTACGGAAGAACCCGTGGAGATCATGGATAGGGAGGTCAAACAACTAAAACACCACCGCATCCCCATTGTTAAAGTTCGCTGGGACTCTAAGCGAGGACCGGAGTACACATGGGAACGCGAAGACCAAATCCGCGACAAATACCCACACCTCTTCTCCCAGGCATCACCGACGACCATTTCAGCTTGAATTCCGGGACGGAATTCACTGTAAGGGGTATGCACTGTAACCACCCGTAATTTTCACTTATGAATAGTAAATGTTAACTTATGATTTACGAATCATCATGATAATTAAAAACCGTTTCTACCAATAACAAAATTTTTGTTTGTTAGTTGAGTTACATTTTTATAATCACAACGACGTTTGTGATTACCGTTTACCTTGGAACGCGCTTACACACGAACCTAGATAGTCTAAGTATCGCGAATTAATTTTTTTATAATTAAATTTTATTAAGTAATGTAATATTTATATACTTATACATATATATATATAATCCGATAAATAACCAAATACGTTCTAATAAACTCCCGAGCTCACGAAAAATTCCACGATCCCACAGTAGCTACTCCTAACTTCGACATGATTTTCGAGACAAGCCAATTGGGCCTGTAAGCCACATTGGGACTCGGCCCAACCCTGTCACAAACCAAACAGCCAAACAGACCCTTTTTATTTTTGTTTTTTTTTCTTTTGGGCCTAGTCCACCCCGTAAGCCCAACACACCCTCCAAGCCCAAATCCCTTTATATATTTCGAACCAAACTCGTTTACTTTGGCTCGATTACCCACAATTTCTACAAACGACACATAAATGTTTTTACACCTCTCGTTACTACTCCTACCAAAGAATCATACATAACAATTTGTTTTCCCTAGCGTGAACGTTTGGTCAATGAAAACCAATCAAAGCTTAGCCTCATTTTTGCATGTCTACAAAAACTAAAAATCCATTTTTGAGTTTACAAAGCTTCGTACCCTTCTAAACTTGGCACCAAAGTTTCTTAAGAACCTTTAAACACGTTTATATGGTGCCTTGACTTTCTACAAACTCACAAATGAGTCAAAACAAAATTAAATGATGTTTTCTTATGTTTTTCCTCTCGTTAACATGCCACAAGGACGAATACGTGTATCCTCTTCCATAATTCACACGTTTTGAACTTGAGAGGCAACAATGAGACTTTCTAGTGTGTCACACATAGTTTAAAAGGAATTGACCTTCCTTTAAACTATTACTCTTAAATTTTTCCATGTTTCTTTTGTTTTCTTCTCGGCAAACACCTTCACAAGGACGAAAGATAGCACCAACCATACTATTTTCCTAAGAATCCTCAAAGAAACCTTTGTTGACCACGTTTCAACACATCCAAATGTAAACATGCACCACGTTGTTGTTTTCTTGTCACTCACTTGTGCACAAGGACGATCCACCAACAAAACTCATCATCACTTCACTATTGATCCCTATTCCTCGTACCCCTACCCCTTGGTTACTAGTTTCATGTTTCCCACGTTCTTAAAATCTCTCGTATATATATACATGCATTCATGCATGCACACGAGCCCTACACATCACCTTAATCATTTTTCCACTTACAAACTCACTTCTAAGTCTTTGGAGAAACGTATAACTTTGGAAAGCATTGGGAGTCTCGTACCAAGCTAGATCAAGCAATCGGTGGCTTGTGTGTACGTAGGAGTCAAGTTCTAGCCTTTCCTTGGTCGTTCTCATCTCTACGAGTCGTTTTCTACTAAACCATTTGGTGAGGTGAGTTAAAATTCACTCCTTTTAATAATTCCTTACGTTTTGTTTTCATTGCACCACACTTACTTTAGCTACATTTATCGTTAATATTAAGTTATAACATATACGTATTACTAGCTAAACTAAGAGATTAACATGATATAAACCAAAGTTAGTAAGGCCCCTTTTGCTAATAAACACTTATAAGTACGATATATAACACGTTCCTAAGTCCCCTTGACCTATACGTTTTAACCTCTAAAACACTTAAATAATAAATATAGTTATTGTATATTATTTCTCAAAGGAATTGCTAAGAAATAAGCAAAACCCGAGGTCGTAGTCCGTGTGAAGGTGTGAATGGAATTTGAAATTCCCGGTTCGTGAAAAGTGTCGTGAAAGTGGGAAAAAAGTGATTTTAATGAGATTTACACTCATGAATATGAAAATGAAGCACAATTAACCAATTAAGCAAGTAATTCAAGTAAGGCAACCTAAAACGTAACATAGAATTAAAAACGTAAGCTAAAACGTAAAATAAACGTAAATGCGCGAAATAAAAAGTGAAATTGAATCTATACTAATCCTACGGGTTTGAAAATAATTTTCCTAAGTTAAAAATGATAAAAGAAAATTTTGAGAAAAAGAAAAATATTTTTTTGAGTTTTTATTTAATTTTTATGAATTAAAAACTAATTTAACAAATTAAAAATTAAAAGAAAATGGAAATTAAGTGAGAAAAATACAAAATTAAGTTTGAAAATTCTAAAATAACTAAAAACTAATTTAAACCTGAAAATATTTTTTTTTTTTTTGGTTTTTTGTGTAATTATTATGAATTAAAAACTATTTAAACTAATTAAAAAGTAATTAAAATTCAAATTAAATGAGAAAAATGCAAAATTAATTTCTAAAAATCTAAAATAAATGAAAACTATTTTCTAAAATATTTTTGGATTTTTTTATGCTTTTTGTGATTTTTTGGTATTTAAAAAGTAATAAAAATTGATTAAAAACTAAAATTTAATAAGAAAAATAGCAAAGAAACTCAGAAAAATCTGAAAAATTCAGGAAAATTCTAAAATATTATTATAATCCTAGAAAAAATTTAAAAACTAAAAAATAAGCTAGCAAAGTGCTTATTGCTTTGTAAATAGCTTATATGGAGTGCTTATTAATAAGCACTCTTGACTAAACTTGACTGAGACTTTGACCAAAGGTTCTTTTGACTCAAATGAACTTAAATGTACTCAGATAAGGCCAAATTGATCACAGAAACACAGATATGGACAAAATTATTTGAATAAGCACTAGTTTAATAAGCAATAAGCAAACAGAAATAGCCAAAAGCTCAAGATCACTAGATTAAGCAACTATGGGCTCTAAGTAACTAAAATGAACCTCAAATCTCAGGTTTCAACCAATAAAACACATTATCAGTCCTAATTATGAAAACAGACCCTTGTAGAAATCTTACACTTGACAAGTCAAACAAACAGTCCAAATTAAGCTGTTACTAGTGAGATTATGGGGGCAAAAGCCTTATGAACCTACTGAGATAATAGACAAACCAAAAGATCACACTCAGAAGCTTACTTACTATCCTAAAAGTAGCCTAGGAATCTAATACAACCTAATGGTGCAGGGGATTCAATGAAGTTAACTACTGACTTTTAGCTTATTTAAAAGTACTCAAATAAGTTCCAAAACCTGATTTTCTTATTGATTATGCTTTTCAAACTGACAAACTTACCAAATCAACAAACTAAACCTATTTCAATCCATTATCAAATCCCATAAATGCTCACAAAGTTGTAACCAAAAACTGAGTGACAAATCTTTTTGACTTTTTGATTATGCAAATATTTTGACTAAATTGAGGTTCAAATGATCCTAGATGATTACTAATGTTGTGATAAGCTACTATAAAGCTAAATTAAGCTATTATACCTACTTGTGCTACTAAACTTATGAATATGCAACTGTTATTGCCTAACAGTGAATGCTAAACTATGTTTGTTGACTTTAAATGAGTAAATTACCTAAACTAAGCTATGTATATCCTATATGTAACTATTATAAACTAGTAATGCAGAAAATAAAGCCAATAGTCAACTAAAACTTAGAACAATAGCTAAACCCAAACACTGCTAAACTCTTATGATGTGATCAAAATACTAAGCAAATTGATCCTAAAGCAATCCAAACTACTAACTCAGGTCTAATTATGATCAAACAAGCTAGATTAATACAAAAACACAGAGTTCAAACACACAAGACAAACTGAAACACAGAATCAAAGGATGGACAGATAATGAAATAGTAAGTACGAAATAATAGCAAACTAGAATGAAATGATGATATAAGCTACCACTAAACTATTTTATGATGCAACAACTAACTTTAAGCAGAAATAAGTGATAAAAAGTAAATATATACTACTGGTACTCTATTATGCTATATAAAGAAAATTAAATGAAAAACTTACAAGGAAAATCCCCCTCAGCTCAAACAGAGGGGGTTCACTTAGCTAGCTTGTCTTTGGACAGGCCAAAAGCTCCTTATTGGACTGTCAAATCTCCACAGCTTATTGAATAAGCACTTTGTTGACTTTTGTTGACCGAGTCACTTTCTAATTGTATTGATGTAATAAGCTCACAGAAGCTATTGAAAAGCAACAATGACCCTATATGAACTACAAATAAGCTTAAATGATACCGAGATTTGGAAATTAAGAATTATTTTTACATATTTTTTTTATTTTTCTGATTTTTTTTTTATTTTTGGTTTTTTTTTCCAATATAAGATGAACAAAACTTAAATAAGAAATTAAAACAAACTAATAGTGATTATACTTAATCTAGAAAAGCAGTAAATAAGATTCAAACAAGACTAAATAAGGAATTAAGACAATAAGGTGAACAATAAAAACTAAATTATATTAATTGAGGAAATCTGAATACAATACTTGAAAATGAAATTACAAATGATTTAAAGCAGAAAAATAACAGACTCTTACATAAAACCTACACACTAACTGATGAAGGAGGAGGGGGTATATATAGGAGAGCCTTGAGCTTGGGTGATGCTTTTAGTCCTGCCACGTCACTGATCCATGTGCTATTTGTGTTTTCTCTGAGTCCCTTAATACCATTGGATCACGTTCCAGATGTTTCCATAAGATTATAACCCTTGGATCATGTGCTAATGATGAATGAATCCTCCATGTGTGCTCTTATTGGTCCATATATGTCTTCTGGCACATTCCTGACACTCTGTCAACTTCTAGAAGTTCTTATGATTGGGTAATTATGAGGAATTGAGGTAATTTACGCGTGGGTTAATTTTAGGGTTTATATTAATAGTGGTAATTTTTGGGTAAAATGGGAATTGGGGGCGGGAAATGGGGGTGTGGGTGTTTTTATTAGTTTGGTTGACCGGGTTGTTGACCTGGGTAAAAGTGGTGGGTTGACCGGGTATATGGAGCAGGCTGGGTAGGGGAGATGGGCTTAGGTGGGATGTTTGGGCCTTAGGTGAGTTTTGGATATAGGATTATTATGGATCCGTTTCGTTTGTTGTGATTTTAAGCTTAAAACTACCAAGGACTATTTATGTAATCTTGAAAATTTCAAGGACCTTTGCTGCCATTTTTCCAAAGCTGATCCAAGGGCCTCTTTTTTAAATCTTTTATTTATGAAGGACCTCCTTTGGTTTTTCTTCAAATATTTCTTCAATGGACTAATTTTGCCAATTCATGAAAGATGAGGGACCACTTTTGTCATTTTCTTCAAACTTTGACCAAGGACTAATCTTGGCACTTTATGAATCTCTGAGGACTTCTTTTGACATTTTGAGCTTCCTTTGATCATTAAGCTTCCCCGGCTCCGGCTTTTGACCTTTTTCCATTCTCATGCTCGTTTTTGTCGGTTTTAGCTTTGTTTTTGTCCATTTTTCACATATCCATACCTGCACATACACAAATACAAAAACACACTATTTTCTTGGCATATTTTGTTAGTATTTGATATTTTTGGTCTGATTTAAGGTCTAAAAAGGATGTGTGAATAAGCACACATCAGATTAACATGATATAAACCAAAGTTAGTAAGGCACCTTTTGCTAATAAACACTTATAAGTACGATATATAACACGTTCCTAAGTCCCCTTGACCCATACGTTTTAACCTCTAAAACACTTAGAATAATTTTGAGTTACAAAACTGCTTTGGCTTTGATTAAAGTCGATTCACTTTGGTCTCGTATTTTCAAAATTATAAACACGACACCTCATTTTTATGGCTTAAACTAATAGACCACTTGGTAAACTAACAATCTAGGCTTTAAACTCACTCTTACAAACCCATTCAAACCCTCGTTAAACCCTAAAGCATGTCATGTTTTTCTTAAACTCAAAAGTACGTTTTGGCCTAAAAGCCCATTAAGCTGAAAATAAGCAATTGAGATAAGCTAATGGTATAAGCAGTACTTCAAAGTTTTTAGTGTCTAAATACAAGCCCAAAGCTAAGCCCAATAGTTTCGCAAGCCCAAAGATTTTAAAAACCTTAACGGGCCTAGTATTTAGCTCGTTAAAGGCCCATAAGCTCAAAATAAGCTCTTTTGGCCAAATAAGTTGTTTTCACAACTTAAATAAGCAGTTTTAAACTTATTTTGAAAATAAAAATGCCAAGTTTCGAAGTTGGTGAGTTTTGGACTAAATTTGCAAAAGTTTTAAAGTCGAGGGACTAAAACTGTCAAAATTGGAATTTAAGGTGAAAACTATCATTTTGACATCTTGTGATGAAAACTTTAAATCTAGAAAAGTTTTGGGAAGAAATTGTAAATATAAAATAGTTTTGGACTATAAATGAAAAATAAATAACGTTTTGGACTAACGATGTAACGTTATGTCATTAAGGGGTTAAAATGGAAACTTTTCAAAACTTAAAGGTTTTAATAAAATATAAATGTTATAATTTATATTTTATATATATATATATATATATATAAGTATTTTAGTAAAAACCGATTCGATCAAGCACTTTTCGTTAACTAAATAAAAATATATATAACTTATATATATATATATATATATATATATATATATATATATATATATATATATATATATATATATATATATATATATATATATATATATATAACGTACTAACGAAAATAATAAATATATAACTTTTAACAATTAACACATTCTCTCGAACCTATTCCACTCTTCGACACCCATCTATCGTTGAACCACCGATTTCGTTTTCTTTCGTAAAATCTCTACTCTACGTCAACAAGAACATGCTCACAAATTATATTTTTAAATATAACTTTTGTTCTTGAACTTCAGGCATTAAATATGCACGTTTAAATTGCTACGAGTCAAACTAACAAAACAATATAATAAACAACTTTCTCGATAAACTGAACTTAGACTATCAAACTCTAAAAACTTGCCATATATTTTACTTAGGTTGTGTGTTGAAGCCGTTTCCACCTGTCGTTTGAATAACGATACTAGTACTACCGAGCTATCTAGGTGTGTGTTCGTAGCCCACTCTTTAAACTTTTAAACTCTTTTGTTGGGAGATACATGTTTCAAACCCGAACACAAGCTTTTTAGTATGCTATGCCTGATGTTTTTTTTTTCCTTAAGTAGCTATTGCCAAAAGCCCTCGATCATGAACCTTAATCACTTGCGAGTGAACGTGAATACCTGGGAATAGATCTATTTGGGACTGACAATCCCCGTTTAGTTTAGCTAGGATGAGCGACTAGGCACACAGTATTTAACAACTCATAGGTTACTGGCAAAGACCTATCTTGAGGGCACCCCTATTATATTAGTTTACATCACACATTGATGTCTGTCTTATCGTTGCGTGTCATGAGCTTAATGTAATAACAAATTTGATTTTTAAAACTTGTTAATTGTTTATCGATGCAATTAACACACTTACTTGTGTTCAAACTTTAAACTTAAACCTATGAACATCACTAAACTTTTGTTGACTTTTAGCATGTTATCTCAGGTAACTAAGGCATGGATTATCAAGGCACGGAGAAGGGCATCAACCCGGGCACGGGTTTTCTAAAATAAACATTTTCTTATCATTCAACTAAATAAAGCATATTTGCGAAGATATGACTTGTCTTTCTAAAACTATTTTTGTACTCAGATATTTTAATGAATGATAAAATGTGTTTTCAAAACGTTTATATGACTGTGACAAAGATCCACTACGTAATACCCCGTTAAGTCTTCCGCTTTCGTTAATCGATTTTAGGGGGTGTTACATCTAGTTTGTAAGCAACCGGTCCTATCCTTTCTAGGATCCTAAAGGGACCAATATACCTAGGGTTTGGTTTACCATGTTTTCTGAAACGTATCATTCCTTTCCAAGGAGATACCTTTAACATGACCTTGTCTCCTATTTGGAATTCCATGGGTTTTCGTCTTACGTCAGCATAACTCTTCTGCCTGTCTCTGGTAGCTTGTAGATGTTGTTTGATCTTCACTATCTTTTCCGTTGTCTCATGAAGGAGATCAGACCCGGTAAGTTATGTCTCTCCAACTTCGGCCCAACAGATAGGTGATCTGCACTTTCGACCGTAAAGTGCTTCGAAGGGTGCTGCCTTAATACTGGCATGGAAACTATTGTTGTAGGAAAACTCGGCCAAAGGTAGGTGTCTATCCCAACCTTTTCTGAAGTTGATTGCGCATGCTCTAAGCATGTCTTCTAAGGTTTGGATGGTTCTCTCACTATGTCCATCAGTTTGGGGGTGATAAACCGTGCTCATATCTAATTTGGTTCCCAAGGCTTTTTGCAAAGTCTTCCAAAAATGAGAGGTGAAATGGCTATCTCGGTCGGATATGATTGAAATAGGCACTCCATGTCGTGACACTATTTCTTTGAGGTATAACTGCGCGACCATACTCATCTCGTTAGTTTCTTTGATTGGTAGGAAGTGAGCGGATTTAGTTAGACGATCTACTATGACCCATATGGTATCTAAACCGGTGGAGGTCTTGGGTAGTTTGGTGATGAAGTCCATGGTAAAACGTTCCCATTTCCATTCGGGTATCTCGGGTTAGGTTAATAATCCTGAAGGTTTTTCGTATTCTGCCTTTACTCGTGAACAAATCAAACATTTCCTGACAAACTCAGCAATGTCGGCTTTCATGTTTGGCCACCAGTAAAGTTTCTTTAGGTTGTGGTACATTATGTCAGAACCGGGGTGGATGGAGTATTTTGACTTGTGAGATTCATGCATGATGAGGTCTCTTATACCTCCATAGAGAGGAATCCAACTTCTCTCTTTGAAACAGAGTGTTCCATCAGCTCGTTTCTCAAAACCGTTGGGGTTTTCTGGCATGCCTTAAATCTTTTCCTTAGGTCGGTTGGTTTCCTTAAGGGCTTCGGTTTGTGCGTTGAGTATTTGGGAAGGAAGGGGTGAAGAGATGGTTATTCCTAATGATCTAACCCTAAGAGGTTTAAGTCATTCCTTCCGACTTAAGGCATCTGCCACAACTTTGGCTTTACCGGGGTGATAACGGATTTCACAGTCGTAGTCACTAAGTAATACTAACCACCTATGTTGTCTCACGTTTAGTTCCTTCTGGTCTAGTATGTGTTGGAGGCTTTTGTGATCGGTGTATACGGTGCATTATGTGCCATAAAGGTAGTGTCTCCATAACTTAAGGGCGAATACTACAGCTCCTAATTCTAGGTCATGGGTTGTATAGTTCTCCTCGTGTTTCTTAAGTTGTCGTGAGGCGTAAGCTATCACTTTGTTTCGCTGCATCAATACGGCTCCTAAACCATGATACGAAGCATCACAGTATACCACGAAGTCCTCACTTCCTTCGGTAATGCCAATATTGGTGCTTCACAAAGCTTTCGCTTCAGGAGACAGAAGGCCGAGTCGTATTTTTCTTCCCAAACAAATTTCTTGTTCTTCCAAGTCAGTTCGGTCAAGGGCTTCGAGATTTTTGAAAAGCCTTCAATGAATCTCCTGTAGTAACCGGCAAGACCTAAGAATTGGCGAATCTCGGTGGGGTTGGTTGGAGATGCCCAATCTTTCCCGGCTTCGATCTTGGTGGGGTCAACATGAATACCTTGACTATTGACAATATGACCAAGAAATTGTACGGTGCGGATCCAGAAATCTCATTTCAAGAATTTGGTATACAATCGCTCTGTCCTGAGTAATTCTATGATTGTCCTCAGATGGATTGCATGTTTGTTCTCAGTACGGGAGTAGATTAGAATGTCGTCGATGAACACAATTACGAATTTGTCCAAGTAAGGTTTGCATACTCGGTTCATGAGATCCATGAACACAGCAGGTGCATTGGTTAAACCAAATGGCATTACTTGGAACTCGTAATGTCCGTAACGGGTTCTGAAGGCGGTTTTGGGAATATCCTCATCCCGGACTCTAAGTTGGTGGTAACCTGAACGCAGGTCGATCTTTGAGTATACACTCGATCCTTGCAACTAATCAAACAAGTCGTCGATCCTGGGTAATGGATACCGATTCTTTACCGTGAGTTTGTACAATTCCCGGTAATCGATACACATTCTGAACGATCCATCTTTCTTCTTAACGAATAAGACTGGAGCTCCCCAAGGTGATGAACTTGGTCGGATTAAACCTTTATCTGACAATTCTATTAGTTGCTCAGATAGTTCCTTAAGTTCAAACGGCGCTAGTCTGTAGGGTGATTTCACAACCAGTGCCGCTCCAAGCACTAGTTCGATTTGGAATTCCAGCTGACGCTCAGGTGGAAGACCCGGAAAGTCTTCGGGGAATACGTCAGGGAATTCATTGACGACCGGAACATCTTCAAGTTGTCTCTCTTTCTACTTGTCTTCCGTTACATGAACCATGAATGCATGACATCCTTCGTTCATGTACTGACTACTCGGACATACGAGATGATTCCGTATCGAGTCTTATTCAGGTCGCCGTGAATGATGAGGGTTTTGTCATGGAGAGGGATATGGATGGTTTTCTCGTCACAGAGAATCCTCGCATGATGTCTGGACAACCAGTCCATACAAATGACGGCGTCGAAGCTACCGAGGGGGATAGGCATAAGGTCGACGGGGAAAGGTTTGTCTTACAAGATTATAGTGCAATCTCGCAGGACAACGTCAATGTTTATTAGGTTTCCGTTGGCCATTTCGACTTCAAAGGTGGTGTTTAGCTTAGAGGGCTCTACGTTAAGTAAGGGGGCTAATCTAATGGACACAAAACTCCTATCTACTCCAGAATCGAATAAAATCCTGGCACTATGTTGGTTTATTTAGAACGTACCCGTAACAACGTCGGGGTTTAACGGAGCATCTTCTTCTTTGATTACGTAAGCTCTTCCTCATGCAACATTCTGCTGGCCATTTCATTTTGGGCAGCGGTTCCTAAAATGTCCTATTTCTCCACAAGTGTAACAGGCTGGGGCTATGGGTTGAAGATTGCTTCCAGTAGCTGGACTCCTGCAATCCTTGGCTTGGTGTCGTATTTTCTGGCATCTCATGCACTTGGTGGTGCATGGTCCATTGTGGTGCAGTTTACATCTATTACACTGAGGTTTTAGGCCTTGGTATTCTTTGCTATCCGTAGTAGTAAGTTTTGATGGCTTCTTGTTTTTGGTTTTGCCGGTTGTGGCGGTTGTTTCGGTTGTGGTGGTAAGGGTTACTATTCTTGTTGTTAGGGTTATTTTTAGAGTTAGGGCTGGAGTTAGGGTTGGAGTTGGAATGAGTAGTCCTCTTGTCATCGAGTTTCCTCTTGAGTTTGTTGCTACACTTGACCTCTCGGTCAACGAGTTTCTAAGTTCGATTGCAGCTTCTAGAAAGGTGGGTTTGGATGAGGTAACGTCACCCTCAATACTCCGAGGAAGTCCTTCAATCTTTTCGAGGTCGGGTACAACCGTAGGACATAATACCATGAGTTCTTGGAATCGGTGGTTATAGGTTTTGAGATCAACACCCTTGACTTTTAGCTGGTGGAATTCATCTTCCAATTTCCTCAATTCAGAACGGGGGCTATACTTCTTCAGTATTTTGGCCTTGAATTCCGCCCATGTGAGCTGATAGGCTGCCGTGGTTCCCATAGTCTGGACTGTGGCATTCCACCAGGATAAGGCGTCTTGCATGAGTGTTCCCTTGGCGAAGGTGACTTTCATGTCGTCGGTACAACCGCTCCTTTGAAAGACAGTCTCAATTCGCTCAAACCAGTGGGCCAGTTCGGTAACACCTTCCGTTCCTTTGTATAAGGTAGGCTGGCAACTCATGAAGTCTTTGTAAGTACATCGGCGATGGATGGCTACCATACTCTCTCTAGTGGGCATGCTGGTACCGCTGTTGCGGGCATTAGTTGCTGCTTGCTCTGCCAAGACTGCATTCACACCATCGGCGATCGCCTTCCGAATAACTTCCGGAGTCATTACAGGTGTGGTGGTTACGGTTTCAGGGGTAGCTGTTGCTCTTCAGGTGCGTGCCATGTTTCTATAAACATTTAAGGAACATAGGTTTAGAGATCTTATAACGCTAGAGTAGGATTATATGAAGAGTGAGGGAATCGAATATAGTCATCATGTTAAATACAACAATCCGAGTCTATGGAGTATCCAAAGGGGCTCTAAGTGAATTTTATATAACATCACGACATGTCTGAATCAAATCACAACATACATGAGGAATAAAAAAGATCTAATTATCCTGCATACATCAACAACATGAGACAGTATATAAGAGAAAAATGCAATATGAATATGAGAAACAACCATAAAGAAACATAAATCAATATTAATATAGTTCATCCACACAATAGAAGATTAATAACTTGTTCGGTAGTTGGTTACAACATATGTATACAAGATTCCTTATTAATACAACATTGGTAGTCTAAGAGAACTCTTAGCTATATTAATACATCTCTGATCTATGGTCCTCTAGGAGCACCATCCAGACGTCGCTAAAGGCTCATAACCATATCCATCAAGATCTCTACTTTATGATCTCGGGCTCTATCTCTGGTGCGGAGATCCTCAATCATGAGTCGGTGAATCAGGACGTGAGAGCTGAGCTGGTCGACTACAGAGTCAAGTGCCTCTAACGCTGTCTGCATCGAAGAAACGTCATCGCGCAACACAGTCATAGTCTCTCTGACCTCCTCAAGCTGAGTACCCACGTGGTCGAAAGCTATCTCCATAGCCAGTTGGCCTATGACAAGGTTCTCTCCCTCATCTCCAAGAATCTCGACTTGCTCTGAGGGCAAATCATTCAGGATGCCAACGATGTAGTCTAGTCGATCCTCGTGTCGAGCTTGGCGGGCGGCGAGTAGGGGTACGGTGTGGAGAAGGGGTTCTCCGATGACAAGAAGACTCCTCGAGACGACGGCGGATGAGCTCTCTCCTAGTTCAGCTGTGCTAGGGGCTCCCTCCTGGAATCTCCAACGGTGGATGATAGAAAGTAAGAAAGACCATCGGCGAGCATCGACTCTCCTGTGAGTCTTGCGATGAGCTGTTGCCTCTGATGCAACCTGTGCGTAAGGATCTGAGGAAGAAGGGATCAAGTGGCATTCCTTACCACGGGTCGGTAAAGGGTCGCTGTGAGTGGTTGGGGATGTAGGCGGGGTAGAGGACGGTAATGGCACGGTAGTGGTCTGTCGGTAGAAGATAGTAGGGGATGGAATAGAAGACGGAGGTGTAGGTGATGGTGTCCTGGAATGCTCAGGGGTTGGGAGAGGTATAGTAGAGTCTGCAGGTGCACATTCCCTCTTCCTGGCAGTGATCTTACGGACAGGGCCTCCCTTGTGTCGGCGAAATAGACGGCCAAAGGGTTCGGGTTCATAGGGTTGAAGTCGTCAAACACATCTTCGTCGGTGGATCGGACCAGTCGGAGAAGTTTGAGAAGGGGAAGATGTGGGAGAAGGTTACGAACAATGAAATGAAGAAATGAGATAGACTAAAGAAGAGCTAAAAATAAAAATAAAACCTTACTAGAAAGGAATCTAGCAAGTAGACCTAATAAAAAGAAATCCTAACCTAGACAATAACAATTCCCCGGGATGCTGCGCCAAAAACTTGATGTACGTGGGAATTGCGCCCTCGCAACAGGTTTTACCTCTCAAGGGATCTCGAGAAGCTTACAACCCCCACCAGGCAGTGTACCTGATCGTTGTAGTATAATATAGTGACAAGTACCGGGGGATTGATCGTTCAACTCAGGAATAGTGTCGCCAGGATTAGAAAGCCTACTAAACTAGGTCTAGAGGTGAGGGATGATTCTTTTTGTATTTTTATATTTTATAGAAAGCAAGTAAAATCTCAGGTTTTGAAGGAGTGGACGGAATTAGTTGCTAGCCAACTAACCCAATAAACTAAAGATGCAATCAAAATAAAATAAAAGAAATGAAAATAAAACTATTATACGAATGTGGTGGAAACAATAATGAGGAAAGTTGTGTTTACTTAGATTTCATTACTCCCTAGATATCTTTTACAGGTTGATTAGCTTGTTACAATTGCATGGATGACGAGTCATATTCCTTAATACTAGTCGTAGGGTCGTGTACAATATTCCCTAACTCTATAAGATCCTACTTCACTCCTATGTCGAGCCTTTAGAAGCTCCTAACATGGGATCATTAGAATTCTCTTATGGATTAAATACAACTAAAAATCATAGTACACCTCCAATCATGTTTCTTAAGACGTTCAAGCAAGTTACCAATGGAAGTCTGCCAGTTTACTTAAGCCTAACATCGAATACAATCATCCGTAACAATTATAAATAAACAATCAACTCATAATCAAATCTAGGTTTCACTACATCTAACAAACACAATGAAAATCTAGCCTAGCATGTTAAAGAGAAGACAAGCGTAAGATATAATCACACAACACATAGACATATTGAATGATTTGAATGAATACTTATCTTCAATTGAACATGGAAGAATCAAGGGGTTGAAACCCTTGAAAAGCTGATAAAATTCGTCTAGGGTTTATTTCCTCAAAGTTGCACACCTAATGAATGAAAATTGGAAAACTATATATAGAGTTTACACCTTGACGGCGTCTTGTATTAACTTGTGACGCCGTCAACTCGCCGCCATGATAAAAATCGTATTGCCTATATCCATTTGTGACGCTGTCATGTAGGAAATCACTCTGGGCCGTCACTAGCATTTGGACCCTGACGGCCTTGGTGACGCCGTCAGGCCATAAGCTTGAAAACCCTCTGGGCCGTCACGTTATAAGTTCCATATCCACCTCTTTTGTAACTCTTGACGCCGTTGATGAGGCGAAAAATGATCCATTTTTAGGGGGTCATTTAAGCCGGAATTCGAATTTATTTGATCAAATATTGCCCTAAATCGTTCCTTTTGTGATTTTAGGTACTTTGGGAGTGAATTCTGGAAAAGGAAGCATTTTTGACGTTTTTGGAGCATAAAAGTGAAGAAAACGGCAAAGTCTTAATTTTCCTTGCTGGGAACAGTACCTGACGGCATCAAGAACAATTTTATGACGGCGTCAAGAGCAATTTTGGTGACGGCCCAGAGAAAACGTGACGGCGTCAAGGCAAGGGTGTCAAGAGTAAAAGTGGTGACGGCCCAGAGCAGCATTACACATGACGACGTCAGATCTGGATCTAGGCAATCCGATTATATTTTTGGCGGCGGGTTGACGGCGTCAGAAGTTTCTTCTTGACGCCGTCACCTTAGGAAATCTATATATAGTCTTTGTAATTTTCATTCAAAAGGAGGAGAATTTTAGGGTCGAACTTAATAAACCCTAGCACGACTTTTACAGTATTTTCAAGGGTTTTCACCCCTTGAAACCCTTCATGTTCAATTAAGATAAGTATCCTTTCAATTCATTCAATATGTCTATGTGTTGTTTGAATATATCTTACGCTTGTCTTAATTTTAACATGCTAGGCTAGATCTTTTGTGTGTTTGCTTAGATGTAATGAAACCTAGATGTTGATTATAGGTTGATTGCTTGTTTATAGTTGTAATGGATGAATGATTTCGATGTTAGGCTAAGAAAACTGGCAGACTTCCATTGTGTGACATGCTTAAACGTCTTAAGAAACATGAACCAATGCGTACTAGGTTTTTATGGTTGTATTTAATGCATGAGCGAATTCTAGTGATCCCATGTTAGGAGCTTCTTGCAGGCTCGACATAGGAGTGAAGTAGGAGCTTATAGAGTTGGGGAAGTACGTACGCCACCCCACGACCGGTATTAAGGAATATAACCCGTCATCCATGCAACTGTAACAAACAATTAACCTGTAAAAGATATCTAGGGAGTAGTGAAATCTAAGTAAACACAATTCTCCCATCTATTGTTCACACCATATTAGTTTAATTAGTTTAAGTTACATTTCTGTTATTTTATTTTGATTGCATCTTTAGTTATTGGGTTAGTTGAATAGCAAATAATTCCGCCCACTCCTCTAAAAACCGAGATTTTTACTTGCTTTCATAAAAACATAAAAATACAAAAAGAATCATCCCTCACCTCTAGACCTAGTTCTTAGGCTTTCTAATCCTAGCGACACTATTCCTGAGTTGAACGATCAATCCCCCGGTACTTGTCACTATACTAAATTACAACGATCATGTACATTGCCTGGTGGGGGTTGTAAGCTTCTCGAGATCCCTCGAGAGGTAAAGCCTGGTGCAATTCCCACGCATCAAGTTTTTGGCGCCGTTGCCGGGGAATAGTTATTGTCTAGGTTAGAATTTCTTTTTATTAGGTCTACTTGCTAGATTCCTTTCTAGTAAGATTTTATTTTTATTTTTAGGTTTTCTTTAGTGTATCTATTTCTTCGTGCCTTTGTTCGTAACTTTTACCATCCGACATCATGGAAGGTGGTAACATCTTTGAACCCATCAACCCACCACAACAAGACCACCCACAAAACCCACCACTAGCAAACCAACCTCTTAGGGCCCGAACCCTAGGAGAGTATTCCCGACCTAGCCACCAAGGCTATCGAAACACTATTGAGCTCACCCAAGGAGCCAATGTATCTCCCTTGCGATCCGACACCATCCGCTTGGTGCAAAGCGGATGTGCATTCCTTGGACTTCATTCCGAAGATCCTAATCAACATCTCAAGGACTTCCTTAAAATCGTAGATTCTATAGACCTTGATGTTACAACTAGAGAGTCGACCTGATTACGCCTATTCCAATTCTCTCTACGTGATCAAGCTAGCCAATGGCTTGAATGTTTCCCCGCGGGATCCATCACCTCATGGGATGATCCCACCACTCGTTTCCTTGCTCAATTCTTCCCACCAGGGAAGACTGCGATGCTTAGAAATGACATCTTGATGTTTGAGCAACATCGGGGTGAAACTTTCTATGAAGCGTGGGCTCGTTTCAAGGATCTACTCCACAAAGTCCCTCATCATGGTATAAATCTTTGGTTATTAGTTCAAATCTTCTATGACCATGTCGACTATCACACTAAACGTACCATCGATCGAGCCGCAGGAGGTAGATTGCGTGATAAGAATGCCGAGGAGTCTTGGGGCAATTATTGACGAACTTGCCGCTGATAATCAAGAGTTATAGGAGTTTAATCACACTATAAAAGCAGCCATCAACGCAATCTCTACACCTGGAGGGACTAATCAAATCTCTGATGAACTCCTTTGCAAACTTGAGGCAAAAGTTGACTATTTCGAGGAAAGGCAAAAGAGACCCTTAAGTCCTAGACGGGCTGCTGTCAATTCTGTCTCGAAAATGACTTCAATGCCGTTATCAGAGTCACCCTCTAGAGAGAATGTTGAGACCTTTCAAAACTATGCCCCACCTTATTCTCCTCCTGAGAAACTTAGCCCGGAATTTGAAGCCAGAATGAGGGAATATATGGCAACCCATTCTCAGCGGCTTGCTAGATTCGAGGAAGCAGTTTATAAACAAAAGGAGGAGATGCAAAAGAAAATGAATGAGATGATGAGCCTAGTGGAGGAGTATGCCAACCAGAAAACCCCTGAAAGGATGTTACTGAGGAAAGAAAGTGTCGCCCCCACTACCCGGTTTGCTAATTCCATCACAATTGTCCATACGGATAATGAGAAAGTAGAAACCCCTAGGGAACAAACCACAGAAGAACCACCACAATCTCAACCCTTAAGTTACTACCTGAAACATGATATAAATGAAAGCACCATAACAAATTAGATAAAGGGTGACGGGCGTAACCAATCCTCCAGACAGGGTTCAGAGAAGGAGGAAGAGGGAAAAGATAAGTATGATACATTACCTTGGGGACCGATATTTGAGAAACTACTGGTACAAAAAGTAGCTACTAAGCAGATGGCGTGTGGAAACTTCGAGATACCAGTCAGCATCGGGAATATGAAATGTCTAAACGCTTTCGCCGACCAAGGATCAGAAGTAAATCTTATGCCCCTAACTATCTACACCCAACTAACGTCAAAAATGCCTGCCACCACTCGTGTTAGGCTATCCTTCGCTGGACACTCTTACATGTACCCCCAGGAATCGCGGAAGATGTGCTGGTCAATGTCGCAGAATTCATGTATCCCGTTGATTTCATGATCATCGATGATAAAGGGGGTGAATGCATGCCAATAATCCTTGGGGCACCATTCCTTACCACCGCAAGAGCTGTAATTAGGTATGAAAATAGGAAAATTGAGCTTAAATCAGGAAAAAGAAAGATTAGCTTTCCCATGACCCCGCGATATGCGCAAGAAAGTTTGATGAGGAGAAGGATCAAAAACAATATTGACACATCGCCTATTCATGTTCAGGAGAAGATACTTGCATGGGAGGCGAGAATCAAAAGTTACAAAGAAACCAAACATGAAGGAAGTAAAAGCAAAAGCAAAAACAAAAGCAACGAAGTTCATGTCGAGTTTGAACATAGTCAACAACAAGGAACTATGTACCATTCGATAAAGGGGACCTAGTACTCTTAAGACACTTGGAGATAACAATACCTCCCGATAAACCGAGTCCCTGGTGGTATGGGCCTTTCACAATTGAGGGCATAAGCCAAGATGGGATGGCTAACTTGAGAAGTAAAGGAGGAGGAGAGGTGACTGCGAGTAATGATCGATTGAAACACCACCACCACGATAGTAATGATCGCAATTATATGGGGTACATCATCTCGAGAGATGAGGTCACGTAGTAACCCATGACCTTGAGTCTAGCTACAAGACTCGTAAATAAAGAAAAGCGCTTATTGGGAGGCAACCCATGCTTTGTGTGATTTTTATTTTGTTTGATTGTTATTTGTTTCCGTATGCATGCTTTATTTTTTATTGTTGGTAGATCATGTTTCAAAAATAAAATGGTGAAAATACTTTATTTTGTCGTTTGGCTTTGTCTTAACTTCATCCAAAGGTATTTCGCAAAAAGATAAGTGTAAGGGGAAACCCCAAATATGTTTTTAAGAAACAAAACCGATCATGATTCTCCACAATATTAAATAAACATGTATATTCGTATTTGTTAAAGTCAAATGCTTGTATCGAGTCAGAATGATGTTTTGCAGGATTTTCCAGGAAGTAGGACATAAGTTTTCCAGATATTTTCCGGAAACTTAACGTAAGAATTTCTGCAGGTCACTTCTGACGGCGTCAGGAAGAAATTCCTGACGGCGTCATGTGTAAAAATCTAGAAATTTTGCTAGTTTTGTTTTTCTAACGGAGTCTTAAAGTTTTTGTTAAATCTTTAGTTTTATAAACTCCAGGGAATCTGCAAACATTCATTCCACAAGCATTATATCTTACTTTGTTTTCTAGGATTTGTTATCATATATAGATTGCCGCCGATTTTACGCGAGGTTGCCTTGTTTGTTTTCTCAGGTTTAACAAGTTATGTATGACAAGAAGATGATTTATATTCTGGAAGGGAAGCTTTGATTGTTCATTTTCTTGGAGGAAGATCTAACCTTGTTACCGCACTATCCATACCGAGCGAATCAGGGGAGTATTTGATTTCAGTCTTTTACCTGTTTTACTTTTACAATCTTTAATTGAACATTGGGGACAATGTTCATCCTAAGTGTAAGGGGAGCGTAAATGATGATACCTTATAGGATACACTTTCACTTGAGTTTGTTTGTTTGATGGTAGGTGTGTAATAAAACTATGAGAAATACTTGTTAGTGTAATTTTAGCGCCAAATTTAAATTTTTTTACAACATTTAGGAGTGAAACTTTAGCCTTAGCAAGCGTCTCATGGATAGGAGTTGTATGACTAACACGAAACCGTATCATTCAGAAAAATTTTCCTCCCAAATATGTGAGGTTCGCCTTTAGATTTGATAGGAAAAGCATTTACTATTAGTGCTTATGAGTGTACCGGTAGCATTTAGATTCTAGAACTTGCGTTAGTGATGCATCCCGAGACCGCTAGTGAGACTACATTCGTGTAGTAGGATTTACTACATGATAAGAGGCATTAGGATCACCCTTGTGTTAAACCCGTATCATAATTACTTGACCATTTAAGTCATATTACTTGGCTAGTTAAGTCAACAAATTTTTCCCACACCCTTAGCGTTGTACTCATTTTTAGTACACGAAACCCCTAGTACACCCTCCGAGCCTATCTTTTCGTTTCTAACTTTAAGCATCTTACTTAAAGGAAGAATTTGTTACACCCCACTTAAATGTACACCCAAATCGCCTTAGCCTTCCGTGTATGCACTCATCTTTAGTGCATTATTGTTATTTGTTTAAACCCTTAGTTAATTATCTAATTGATTACATGGTTGCTAAGTCGAGTCATATCCTTGTACATATTATTTTGGGACGATTGGGACTCATGGGTAAAGTACTAATGTTATGGAGTAATGGGGAAGAACATCATATTATTACCTCCATATGTGCGTTAATCTTAAAAATACTCCAAGTGTTTTGATTATCTTAATTCGAGTCATTAGATTAGTTTATTGTAAATTATGTAAAAATTCAAGTGTAAGGGGAATGTTCATTCCCAATGATATATTATTTTGGATGGTAGGGTAAGAGTGTATGCAAAAAAAAAAAAAAAAAAAAAAAAAAAAAAAAAAAAAAAAAAAAAAATCGAAAAAACTAAAAAAAATAATATATATATATATATATATATATATATATATATATATATATATATATATATATATATATATATAGAAAAAGAAAAAAAAACATACGGACTACCATCCCGTTTCATTCTATGTTTATTTTATGCTTTTGTCATTTTTGATTTATTAGCTTAAGTCGAGTCTAGTCTTGGCTTAGGAACGCCACATTGTACATGTAATTAACCAAGATGATTAACTCGCCACTAGTAAAGATTGCCTTTATCCAACAAAACCGTGTATTCCATATCCCTACAACTAACGTTATAACCTTTTGAAAGACCTCTTTGATAGTTTATCCTAGGTGCTTACGCCATGTGGTGGAGGTTTGATCCTTTCCCAAGCCTATGTTAATCTATTTTGCTATGACAGGTAGTGAGAGATATTTTCCATTTCCATATTGTGATATATACTTTATTACATCCGAGAGATGTGAGTATCTAAACACTATTTGTGAGGTGCTAGTATATGACCTCCGTGCTTGTCTTTGGTCTTTAGTAGAACGATTATTTGTTGTAATTACTTTTATATTAGTGTTAAATGACCCTTAACTTGTAACTTGATTAGAATAAAAGCGCATTTGCTTGAGGACAAGCAAATCTCAAGTGTAAGGGTATATGATGAGCCGAAAAATGATTCGTTTTTAGGGGGTCATTTAAGCCAGAATTCGAATTTATTTGATCAAATATTGCCCTAAATCGTTCCTTTTGTGATTTTAGGTACTTTGGGAGTGAATTCTAGAAAAGGAAGCATTTTGGACGTTTTTGGAGCATAAAATTGAAGAAAACGGCAAAGTCTTAATTTTCCTTGCTGGGAATAGTACCTGACGGCGTCAAGAACAATTTTATGACGGCGTCAAGAGCAATTTTGGTGACGGCCCAGAGAAAACGTGACGGCGTCAAGGCAAGGGCGTCAAGAGTAAAAGTGGTGACGACCCAGAGCAGCATTACACATGACGGCGTCAGATCTGGATCTAGGCAATCCGATTATATTTTTGGCGGCGGGTTGACGGCGTCAAAAATTTCTTCTTGACGCCGTCACCTTAGGAAATCTATATATAGTCTTTGTAATTTTCATTCAAAAGGGAGGAGAATTTTAGGGTCGAACTTAATAAACCCTAGCACGACTTTACAGTATTTTGAAGGGTTTTCACCCCTTGAAACCCTTCATGTTCAATTAAGATAAGTATCCTTTCAATTCATTCAATATGTCTATGTGTTGTTTGAATATATCTTACGCTTGTCTTAATTTTAACATGCTAGGCTAGATCTTTTGTGTGTTTGCTTAGATGTAATGAAACCTAGATGTTGATTATAGGTTGATTGCTTGTTTATAGTTGTAATGGATGAATGATTTCGATGTTAGGCTTAAGAAAACTGGCAGACTTCCATTGTGTGACATGCTTGAATATCTTAAGAAACATGAACCAATGCGTACTAGGTTTTTATGGTTGTATTTAATGCATGAGCGAATTCTAGTGATCCCATGTTAGGAGCTTCTTGCAGGCTCGACATAGGAGTGAAGTAGGAGCTTATAGAGTTGGGGAAGTACATACGCCACCCCACGACTGGTATTAAGGAATATAACCCGTCATCCACGCAACCGTAACAAACAATTAACCTGTAAAAGATATCTAGGGAGTAGTGAAATCTAAGTAAACACAATTCTCCCATCTATTGTTCACACCATATTAGTTTAATTAGTTTAAGTTACATTTCTGTTATTTTATTTTGATTGCATCTTTAGTTATTGGGTTAGTTGAATAGCAACTAATTCCGCCCACTCCTCTAAAAACAGAGATTTTTACTTGCTTTCATAAAAACATAAAAATACAAAAAGAATAATCCCTCACCTCTAGACCTAGTTCTTAGGCTTTCTAATCCTAGCGACACTATTCCTGAGTTGAACGATCAATCCCCCGGTACTTGTCACTATACTATACTACAACGATCAGGTACACTGCCTGGTGGGGGTTGTATGCTTCTCGAGATCCCTCGAGAGGTAAAGCCTGGTGCAATTCCCACGCATCAGCCGTCACGTTTAAAAGCATGACGCCGTCAGGTACTGTTCCAGCAAAGAAATTTGAGACTTTGCCGTTTTCTTCACTTTTATGTTCCAAAAACGTCCAAAATGCTTCCTTTTCCAGATTTCTCTCCAAAAGTACCTAAAATGACAAAAGGAATGATTTAGGGCAATGATTGATCAAATTATATCGAATTCAGGCCTAAATGACCCCTTAAAAGCGGTACACTTTTCGCCTCATCAATTATATTGTTTTGTTAGTTGACTCGTAGCAATTTAAACGTGCGTGTTTAAATGCCTGAAGTTCAAGAACAAAAGTTATATTTAAAAATATAACTTGTGAGCATGTTCTTGTTGACGTAGTGTAGAGATTTTACGAAAGAGAACGAGATCGGTGATTCAACGGTAGATGGGCGTCGAAGAGTGGAATAGGTTCGGGAGAATATGTTAATTGTTAAAAGTTTTATATTTATTATTTTCGTTATTACATTATATATATAAGTTATATATATATATATATATATATATATATATATATATATATATATATATATATATATATATATATATATATATATATATAACGAAAAGTGCTTGATCGAATTGGTTCTATTTAAAATACTCATATATATAAAATATAAATTATAACATTTATATTTTATTAAAAACCTTTAAGTGTTGAAAAGTTTACATTTTAACTCCTTAACGACAAAACTTTGCACCGTTAGTCCAAAACGTTATTTAATTTCATTTTTAATCCAAAACTATTTTATATTTACAGTTTATACCCAAAACTTTTCTAGATTTACAGTTTTCATCACAAGATGTCAAAATGACAGTTTTTACCTTAAGTTTCCATTTTGACAGTTTTAGTCCATCGACTACAAAACTTTTGCAAATTTAGTCCAAAACTTACCAACTTCAAAACTTAACATTTTTATTTTCAAAATAAGTTTAAAACAGCTTATTTAAGTTTTAAAAATAGCTTATTTCCTAGAAAGAGCTTATTTCGAGTTTAATGGGCCTTTAACGAGCTAATAACTAGGCCCGTTAAGGTTTTTAGTATCTTTGGGCTTAGAAAACTTTCTGGCTTTGCATTGGGCTTGCATTTGGACACTAAAAAGTTTAGAAAACTGCTTATAGACCTAGCTTATTCGAAAAGCTTATTTTTGACTTAATGGGCTTTTAAGCCCAAACGTTAACTTGTAATGTTTATAAAAACGCGACAAGCTTTGAGGTTTAACGAGGGATCGTGTGAGTTTATGGGAGTGAGTTTAAGACCTAGCTTATTAGTTTACTATGTGAACTAATGGTTTATGCCATAAAAATGATATGTCATGTGTATAGTTTAGAAAATATAAACCACGGAATATTTCGGCACGGTAGACACCAATTTCCCCGATACGAATGATTAAGCTCGATCCCTTTGTGATTTATAACCCCAGAATACACATTTTTCCTTCCCACGGAAAGAGAGAAGAGACATACGCTATTCTCCCCCTCAAAAGTGGCATACCCATGACATTTTTGCTAATTTTGAAAAGAAGAGAGAGACATACGCCTATTCTCCACCTTAAAATAGTAAGCAATGACGTTTTTTCCAAAGTTGAGATTCCGTGTTGGTTGTGATTTATCAGTTGCAGCATGAATATGTATGTAGGCCCAAAAACTACGACGAAGAAGATGGTGATTAAAACTCTCTTGAAGCAACCCCTCTTTCATCTCCTCATCAATGGTTTAGCAAATGAAGAATTCAATTGAAGCTCATAATATGCCTAAACCACTTGATGAAATGTGTTCAACTTTAAAGGGAGTAAAAATTTAAAACACCTCTCTAACAATCCACCACGTGTCTTTAAGTCTGACCACCTCTTAAGAAGACCTTGTACTACATTCCCATTAGAAGCTCGAGAAACGACGATCCCTTGATGAAGCTTGATAATAGACAAATCCGTGACTTAAACTTGCACTAAATTTGTGATTAAGAACCTATCTGGAGAACAACAACAAAGACTCCTTAAAATATATGTAGTGGTATATACCCAACCTTCCATCCTTTATTGTATATCTGCCTCTTGAACTATCCACATCTCGTGTGATACTGAGCACTACAACGTAACTCCTTTGACATATATAACTAGATAGACCAAGTCTTGATCACTATGAATACGCTCGAACAAGGATCATCAAAAATCATGCATCCAACCAACCCTAAGATATTTGAGATACCAAGTACACGAATCAGTAAATTAACAAACCAATCGAGTTACCATAGCTTCTCAAATTTCTACCGATCTTGTAGTACAAACTTATCTCAAAAAATAGTCAAACCCCGTAAGTTTTATTCTTCTAAAGTACAAGTCCAATCTTTATCCAATAATTTGTCCAAGTCCAAACAACACATTTTGGATGGCCTATCAATTTAATACCAAGTTTGTACCCCGATATCATTATACTTCAATTTCTCGGATAGGCCGCTCCATAGTCCAATAAAAGGTCAAAATGAAGTCAAACAACCATTTAATTTAAGCTCTTAAAAATCATTTACTAAAATTTTAGCATAACAAAATTTTGTTATATCAATTTTCAACTTGAGTAAATAATTTTTGGACAATTGAGCACCATTAACAAATTACCAATATCCCATTTTACCATAAAAATACGCATAACACCATGTCAACCCAACTCAAATAAACGGTTAAAGGCCCAAGTAATACTAATTAACTGATAATCGGACCATACTTATATCTTAAAGCCACTAACCCTATTGTGATGCCCTAATCTTTATGGTATAAAATGTTTGCAAACCCTAATTCATCACAAATTTACATGCCCCCATCTATCTTACATTTACAGTCTAACTCAAATCCTCCCTTATCACTCCACTTCAAATCAATCTGACATTCTTCTAACACATTAAACTCCCAAACTCATCACTTTAATTGATAACACACGAACACAGTAACCTTCACAAAAATAACCATCCTTATAACTCCATTGAACAAACAAACTCTACTCCTTATCACATCAACAAATCAACACAACAAACAGATTCACACTTGTAACGACCTTATTACTCCTTCCTTAAATCACCAATAATAAAATGCGGCTCCTCATTTCATCTTACATCCCCAGAAACTATAAATAAAATAGTGGACTCATTTATTTCTCAAGACATTGTGAAGTTACACAATGATCTCTCTATCATTTCTTAGACATTGTGAGTTACACAGTTATCTAATTTACTTCCTAGACATTGTGAGTTACACAATCGTCTCTCGTATTTTCTAGACATTGTAACTTATACAATATCATTTCATATGATATCGAAACCTCTCACAGTTTTGTTATATGGAATTATATATGAATCTAAGTATTACAAGTCTTGTATGGGCGGGACTTGTAATAGGAGGATTGATATGATGCTTGCTATGTTAACTAGCTTATAAAGATTCTCATCCTATTTACGTTAACTGTGTACTCACAAACTATTTTGAACAATATGTCAATTTCTCCTGATTATCTTACTCTCCATCTCCGAAGATGAGTATGAATATTCATTCCTTACTTTTGGAACACCAGTATCATCTCGTAATACACTACCTTGTAACTCACCGGCTAAGTATGAATGTTGTGTTAGGAATTATTAAGTAGGATGATTTATAATGTCCTTATTTGAATGGATTGGGACGCCTTTTTATTTAAATAAAGAAATTAAAAATTACCGAACCATAAGTTTATATTCCTTTATTTAGATTGTTTGGGAAGCCTCTTTATGTAAATAAAGAATTATAAATAAGTGGACTTAATTGTATCCGAAATGACATAAATATGAACTCGAATTCGATAATTGCTATAATTCGTTAAAAAGATCCAAAGACACGATAGTGCTTACCACTCAACGAAAATCTTAAGACCTTATTTATACTACTCGATCTTACTCTTGAAAGTTTTCATACATAAGATAATCCAAACTACTATCTTGGGATAGTTATCAATTCTTCTCTTTATTCTACTGGCCTGTTTAGGTCCTAAAAATATTATTTCGTCATAATCCTTTAAAATCTTTCTAAGATTTGGAAACAAACTTGACATATCTACCTAAGAGTAACGATAAGCGTACACTATACACTTTTTGTACATCAACATATCTCACCATTACCTGTATCAGATTCCATACCGGCATAAGATAAGTTAGTATGTAAACCTTCACAGTATCATGTTTCTTTCGAACTCTAGTTGACTTAAAAATTGTACGACATGGCCATCATCCCGAAACAACCAAAGACATGATTGATTTTTGAAATGTTTTGAATAAACACTTGCCACTAGCTAGAGTTTCCAACAAACGACAATTATCACAATCCTTTCACATCAACAATACCTCACACTCCTGTTTTAAACGACAATTGTCTTACAACAAGACTATTTCGGTTAGGGAACTATATGGACAAAAGTATTAGTCACCCACCTGTTGGACTAAGATTACAAATAGCTAAACTTACTAGTATAAAGATCACCTATAAAATGGCTAAGGAAAGCATACAGATGCATGCCAAACACTATCGCTATAAACATCACGTATATTTAAGACGCTGGCTTTCAAAATTTCATGTTAAGAATTAAGGTTTTGGTTGAAAGCCTCGATACGATAGGGTATGATTAGCTTTAGTAAACAAGAAAAGCCAAACTAAAGGTATATTGGACTTTATAAAGATCTTTGCAAAGAACTGACTTGTTATCATATCAACATGAGCCACCATCAAAAAGCTCAGTACAATACACAACCCTTTCTATGACTAGAACCTTGAATTATCAATCAAAGCATTCAATAGTCCACTAAAAGAAATTCATAATTACATTTCACCAAACAACTAGTAAAAACTTCGGACTAGGAAATAAAATTGTTGACATATAATTAAATTCCTATCGTTAAGCTACAATGAAGTATCATAAGCAATTCTGATTTCACTTGGGAATGTGCAGATCAAAATTTGATACACATACCCAGACCTTTTCCTAGAATCCTCACCAATAGCTAAAACATACTGAATTTCTGGACGAAATTCCCTTAAAGAGTAGGTACTGTGACAATTCACATTTTCAGGTTACTATTAATTTTTACTATTCACTTTCACTATTCACTCCCGAAATTTGTATTCTACATTCTTGTAAGTTAACCTATTTTCATGATAACACAAGTACTTTTTGGGATTTGAAGTTTGTAAATCTTTTCAGGATATCTTCATTTCTTAACACAAGTACCTTTTAAATATGTTCTCTATGGTATATATGAAATGACAGCATCCCAAAATCTTCCACTCTATCATAATATTCTCTATTGACATGACTACAAAAACTTTTCATTTTTAACCATCTTCTTCTCTATTTAACTTCCTCAATATTCCAAGTTGAAAACCCTAAAATTCAAACAACCACCAAACATGAAAAATGACCTTGAAAACCCACCAAACAAAACCATAAAGACCAGACATGAAAAAAAAAGTGAAAAATAATGAGAAAAATAACCACAAATGGAGAACTCAAGATTTAAAATACCACAAACCACATCTGTCTTTCAACATATATCACGACTTTTATCCGAGCTTAGTAGTTGATCTTAGAAATATGTGTTTGAATGAAGGTATAGAGTTCGAAACACTAGATGACGGCGAGAAGTACTTTATTGTTAGTTTGGAAACTAGCAAAGCAGACGAGGATGGAGTCCTCACGTATTAGAGAGCATTCGATCTTTACGTGATAGCGGTTGGTGTAAAGAACCATGGGATATACTATTTGGGCGAAGTTCCAATTACTAAAAATGCCAAATCTCTTGGTAGTGTGTAATACAGTTATCTCACTAGTCAAAAGGATATCAAGGTTGGTGTACAAGCATTTGTAAATGATGTTAAATGTCTTTTAGATGGAATTGTCTCGCACAAAGAGGAGGAGAAGAAATTATAGGGGAAATAGGCAGGGACAATTTTACCATTTTTTTTTACCAAAATCGGTTAGAAACGACTTCATTTTCCTGAATGTGAGAGATTGTAGATATTTTAATGACTACTTATGGGATCCTTGTGGTACCTTAGTCAATTCTTGGGAAAAGTATTCGGTAGTAGCATATACAAATGACCCGGAGAAGGATGGAGTACTAACAGATGATGATAAAACACTAATCGATAAGTTCAAGAATCGTAGTCCCAAAGTAACCGAGAAGGAGCTCTTTGAAGACGGCCTACAAAATAGTTCAAGGATTTGCCGATATATGATTATGGTCCCTTGGGACTACTTAGCATACAAAAGATACTAGGTTTTTTTCTTTTTTTTTTCTTTTTATTATTATTATTATTATTATTATTATTATTATTATTATTATTATTATTATCTTTTCCTTTTCTTGCTTCTTGTTGTTGAGGTTATAAATTTGAAGAAAAATGATACTTAAGGCTATTATTATAGCTAATATAAAACCTAAAAATCTGATTTGTACAAAAATCTGAAAAACAAATGAAACTGTTATATTATTAGTAATAATTTGCCCTTTATGGATAATTTAATTAATGGGAAAATGTGAAGAATAGATGAATGAAATCAAATTTTTATCTACTGTGTTGTATTTGTATGTTTGTGATAAGGATAAGAGGTGTTGATATAATTAAATGTCTAAAAACGTTATTCATATCTTCCGATATCTCTATATTTTGATAATCACAAAACAAAAACTCATCAAACCAAAGATCATGACATAAATAAGTATTTAGTAGTAAATGCTCACTTTTACCATCTAATCACTTAAGGTATAAATAAACAAAGTGTATAATGCATTATAAGATCAAAGGAACATTTTTCTTAATAACTAGATTTTTATAAAATGTCACATAACATTTTATATCCTTTATAAAACATTTTTGAAATTAAAAGAATGTGTTTAATTCATTATAAAGATATGAATTCAAATTTTCAACCAAAAATGGAAAATCTAATCCAGAAAAACCTTCCCCACAAAAGGACAAAGCTGGGCAACGTTCTGGAGGGGCGGCCCCCTTAATTATTAAGGGGACAGGCCAGGTTCCTAACCCCCCCCCAAGCCATGCCTATAAATATTGGTTTATCTCACACATATACCTCACCTTTTTGCATTCAAAACATTCTGATCTTGATGAGTGTGTAAATACTCATCATTTTTATCGTATCTGAACTGCCAAAATATCCAAAAACACTCAGAAATGCATCAAAATACAGAAATTATTCCAGGAATTGTGTTTTATATGTTTTAGATGCAAAATGTTTAAAAACAAATGAAAAACGAACAAAGTTTGCATAATTGGCAGTTTCAGTCCCTCAAGTTTCATAAATTTACAAAACTAGTCCCTGAAGGTTTAAAATGAAAGAAAAGTCAACTTTGGTCTTAGGGAAATCAAATTTGTTCAATATTAATCCCTGGATGAAAGTTTTAACAAACTGGCAACTTTTACCCCTCAAAATCCAAAATTGGCATTAAAGGTCCCTGAACTTTCAAAACTTGACAAAATCAGTCCCTGGTGAAATATTTTTGGATAAAAGGTCATTTTTGGTCCTTGGGAAAACACAGGTTGGCAACATTGGTCCTTGGGTGAAAGTTTGAGGAAATTACAATTCTGGTCCCTCAACTTTGGGTTTTGGCAGTTTTAGTCCTTGGGAAGTTAAAGTTGGGAAATTGCATTAAAAGTCCTTGTGGAATTACAATGTGGCAAGTTTTATCCTTGGAAGGAGTTTTATAAGTTGGCAAACCAGGTCCCTAAATTTTCAGTTTCTACACAATTGGTCCCTATGAATTATCACTTAACCAAATAAACCTTTGTGTAAATTAACAACCCAAATATATAAACCCAAACCACAACCTGATCCAACAAACACCCCCAAGCCCATTTAACCCCAAGCCCACTCCACACCAAATCAACTTCCCCCATTTTTTTAATATTACCCCAGTCAAACCCCCAATTTGACCACCCTCTCCACATCACCACCCCCGCTTTGACCACCTCTTCCACCTCACCCTTCCACTTCCCTGCTACCAACCAAGCTCCATCAGCATTCCCCCTACTTTCACCACCTGCACACTCCAACTATCCCCCCTCCTACTCCAAACCAAACACTACACACCAAAACCTACCCCTGCCAAGTTATCAGTCCTAAGTGGTCAAACCCACTTTTCCCGCCAAAATGCTTTTGAAGGGCTGGGATCAAAGTAAAGCCATCCAATGGCTCACAAGGAAGTGGGAAAGAAAGAGAAGCACTCCATGGCCTATTTAAGTCAAGAAAATGAAGAAGGAAGGAGTTAGTTAGTTAGTTAATCAGTAGTAGTAACTTAGCTTAGTTATGTCATTTTAATTCAGTTCCTTAATTGTAATTCTTAGTTAAAAAGGTGTGTAATCAACATTTTAAATGTAATCTCAAGCATCTTTAACCTTGATTCCAAGTTTACTTATCATAATTTAGAGTGTGTACTTTTTAGTAAAAATCTCATGTTGCTTTAATCTTGTTAAACACTGGAAGTTATTGTTTCATAAGCTCAAATTAAGTTCTTAATAAGCCTTTGTAAGTGGTTGTAGGCATCTGAACCAGTTCTCAAATCAATTAGCAAAAATGACAAAAATCATAAATAAATAAGGTAACAAATTAAAAATCAGTGGAACAAGAAAAAGGAGATTTGAAGAAGGGTATTCTTTGGATTGCTGGTGGTGATAGAGCTCTGTGGGGAGCCTTAGGATCATTTAGAAAACAGTTTGGGAGTAGCAATAATCTATGCTAGTAAGTTCCTTTCTTTTGGATTTTTAGATTATTTTTGAGATTGCTTATTCAGTACTGTTCCATTGCTTATTAATAGTATAAATTAGCTTAATTATGCTTGCTATTGCTCTATAAGTTTAGATTTTAGCTTAGAAGTCACTAGATAGGAAATTGTAGCTTAACTGTGATCTAGGCTCATAACTGCTCTTATGCACTTGCCTATCATTATCTGTGTGTTTTTGAGTTTTAATTACTCTATCAGCCTTATCACAGTTTGATTAGGATTTGGTATTCATCAGTCAAGTTTTAAAACCCAAGTGTTCTTTGGAAATCTAAAACAGTTAACCTATAAAGGGGTGTTTGGATTAGCATGGTGAGTTGTGGTATGGGTGTGGTTTTGTTGTTGTTTTGGTATGAGCAGGCTATCATAGGCCAATGTAGGATAGTTAAAGCCTAAAATCTAGGTCCCCATGAGTAGAAAGTCAAAATTATGTTCTACCCTCTCAATTGAAATCACTGTTAGGTATTTAGGATTCTTAATCATTGATTTTGTTGCAAAATTAGTTAATATAGCTTAACTCAGTCTCAAACCAGCTTAATACTTCATCTAGGATTACTTAAGGTCATTAGAATTTGATAAAAGTCAACTGAGGTGAAAATTAGAAAAAGTCAAATTGCATATCTTTGTCATAAATCCATTTTTACTAGCATTTTTCATTTATTCATTTTGCATCCACTAGATCTGTAATTCAGGATTTTGGATCATTGGTAGCTTGTGTTTCTTAGGCTATTTTTGTTTCATTTTTTAGAATTTTGTTTAGAGCTTTTAGCATGGCTTGAAATTGCCTATCTGGCAATAAGCTCCCCTGCACCAGGGGGTCTATCTTATCAGTGCTATTTCACAAGCTCCTTTTGAGCTTGTCAGTGGGTCCCCTGAGGAGTTCTTTAGTTCTTTGAGAAGCTCTTAAGCCCAAGTTTCTAATTCCAGTCTTTCTTTTGGGTTCTCAGCTTATCTATTAAGCTAATTTTGAGCTTTCAATTTGTCCCATCTCACTCATTCCACTGCTTCATCAGTGTTTGAGTGCTATTTCACAAGCTCATCAATAGCTCAATAGTGAGTCCCATGTTTAGCTTGTTAGTTTTTTGAGAAGCCCTTAAGCTCTACTTGTTGGTTCAAGGCTTGTTTTGGCCTTATTAGCTTATTTGATAAGCTCAATAGTGGCATGCAAACTGCCTATCAGGCTTGTTGGTTTGTGGCATTTCTTGAATTGCTTATTAGCTTATTTTAAGCTTTTCAGGGTATGTCTTGCTTATTTTAGCTCATGTACCTTAGCCTCAATTCATTTCTAGCTTATTTTTTCTATAGTGTAGCTTGTTGATCAGCTTTCTCAAGCTTAAAGCCCATTTGTGCTTATTTAGTGTATTGTCATGCTAATAAGCTTGCATTTGGCTTATTTTTGAGTTTTGTAAAAAGTCTTTTCATAAAAGTTCCTTATATTCAGTAGTGTAACAGGTTTGTAAAAGAAAAATAACAAAAAAAAAAAAAAAAAAAAAAAAAAAAAAAAAAACAAATTTAATTTTTAGTGATAGCTTCCATTTAATATAATTTAGCTTTTTAATTTTTCTTTTCAAATTTTTGTCAAGTACTTATATGTTTTTATATTTTTATTAAATTTCTAGTATATTAAAGTAATTGTAGGAATTTTTTCAAATTTTTATCCTTTCATTTAATATTTATTATAATTAATATTAGTTTAATAATAATTAAGTAATATTAGTTAATTAAATAGGTTTATTAATTTTTATTCATCAACAGTACCTTTTTATATTTTTCCTAGGTTTTATATATCATAAAATAATTTTAGGAAATTTTTCATAATTTTCACTGTTCATTTTCTATTTTTCTTAATTTAGTTTAGTTTTGATTAATTAATAATTAGTTTATAATTAATAATAATTAGATATAAAGTAAGAAAAATATAATTTTAATTTTAAAATTAGTTTTATAATATTTCAGATTTTTCCAAATTTAATTTTCATATTTTTAGTGTATTTTCATAATTAGTTATAATTTAGTGTAATTTAAATAATTAAAAGTAATTAGGAAATTAGTAATTAATTAATAATAATTATATAAATAGTGTAAAAATTAATTTTAATTTTCTAAAAATTTTCTTTTATTATTAGGATTGTAAAAATGTGATTTTCATATCCGTAGGTATTTTATTTCTTAAAACTCGCGTTTTATTTCGTACTTCTACGTAAATTTAAATCAAACGAACGCGATTTTAGACTTAGCTCACGTTTTTAGTATATTTGATCATCAGTAACTGTTTGTATAGAGTTTCTAAGTTATTTTCATTCCTCGTGTCTTAGTTTAATCATATCACTCACTCAAACCCTTATTCATGTCCAAACTCACCCGATCACAAACCCGTTTTGATTACCATTACACCTCGTCGGGACATAACGACCCGGGGAAACACTATACTTCCGCGGAGATTGATTCTAAGCTGTTTGACTTGGTTGACCATTCACCTGGTCAATTTAGGTTGAACGTTTAGCATCAATCAGATCTAAAACCCCATTTCTATCCACAAAATCCTTTGATCATATATACATAAATCTTTGTTTCAAATTGATTCAAGCTTCAACACTCAAGTGCAAAGAGAAGAATACTTCTATCATTCAAAACTAAAAGTATTACAACTTAGTATCATCTTGCTATCTAAGTTGTTTGTTCATTTCATTTTGTAAATCATTCATTCTTTGGACTACGATAACAAATAGCCAAACTTACTAGTCTAAAAATCACCTATAAAATGACTAAAGAAACCATACAGATACAAATAAGGACGCATGCCGAACACTGTCGCTATAAACATTACGTATATTTAAGACGCTGGCTTTCAAAATTCCATGTTAAGAATTAAGGTTTTGGTTGAAAGCCTCAATACGATAGGGTATGATTAGCTTTAGTAAACAAGAAAAGCCAAACTAAAGGTATATTGGACTTTATAAAGATCTTTGCAAAGAACTGACTTGTTATCATATCAACTTGAGCAACCATCGAAAAGCTCAGTACAATACATAACCCTTTCTATGACTAGAACCTTGAATTATCAATCAAAGCATTCAATAGTCCACTAAAAGAAATTCACAATTACATTTCACCAAACAACTAGTAAAAACTTCAGACAAGGAAATTAAATTGTTGACATATAATTAAATTCCTATCGTTAAGCTACAATGAAGTCTCATAAGCAATTCTGATTTCGCCTGGGAATGTGCAGATCAAAATTTGATACACATACTCACACCTTTTCCTAGAATCCTCACCAATAGCTAACACACACTGAATTTCGGGACGAAATTCCCTTTAAGGGGTAGGTACTGTGACAATTCACATTTTCATGTTACTATTAATTTTTACTATTCACTTTCACTTTTCACTCCCGAAATTTGCATTCTACATTCTTGTAAGTTAACCTATTTTCATGATAACACAAGTATTTTTTGGATTGGAAGTTTGTAAATCTTCTCAGGATATCTTCATTTCTTAACACAAGTACCTTTTTAATATGTTCTCTGTGGTATATATGAAATGACACCATCCCAAAATCTTCTACTCTATCACAATATTCTCTATTGACATGACTACACAAACTTTTCTTTTTTAACCATCTTCTTCTCTATTCAACTTCCTCAACATTCTAAGTTGAAAACCCTAAAATTCAAACAACCACCAAACATGAAAAATGACCTTGAAAACCCACCAAACAAAACCATAAAGACCAGACATGAAAAAAAGTGAAAAAATATGAGAAAAATAACCATAAATGTAGAACTCAAGATTTAAAATACCACAAACCACATCTGTCTTTCAACATATATCACGAATTTTATCCGAGCTTAGTAGTTGAACTTAGAAATATGTGTTTGAATGAAGGTATAGAGTTCGAAACACTAGATGACGGCGAGAAGTACTTTAGTGTTAGGTTGGAAACTAGCAAAGCAGACGAGGATGGAGTCCTCACGTATTGGAGAGCATTCGATCTTTACGTGATGGCGGTTGGTGTAAAGAACCATGGGATATACTATTTGGGCGAAGTTCCAATTATTAAAAATGCCAAATCTCTCTGTGGTATGTAATACAGTTATCTCACTAGTCAAAAGGGTATCAAGGTTGGTGTACAAGCATTTGTAAATGATGTTAAATGTCTTTTACATGGAATTGTCTCGCACAAAGAGGAGGAGAAGAAATTATGGGGGAAATGGGTAGGGACAATTTTACTTTTTATTTATTTATTTATTTATTTACCAAAATCGGTTAGAAACGACTTCATTTTCCTTAATGTGAGAGATTGTAGATATTTTAATGACTACTTATGGGATCCTTGTGGTACCTTAGTCAATTCTTGGGAAAAGTATTCGGTAGTAGCATATACAAATGACCCGGAGATGGATGGAGTACTAACAAATGATGATAAAACACTAATCGATAAGTTCAAGAATCGTAGTCCCAAAGTAACCAAGAAGGAGCTCTTTGAAGACGGCCTACAAAATAGTTCAAGGATTTGCCGATATATGATTCTGGTCCCTTGGGACTACTTAGCATACAAAAGATACTAGGGCTTTTATTTATTTATTTACAATATCTTTTCCTTTGCTTGCTTCTTGTTGTTGAGGTTATAAATTTGAAGAAAAATGATACTTAAGGCTATTATTATAGCTAATATAAAACCTAAAAATCTGATTTGTACAAAAATCGAAAAAACAAATGAAACTGTTATATTATTAGTAATAATTTTCCCTTTATGGATAATTTAATTAATGGGAAAATGTGAAGAATAGAGGAATGAAATTAAATTTTTATCTATTGTGTTGTATATGTATGTTTGTGATAAGGATAAGAGGTGTTGATATAATTAAATGCCTAAAAACGTTATTTATATCTTTCGATATCTCTATATTTTGATAATCATAAAACGAAAACTCATCAAACCAAAGATCATGACGTAAATAAGTATTTAGTAGTAAATGCTCACTTTTACCATCTAATCACTCAACAAGGTATGAATAAACAAAGTGTCTAATGCATTATAAGATCAAAGGAACATTTTTCTTAATAACTAGATTTTTATAAAATGTCACATAACATTTTATATCTTTTATAAAATATTTTTTGAATTAAAAGAATATGTTTTACTCATTATAAATATATGAATTCAAATTTTCAACAAAAAATGGCAAATCTAATCCAGAAAACCTTCCCCACAAAAGGACAAAGCTGGACAACATTCTGGAGGGGCGACCCCCTTAATTAAGGGGACCGGCCATGCTCCTGAACCCCCCCCCCCCCCCAGCTCTACCTATAAATACTGGTTCATCTCACACATTTACCTCACCTTTTTGCACTCAAAACATTCTTATTTAAAACCCCATTTCTATCCTCTAAAATCCTTTGATCATATATACATAAATCTTTGTTTCAAAGTGATTCAAGCTTCAACACTCAAGTGCAAAGAGAAGAATACTTCTATCATTCAAAACTAGAAGTATTACAACTTAGTATCATCTTGCTATCTAAGTAATTTGTTCATTTCATCTTGTAAATCATTCATTCTTTGGTGTATAAGGTGTGTATATTAGTTAGATAGATTTAGACTTGTTGAAGGTGTGAAGTGGTACAAGAAGTGAAGAAGTAGAGGTGGATAGGAATAGTTGTAAGAAGTATAAGAAGTAATAATACTTTGAAGTGGTGGTGAGTAGTAAAGATATAGAAGCCGTATCATAGGGTAGAAACCTTGAAGTAGCAAAGACGTTGAAGCCTTAGAGTAGTGAAGACATAGAAGCTTTAAAGGAGTAGAAGCCTTGTTGTGTTGTATTAATAAAAGCCTTGAAGAAGAGCCATAGAAGTATTGAAGTTGTGAAGACATAGAAGTATTGAAGTTGTAATTACATAGAAGCCTAGAAGTTATGAAGACGTAGAAGCTTTGAAGTAGTGATTAGATAGAGGTTGTGAAGGCGTGAAGAAACAAGAGTTGTGAAGAACTGTAAAAGAAGTGAAAGGGTGTGAAGAAGTTGTGGTGTGTTTGTAGTTGTGAGATTGGTTCTAGCTACGATTAGAACTCGACATATAGCTTGTATCGTTAAATTGGTGTAAGCTAAGGTGTGTACGGTTTTCTCTGTCATAAGGGAGCATTTTGACTTAGTGAAGAAAACTCTCGAGTTCGGTGCTCGGGGAGTGGAGTAGGGCAAGGAAGGTGTCCTTGTAGCCGAATCACTATAAATCCTTTGTCTCTTGGTTTGATCTTTTCGTCTCTCGTTCATTACTTAGCTTACTTATTTACATATTGCATATAGTTATAATTGCTTATATTGTGCATATATTGATTTCACATAAAGATCAAATTAAGTTCCATTCACAACCCCAATCTTATTTAAACAAACTAAAAGGATATATATATATATATATATATATATATATATATATATATATATATATATATATATATATATATATATATATATATATATATATATATATATATATATATATATATATATATATATATATGTGTGTGTGTGTGTGTGTGTGTGTGTGTGTAATAAATAACATTCTAGTTTTTACTCAACAATTTAATTTAGTAGTGTTTAAACAACTACAGTAAACAAACTCAAATCTATATTTTTGAATCAAAGTTTTTAAACAGCTTTTATAAAACAAAAAAGACGTAAAACTATTCAACCCTCCCTTCTAGTTTTCCACAATTGGTATCAAGAGCCACGCCAAGCAAGATTTTTAAAATATACTGTATTTTAAAACTTGTAATGATCTATGGAATTTGAAAAATATTTAGAAGGGGAATTTACACGACAACCACCATTATTTGAAAATGATCATTTTCTTGAATGGAAAAACAAATTTGAAAATTATGTGAAATCAATAGATCTTGATCTTTGGCATATCATTTCAATTGGTGATCTTCAACCAACTAAAATGGATTTTGAAAATCAATATAATCATCTTCAAACAAAGATTGATAAAAATACTAAAGCTAAATTAATGATTTACAAAACTCTATCAAGAGTTGAATATGAAAGAGTATTCTTTTGTAAAACGGCAAATGATATTTGGAATTGTCTTTTAAATTTTCACCAAGGGAAATGTAAAACCAAGGATGATAAACTTGATGTTGCACAAGAATTAGTCACTCTAGAAAATTTTACAGATAAATATTTAGTTGAAATAAACACAAGTACTACTAGTTCAAATGTGGTTATTGAATGTATCAATAACGAAGAATACATGAGCCAAATCCAAAGAAAGAATGTAAATAAATCATAGAGCGACAAGGACGAAGAAGATGATGAAAATATGGCTTGTGATGATATTTAAATAAATGAAACTACAAGTATTGATGGTAAGGACTACATGCGCCAAGATCTAAGTGAACCTACAAATGAAACATGGAAAGACATGGAAGATGAAAATGATCATCGTATAGCATGTGAAGATTGTAAAGCTACAAATAAGGTACAATCCGAAACCAAACATTTTTACTATGATCAATTTATATTAGAGTTTTAAAATTAGAAAACAACTTCAAACATTTTTGCAACATAGACCAAAAAATCATTCTTAAAAATGAATCTTCAATATCCGTTGGAAGTAACTTTGAAAAAGAAATAATTTTAGAAGATAAAATGTCTAGACTTGAAAGTAATATTGAATGTAAAAAATGTCAAGACTACAAACAAGAAATTAGAAAGGAAAATGAAAAAGCAAAAATATTAGCTAAATTTGAAAATAGTTCAAAATCTTTAAAATATCTACTTAATATTCAAAAGTCATTTAATGATAAAACCGGCTTAGGATTTACTGCAAATGATCTTTCAACTAATAAATTAAGGCAAATAAAATTTGTAAAACCTAGTAGAGAAATTTAGAATTAATATTATTTGCATCTATTATTAATTACGTAAGTCAAGAAAGTCATTATTTGTTCGTTAAGACAAACTATTGATGAATTCTTGTACTCCTCGGCGACATCCTTATCATGTGCATTCAAATGCAATTGATGTCCTCAACTAACCATCTCGGACCCATGAGAATCTGGGTACCAAGTTATTTTTCATGATTAGGTAATAAACGAACGAAAAGACTTTTTATATTTTTCAATGGATCACTCACTTTCATAACATACATATGAAGACTAGTAAATCATATTACCTTGATTCATATTCTACACACGATTTGTAAGTGACGTAGTTGCGGGCATTAAAAGAATTGATGATAAGATCTTCACTATTGGAGTGTTGATTTTATGAAGTATTCTTTACTACCTCAAGATGAAGGAAGCAAACGCAAATATTTTTGACAAACACGACTCGTGAAAAGGGAAATACATTAGTTGAAGATATTTTTGTTACTTCATCATTCTACAGCCACTACCATCATGTAGTTAAATTCTAATGGTACTCTTCAAAGATGCTTGAAGTGATCTAATACGTGTTTCGGATCAAGCTACCTTGATCTTTAATAGCGTTGGAGTAATACCTTGCTACTATGTCATGCTTTGGGCAAACATTGAAGATGTCAACCCCCCTTCTAGTTTTCCACAAGAGGCATGTTTCTTTGATCCTCTTTGAATTTATTGTAAAAGTTATTAGTTGATGTTAATATAATCTTACCATTTCCATCAAAAAAAATTAATGAGAAAATGACAAACACAACCATCTTCTTAAACGTATTTCATAAAATACACAATTTTTTCTAAAAAATCAAAATACCTATAAAATCCGCAAAGTTTTCACCATTTGCAAGTTTTCCCAAAAATCGAAAACCTTTTTTAGTTTTTTAAGAAATTTCGCAAATGTCTCGATTTTATTTAAAATTTTTGCAAACTTTGCGAACTTTTGCAAATTTCTCCATTTTTCTTCGGTTTTCACGCTTAACTCAAAACATACAAGTTGTATGCATCTTTATTCTTGTTTTGTGGCTTTTTGATTCACCCAAAAAAGAGTTCATATGAGAAAGTTATGGCCAAAATACCACAACAACTTTTTCTCGTTTAGTTGATGTGGTATTTTGGCCATAACTACCATATACGAACTTATTTTGCGTGATTCAAAGAGCCGCTTGATGAGAAAGAAGATATTTACAACTTTCACATTTTGAGCTAAGCAGGGACGATAACGGAGCGACCATCCCCATCCCTAAACCCTATTAAAATAATCTTGACATTTTCATCAAAAAAAATTAATGAGAAAATAACAAACACAACCACTTTCATAAACATATTTCATAAAATACACAATTCTTTATTGTGTTCCTTTATATAAATGTAAATTTAACACTTTTTCTTAATGAATTTTATTCTAAATAATTGAGGTAAAAACCGTTCTTTGTACTTGTGTTGTGATAGCAATTGAGTAGCATCCCAGTGACATGTATGCTTCCGCTGGACCTGATTTTAGGGGTGTTACAGATTGGTATCAGAGCCTAGGTTATAGAGAAATGGGTAGATTTTTAAAACCTAGACTATAACCAATTTTATGAAAACTTAACCCTATTACCGTCATGTGTCTGCCTGCCAAGCTGATTCCTCGCGTGTAGATTTTGTTCATTATCTATCTATGGTAGTCCTTATCAAAATAAAACTATTAACACCTAGAGGTGGGATCCCTCACATTCATATGTTATCTAAAGAATAAACAAGAAGATCTCAACCATCCATCCACCTTTCATCCAATGGCTGAGATGAAAGCCAAAAATTACAAACAAGGGCATATTACGAATTTCACCCGTCTCCATAAAAGCAAAAAAAAAAAAAAAAAAAAAAAAAAAAAAAAAAAATCACAGTTCATCTCATTTAATACGTGACTTTCTCTCTCATCAATAAACCCTAGATCTAGTTTCTCTCTCATCTATCACCGATTCCATCGTCGGAATCACCGTGAATCTGAAGAAATCATCATTAAAATCTTCAGATTCATTAATAAAACCGCCGGACTCCATCGTTCCTCTTCTTCAAATTCACCGAAAAACACCGCTGCCTTCTAATATCGTTGAAAATCAATAATTAAACAATGTTATAGATGAAAGTCACTTAATCGAAGTTCCAGTAGATGATGTAGTTATAGAAGATGTTTTAAATGATTTACCAGAAGATAAAGAAAAAGATGATTGTAAAAGAAAGAGTAAACTACATCGTTCGTCCTTGTAGTTTGCGTTGACCGACCAGTTTCGTCCTTTGACCGAAAAAATGCACCATCCGTCCTTAAATGCGAAACGTTATGTGTCGTTGGTCCTTCATCTTAACGGCCTTCATTTACTGTCGTTAAGTCACTCAAATGAGGGTATAATAGTAAATTTGCTATGTTCTTTTTATTTTCTTTTTAAACACCAACAAGTAAAAAAAACATCTCAAGGGGTCCCACAACCACCATTCATTTTATTCTTCTTTAACATATCATCATCTTCATCAAACTATCAAAACCCACCATATTTATTTTCACCAACTCCACCATTAGCACCATCTCCAGCCACCTTCACAAAACCCAATAATTATATTCACAAAAACCCATTATTGGCTTGTAGTTTACTCTATATAAATTGATAAAAATAAGATTAATTTATATTTACATTTTGTATAATTATTGCTAATCGTTATGATCCAACTGTAACACCACCACACCCTTTACTCTATTTACATTTTGATTTAAAAAAAGATAGATTAAACTAGTGATGCACTACATCTAACAGACTGTAACACCACACTCCCTTTTACCAACATCAACATCTTCCTATTTTAACGAAAATAATCAATATCACTAGCCATCCATCACCATATAACATTTTCCAGCAACCACAAATATTCATCACCGGTGATATCTCACTTATCATCACCTTATCATGTTTTTTGTCAAAAAAGCTATCTTATCATCACACTTTAAATCAAACACAACCAAAAAATCACATCCCATCAAATCTTACCAACTCGCTACTATATCACGTGATCAAAAAATATCTAACCATCTCAAAACTCACATGTGACGTCATCTTCCATTAGTTTAACTGATCTATCGAATTTGATCACGTTTCCAACATCTGTCATACCGAATGTGTGGATCTGATGATGAGATGTTAGGTTTCTATATGGAGTATCGTTTGAAGGTTATGAATCTGTGTAACTTGATGACGTGAGCTATTCAGAAGTTAACGGAGAAACATATGTTAATTAATTTTGGTGTCAAGTTGTTGATGATGAATTTTGGTGTTAAGCTTTTGATTTTAGAATTTAGGGTTTTAGGATTTTGGTATTTGTGTTTTCTGGATTTTAGGATTGATATGAATGTGGAGGTTGTGTTGGTGAGCACATATATTAGTCGAGAAGATGAAGTAGAGATAGAAACAATAAAAAGACCAAAATACCCTTGCTTATGTAGAGTTTACAGCTGTTAACCAAGGCAGTTAAAATAAAGGACCACCGATACATAACGTTTCTCATTTAAGGACGGATGGTGCATTTTGTTGGGTCAAAGGACGAAACTTGTCGGTCAACGCAAACCACAAGGATGAACGATGTAGTTTACTCTAAAAGAAATTGATGGTAAAATCCCTTGAGATTCAGTTTTAGTTGTGTAATTTTATGAGAAAAGTGTAAATCCCATGGGATTTACACTTTGCTTTATATAAACTTGAAGTAGAAAATACCTTGAGATTTAGTTTTAGTTATGTAATGTTATGGGAAAAGTATAAATCCTGTAGGATTTGCACTTTGCTTTATATAAACTTGAAGTAGAAAATCCCTTGAGATTTAGTTTTAGTTATGTAATGTTATGAGAAAAGTGCAAATCCCGCGGGATTTGCACTTTGCTTTATATAAACTAGAAGTAGAAAATCTCTTGAGATTCAGTTTTAGTTGTGTAATGTTATGAGAAAAGTGCAAATCCCGTGGGATTTACACATTGCTTTATATAAACTAGAAGTAGAAAATCCCTTGAGATTATGTTTTTGTTGTCTAATGCTATGAGAATAGCGTAAATCACATGTTTTTAGTTATCTTAATCCCTTGATATTTTACTTTTTATACAGATTCTACGATATCACCAAGACCAACTTTATATGAACACACTGAGACACTGGGCAGATCAATATATTGGGAGCCTCATGTAGAAGGAATTCGTGTACCAGTTGAGAATACATACTATGACACTATAGAGGAAGCTATAGATATGTATAATACCTACACTCATGAGGGAGGTTTTTAAATTAAAAAAGCAGGACAACGATTAACAAAATCTGGAATTGTACAACTCAAATACATCATGTGTAACAAAGAAGGAGCTCCAAGACATATTAATGTTGACACTTTGGATCCTAAACACAGTGACAAACAAAAAAGAAACACAACTTTGCATGTAACAGGTTGAAAAGATCTCTGTAACATATTTATCTTGATTCATGACTTGTAACATATAACTTGATTCATGTGATTAATGTTGAATCCCATGTGATTTATTATGAATCCCATGATATTCATACAGAATCTCATGGGATTCTTAATTTTTATTTTTATTTTTATCTTTTTGTTGTATAACAGGTTGTAAAGCTCGTATTAGGTTAGAATTGGATGTCGTTTCTGGAAAATACAAGCTAGTTCAGTTTATTGCTAAATACAACCATTTGCTAATACCAAAAGAGTACAAACATTTTACAAAAGAGCAAATAAGAATGATACAAGCTGAAAAAATGTCTATTGTAAAAACGGCAACGAATAAGATTGGTCTAACACGGGCTCACAACTTGTTAACGAGTATGAAAGGTGGGTATTAATATGTTCATGGGACATCTGATGATTTTAAGAATCATTAGCGGGATATTAATATGTTCATAAGGGAAAGTGACGCACAAATGCTTAAAAATAAAAAGGAAAACAGAAAGATATATGTGCCGAATTTTACATTTCAGTATAAGGTACAATGAGTTAGTGGCAATGTTTTGGGCTAATGAAGTTGCAAATGCAATTATAAGGAGTTTGGAGAAATAGTATCTTTTGATACAACATTCAGGAGTAACAAAGTAAGTTTTTTTTTTTTTTTTTTTTTTTTTTTTTTTTTTTTTTTTTTAATATGATTTACCTTGTTGATAAATCACATTGGATTTTGTATGAAATCACATGGGATTCTGTATAAATCTAAAGGGATTAATTGTGAATCCCATGTGATTCATTGTGAATCTCATGGGATTCATAATGAATCACATGGGATTATGTATGTAATCACATGGGATTCTGTCACTAAAATTTATATTATTTTTAGGTACAACATGGTGTTTGTACCATTCACCAGTGTCGATAATCACAGAAAGTGTGTCACACTTAGTTCGGGAATGCTTTTACATGAAGACAATGAATCATACACGTGGCTACTAAAAGCATTTATGACTGCTTTCAATAAAGAACCGACCATGGTGGTAACAGATCAAGATGGAGTAATGAAGAGAGCCATTGAAGCCGTTTTCACTAAATCGAAACACAGACTTTGCATGTGGCATATTCACCAAAAGATTCCAACAAGCTTAACAAAAATTTGTTTTTTTTTTTATCACATGTGATATATAGATGAATCACATGGGATCCTATATATCTCATTTGAGTGTTTTTCAACTGAATCACAGATTTACATTGAATCTCATGTGATTCATCTATATATCAGATGTGACTGTTTTTATCATAATCACATGAGATTCTGTTTGAATCTCATGGGATTCATTAGTGAATCTCATGGGATTTACATGTGTATATCATGTTATTTATGCTGAAAATAACTTTTAAAACTCTATTTATCGGGAACTACATCTTCTTCTTTAGATGGTTCGTTGCCAAAATCTTCTAAAGTCACTCTGCTAATCTTAGCACCTGCATTGCTACCATCAGTTCCATCATCGTCATCATCCCCATTACTTGCATCATCGTCATCAACCCCATTACTTCCATCATCGTCAGCATCCCCTTTTCCTCTATCATCATCATCATCCCCATTACCATCATTTCCATCACCAACTAAACTAAGCTCCCTATTACCATCATTTAATGAAATTGGTTTCTTGAAAATTTGAGCATACTTTTCATGAAGTTCAAGAAGCTTTAAATCAGCAGGGTATTCTAAAATAGCTTTCCTCAAATATTCTTCAAGAGCAAGTCTTTCATTACATATCACATCTACTTTTCTTCAACTTTGTCAAACAAATCCTGGAATAAATAACATTATAATAGTCATAATAAGATAAGCACATTGGATTTTGCAGTGATTTTAAGAAGAATCCCATAGGATTCATAATGAATCTCATGGGATTCTAAACAAAATCCCATGGGATTCTGTATGAATCCCATAGGATTCTGTATGAATCCCTTAGGATTCTAAACATGATCACATGGGATTTTCCAGAATATCATGTGATTCTAAAAAAATAGATGTGATTAAATAACAATAAATGAAAAACAAAAAACAAGAATTAAACGAACCTCTTTAAAAGAAGTTTCGGAAGAACCACCAGGAATAAAACCTCCAGTCTCTTGAACCTCGGATTCAGTCCATTCTTTATGAAGTTTTAACATACCCATAACTTCTTCTTTAAGTTCCAAGTCTTGTCTTTGAGCCATTGACAATGACGACCAATTTTTGATAGATGGACATGTGCGAACAACAGAAAGCCTCTCGTACTTTGTTGAATTTAAATACAAAAGCTGAAAACAAAAAACAAAAAAGTGTAAGAAAGTTACAATAAATATGTCACAAAAACATGAAAACAATTTAAAACTTCGTTTTATTTAAAACTTACAACAAGGAAGGTATATGGACTAGTGTAGTGGTTAAGTAGAGTTGTCGGGAGTTTACTGTATTTAAGGCAGTTATGAATGTACTCGCACCAATCAATACCAATAATTTTAGTATCTTCACGAACCCGCCTAACAACATCCAAATTAATCTGCTCCTTCAACCCAGCAACCATACCCATCGTGTTTGTAAAAAGTATAAGAAAGTTAACTTTAAAAAGGAAGTCGACTTACTTTGACTCAATCAACTTCAAAGCGATATCATTCACTCAGATATCCTTAACTGATTTAGGGTAAAACTGACGAACCCAATCCTTCTCAAAGTCATCTTCAACTTGTCTGGATTCTAAAAAAAAAAAAAAGATTGATCACCAATAGGAATACCTAACATATCATGAATTTTGGAATGAGTGGCCAAGACTAACTCACCATTATCCAATTTCAACCGGTAAGTCACTGCATCAAATTTTGAAACCACATACCTACACAACCTTAACGGAATGTAGTCTATATTAAACTTGTAGAATGAACTAAAACCTATCTTTGCCAGAAACTTCTCCATATTAACCCTTTTTGTGCCATGGATGGCAGTATAAAGAGAAGTAGATGCTGTCCTTGCATGAAGAATTGGAAAATCGTAAAGATGTTTTCATGTTGTGCTTCTTTAGGCGTTAACTCCTTTTCTTTCTTCTTGCCTTTTTTCTTCGACTTCAATTCAATCTCATCATCAGATTCTTCTTTAATAAATGAATTCTTCAACAGATTCTTCATAAGTTCCTTAGGTATAACTTGCTTAGGAGATGGAGAATTGTCCTTCTTTATCTTCAACACACCCTTACCCTTCAATTCCTTTTTCTTACAATCAACTTCAGAATCTTCAAATTCATCGACGTCTACATAAAAAAGACATAATATTAATAACTTGATCACAAGGGATTCCATATGAATCACATGGGATTTTATATGATTCAAAAGGAATCATATAGAATCCCATGGGATTCTGTAATAATTACGTAAAAGACAGATTTCTAAGAAACTACAACTTTTAGCAGCTTGACCTTCAAATTCTTTTTCTCCTTACGTATAACTTACTCAGGAGATGCACAATCGGAAGAATCAGAACCTGAATTGTCCTTCTTTCTCTTCAACACAACCTTACTCTTCAAATTCTTTTTTTTATGATCAACTTCAGTATCTTCAAAATCATCGGCGTCTACATAAAAAAAGACATAATAAAAATAACTTAAGGGTTTTGCCAATGAAAGCCCTTAGGGTTGTCGTTAAAAGAATCAATTTTATTACAAAGTCATCTATAAATCATTATGATTGGATGTCAATATACCGAAAAACATGGATACAATCACTAAAAATTTGGATGTACAACAAACATGTTATTCTGATTGGATGATTTCATTTCTTACATTAAATTATAATCAAAAGATTCCTCTTAACCACAGCCCTAAGGGCTGCCATTAGCATTTCTCATAACTTAATTACAAGGGATTCAATATGAATCACAAGGGATCATATAGAATCCCATGGGGTCCTGTATTAATTACATAAAAAGACATATCTACACCTTTTTGCAGCTTGACCTTCGGTTTTATTATTATTATTATTATTATTATTATTATTATTATTATTATTATTATTATTATTATTATTATTATTATTATTATTATTATTATTATTATTATTAACTCTGATCTACTTTTGATAAAACCCTTTTCCGCTTCGGTTTAACTTCTTCCTGAGCTGGCTTATTCAACCTCAAAACAGGAGCTTCCGATAATGCTTTAACAGACTTCGTCTCCGAGGACTTCGTATTGGTCTCAACTTGGGGATTATCCTTGGAACTCAAAGTAGCAGCATTTGTCTTAACTTGTGATTGGCTCTAAACAGTCAACCTAAATTAACCAAGTATATGGTCAACAAGGTCAAACTACCTAGACCAATGCTTCCAGGTAATATAGAGTATCACCAGGTCGTTATGTCCCGACGAGGTGTGGATTGTATTCAAACGGATTTATGATCGGGTGAATTTGGACAGAAAGGGGATTGTAATTGATTACACTACTGATTTATACAATGAAATAGCTTAAATAAGCTATATGAACAAGACTGGAAGTTTGGAAAAACCAGAAACGTTTAAAACTTAAAACGCGTACGTTTACGTTTAAAATAACGTACACGTACAAAATAAAATGTGAAAACTGAAATCTGAAAACCCACAGGGGGTGAAAATGACTTTTTTACAAACTACAAGATAAAAGAAAATTTTTAGAAAAAGAAAATAAATTTTCACACTAATTAATTATTTAATATTAATTAAATACTATTTAATACTAATTATTAATATTTAAATAACTTAAATACAATATAATATTATTTAAATACTAGAAAAGTGAAAATAAAATTTCTAAAATTATAAAATAACTAAAAACTAATTTTAAAATTAAAAATATGTATTTTTGACTTTTTGTGATTTTTCTATTAATTAATTACTAATTATTTATTAATTACCTAATTAAACTAATTAGAATTATCAAAAATACTAAAAAGGCTTAGAAAATTAAGAAAAATTTTACAAATCTAATTAACCATCACAGGAATCCTAAAAAATTATAAAAAGTTTATTTTATAAGTTTTTACACTATTTTACTAATTATTATATTAAATATTATTTAATTACTAATTAAACTATTTAAATTATAAAAAATATAAAATGAACAGTAAAAAATTCTAGAAAAATTCCTAAAATTATATTATATTATATAAAAGCTAGGAAAAATATAAAAACTAGGTGTTACTTTATAAAAATTAATTATGCTATTTAACACTTAATTATTAATTAATAATTAAGAAAACTAATATTAAATCTAATAATTAATAAATTACAAAATAAAAATTTGAGAAATTTACTAAAATTACTTTAATATAAAAGGTAATTAATAAAAATATAAAAATTCCAAGTACTTAATAAAAATCTAAAAATGAAAATTAAAATTTAAATTACATTAAATAGAAACTATCACTTATTATTAAATTGGTTTTTCTTGATTTTTCTTTTAGAAATCTATTTTACACCTAAAAACAAATTTTTTGGAAATCAAAAATAAGCCAGAATAAGCTAAAAAGCCTAGACAGTTGACTATCTTTGACCAAATGAGGAAATAAACTCAAACTAGCTTAAGTAGGACCCACTATGGGTGATTCTGGTCTAAATAAGTTATTTGAACTTGACTAAGCTAGAAAAAGCAAGTAGGGTCCACAGAATAAGCAAAGAAAGCAGAATAAGCAATTGGTTTGCCTATTAGAACACTGAAAATGGGACAAGGTTTAGGGGCTGATTCAGGTGGGGTCCACAAGAGTTGAGGTCAAGTGAATGGTTGAAATGGAGAGAGGGGTAGGAGGGGGGTTGAAAAGACCAAGGAGGGGGCATTGGGGCCCACAAGGGTGGCCAGAAACCACCACCAAAGTGGTGGTGATGGTGTGGTTAACTGCTGCACAGGGGAATACCCTCCCCTGCAGCCTACTTTGGGTGAAGGTGGGGTCCTCAGCAAAATTCACAAAATTATGGAAACTATGGGATTTTGAAGATGAGCTGGGGGGTTGTAAGTATGAACTAGTTTCAAAGCTTGAAAACAAACACAAAATTCTACAAAAATCTTGCTAGTTTTGGAAAAATCTGAAATCATGCAATTTGACTTTTCAAGTTTCTAAACTATCTTGACTTTGATGAGATTTCAATGATCCTAACTGACTATTGATGTTAAATTAAACCTAAAAGAGATTATATTAGACACCATAAACTAGTTTTGCACTGATTTCCATGGATTGGCACCCAAATCCCATAACAGATGACAGTGGAGGGCATATGCACGCCATTTTTTGACTTTTCCTGTTTGAGTGACCTAAGTAAGTGTTGAAAGAAGTTAATATGATCCTAGGTACCTTTCCTAAATAGAAGTGAACATTCAATGACCACTACAAGGCATCCAATCCTACACTACCAAACACTCCTTAACTGAAATCTGTTTTTGGTTTTGACAAGGAAATGGTGAACTGAAGCTATCCTATTGATACTAACTAAAGATATAAGCTGTGGAGACAGTATAAAAGCTATATAGGACAGAAATCAAGCACCACAACATGCAAAAGCAAGACTAAGTAATTAAAACTAATATACAAGCTACAGGATTGATTTGAGATGGAAATCTGAGATGTATACCTCAAATCAGGATTATAAAGCTCATGAGAGCTTGTTGTCAAGCTGAATAACTAAACACAAACACCAATTCCTTCCTGAATCAAATCACCACACCATTGATCATCTGTTGACTAATGGAGATTTTTGAGCTCAAACCCTTTTTAATCCTTGCAGAGCTTATAAGAGCTTATAAATGTTTTATGTGAACTAAAAAAACTTATTCAACAACAAATTTAATAACATTACTGATGAAAATAATTTTTTTTTTTGTAAATAAAAATTGCAACTGATAAACCCAAAAAGCTTAAACTGATCAACTGACTTGAAATGGATTCTTGCTACACTAAAAATTCTTAATAGTACAAATGGAAGCTTAAAACAAACACTGAGAATGAAAATTACATGAAAAACATAACTAAAACTAAACTACAACTGAAAAATTAACTAACTACTTGCTTCTTCTATCTTTCTTGACTTATATGGACTGAAGCTTCATTCTCTCTCATTCCCACTTTAATTTGGACCATAGGATGCATTAGGTTTGATCCTGGCCTTTGAATTCCTTTTTGGCGGGAAAAGTTATTTGGCAGGGTGTGGGTAACTTGGAGGGTTTCAAGGGTAATAAATGAGGTTTGGAAGGTAGTATTTGGAGGGGGAACATGGGATGGGTGAGTTGCAGAGTTGGTGAGGCAAGTGGAGGATTTGCAGGGTGTTTAAGTGGAAGGGAAGGTGTTTAAGGGTGGTTTGACCAGAGGTTTGACCGAGGGTGGGGTAATATTAAAAACGGGAGTGGGTTTTGGTGTTGTGGGCTTGGTGGGCTGGATTATGGATCAGGCTGTGGAAAACTAGAATGGGGGGTTGAATAGTTTTACATCTTTTTAATTTTATTATGAAAACTTAGTTTAGTTTTAAAACCTTGTTTGCTTTTAAAACTTTGATTCAATCTTATGTGAACTCAAATCTTGAACAATATGAACAAGTATAACTAAGTATGAACAATAATAATAATGTAAACTAAGTATGTGAAATCAACACATGCATAATATAAACAATTATAGCTATATATAAGAGATAAGTACATAATCGTTTATTTTATAATCCTTAGTTATATTTTGTATGAAAACTATACTTGATCCAAATGATCAATTATATGTATGTAACCTTTTTAGTTTGATTGTAAAAACTTTGTTTTGTAAATAAAACTTTCGTTTGATCTTTAAGTAAAATCAATACTACCACTATATGAGCAACTATATATATACGTCTACGTCTACAAAAGTAATAACGAGATAAGCAAGATAATAAGTAAGATATGGAAAGATCTAACCGCGAGACAAAGGATTTATAGTGGTTCGGCTACAAGGACACCTTCCTTGCCCTACTCCACTCCTCGAGTCACCTACTCGAGAGTTTTCTTCACTATGTCAACAAGCTCCTTATGGCGGAGAAACCTTACACACCAATATACACACCACAACTTCGTCACAACTTATTCACACCTTCTACACAACTTCTTCACACCTAGTCACTACTTAATCACAACACTACTTCTTCACACCTATCTATCTTCACAACTATCTACTTCAAGCCTATCTTCTTCACACCAATTTACTTCACAACTAACAACTTCACACCTAGCTTCTTCACTATAATCTAATTCCTAATTTTTCTTCTTCACACCAACCAACTAACTAATCACACAATCAATATACCTAGCACAACTATCTACAATCACATATACACAACAATCTTCACAAAGAGTAATGTAAATAATCTTGATGATGCACCAACAACTTGTATGTGGAGGTCACAACAAGTTGTAATACTTCTTGTCTTGGGGGATAGAAGTATTCTTCTCTTGCACTTGAGAGGATGAAGTTTGAATCACTTTGAAACAAAGAATTATACACTTATGATCAAAGGATTAAGAGAATAGAGATGTGGATCTAGAACAGAAAGTTTAGGAGTGCAAAAGGTGAGGAAAAAATCCAGGTTTAAGGTGGTATTTATAGACAAAAGATTCTGACAGAGGAGCGTGGCCGGTCCCCTTAAATCAAGGCTGGTCCCCTTAATTTTAAGGGGACTGCCCCTTATAATTAAGGGGGCCGCCCAGCTGAAATGGCCAGAATCTTTGTCTTTTAGTGGGGAAAGTTTATTTAGAGAAAAACTAACTGATTTTGGTTAAAAATTTGAATTCATATATTTAGTATGAATAAAACATTTTTCTTTTATTACCAAAAGTGTTTTTCAAAAATATATAATATGTTTATATAATTAAATAAACTTTGCATTAGTTAATTAAATACCCCTTTGATCATAAATTGCACTAAACACTTTGTTTATTCATACCTTAAGTGATTTGGATGTAAAGAGAAATATTAATCACTAAATACTTGTTTATGTCACAAGTTTTAGTTCTATGAGTTTATATTTTGTGATAATTAAAACATAGAGATATTGATAACATGTTAATAATGTTTTTAGGCATTATTTATGTCAACAATCTCCCCCTTTTTGATTATTACAAAACCCTAAACTCAATATATCTAAAACTTGTTTTTAGACAAGTATTATAGAGTTTACATTTCTCTTCTCCCCCTTTTTGTATAATTAAAAAGGTTAAGCCGAGTAAGCTTCGCGAGGGAAGTTTAAACGGGTAGAATGCTCCCCCTCATTTGAGAGCACCAAGGGAACGAGCTATGGAGATCTTTGCTACAAAAATATTTGAAGAGAGCAAGATACACATATATGCAAGGCAAAAATTATGCAACTAAACATAGATTCATTCAAGCATTATAGAAATGATAAGCATTACAACATTCAATATGCTTGAAGCATATTGATAAAAATAACACAAAAGAAAAGACATAGTCCTATATTGCCTAAGAGAGCACTTGTACTTGCTTGCAACCCATGGTTGATTCGTATTTGAAAGTGAAAATCATAAGCATATAGTATGCTTAGATGGTTGATGATGGAGCGTTTGGAATGAAGATGGTTGAGTTAGGGTGAGGTTGTTGGATTAATGGAGGTATATGTTTGGGTCATGAATGTTGGAGACTTTGGTTGTGGAGAGTTTGTAGCAGAAGAGGTTGATTAAGGTTTTGGATGTTGTTCAAGTGAGGGTATTGGATGTGATCTAGTGAGAAGATATTCAATCCAAGTGAAGTGTTCATTGAATGCAATGGTTTTTAGGAGAAAGATGCAACAAGGTCAATTGTTGACATGCTTCTCAAGTTGATTTATGTTGTGTGGTGATGAGGGTGATCTAGATAAAGGTGGATCCAAATTGCGTTGAGCAAGATGTAAGGCTAAAAGAGCACTAAGCTCATGGAATTCTTTTAGCGCCTCAACGAACATTAAGTGTTCGGAGGAAGGTGATGGTGGTGGAGCATGATAGTTGTCTTGGGTGAGGGTTTGAACATGCAACATAGGAATGACATGTGAAGTTGTAGGATGTGGTGGTGATACTCTTGGTGGTGTAGACATGTTTGAGCTTGGGTAATCATGAAAACATGATATGCGTGGAAGAGATGCTTCATGAGTGGATGGTGTTTTTGTTAAATGAGCAACATGTAAAGTGTTGGTAATGAGGTTGGGATTATTGTTTTGGGATTGTGCATGCTCATCATAAGAAGGAGCATTAGTGGAAGCACGAATGGATGATTTGTTGTTAAATGGATCATTTGTGTGAGAGTGAGGTTTAGGTGTTGGTTGATTATGAACAACATCGCTTGAGTTGTGAAAAGATTATGAGGTTTGAGTGTAATGTAGAGGGATATGGGTGAGTAAAGGTTTTTGATATGTAATGTTGGTGAGAAGGAGAGTGAGGTGTTAGGTATGTAATGTTGAAGACATAGGAGGAATTTGGTGTTGGATGTTTGACAACATCATTTGGTTTGACTGGCTTTTAATGGAAGTTAGGCTTTCTTCTCCAAACGGGTTATTTGGTGGTTTTGGTTTAATGGGAGAGATCATGAAGAGATGAGTATAGATTGAGAGGAATGAGAGTGTTTATAATGTAGGATTGGTGGGATTAAGGATGTATAGATTTTGATAGAGGGTTTAGGATAAAACAGGTTTATGAATTTTGGAAAGTGTAGGATGAAATGGGCTAAAAAGTAGAAAAAGGAAACAACACCTTCGACCATCAGATGGCCGGTCCCCTTAATTGGAGGCCGGTCCCCTTAATAATTAAGGGGGCCGCCTAATGATTTAAGGGGGCCGCCCATCTGGTGATTCCCAGATTGCCAGAAAAGGGTTTTTGGTAGTGAATTGCAGAAAGGTTGTGTTTTTGGTTTCAGACAAGTCCAACTCTTTGAGGCAATTAAGCATATACTAATTATGTAGGCAATTATGTAGCCAAAGCATGTTAATCAAAGAGATTAAGTAAACAAGCAATTTCATCTAGCATAATTGTGGATATTGATAGTGAAAACATGTTATTTAAAAGTGGGATAGTTATTTGAAAAACTATTTTCCAAAATATGAGGTTTTTGCATATTTTTAGAGATATTAGATTTTTGACAACAAATATCATAAATCAAATATTTTAAAAAATGTTTATTAAAGATCTCATGCTCAAGAGGATTGGTTAGGCCTATTATTATCTCATGCTATCGTTTCTACATATCCTATGATCCTAAAGGAAATGAAGACGATAATTTATATATTAGATGCGAGAGTGTTGAATGGGGTATAACCTAATATCTATAGTTCCTTTGTTTTCGCATGCTTATCTAACTTAATGCCATAGTCTACGAGAGCTTGTTTCATCCATAGTTTTCTTACGCGAGAGATCTAATCCTACTTCTATATTAACGATCGATCCACTTAACTCATTTCACTTCATCACCATGAGTTTGCTAATAGTGGATATAGAAGATTTCCGTTTTCTATTTCGTTCGGCAATGAACAATTTTATCTTATTCCTAGGAGAGTCAACCAATGATGTTTCTAGGTTATAAGAATATAAGCTATTACGTACACATATATGTACAGCTAAGCATTAATCTAACTAATCATATATCTAAGCATGCAAATTATAGTGATGAACTTAAAAGAAACGCGTACCTTTTAGTCTTCAATGGAATATCTTCAAGCACTTCAAGTGACCATGTTGACTTATAGAAGTCATTTGTAGATGATATTCCAACTTCTTCTAAGATTGACAACTTAGCCACTTGGTCCCCATTGTCTCATTGGTCCAAAGTTGTTTGGTCCAAACATATTTAATATTTGGCTAGGATGCATGTATGGTGGTAATATTTCCCAAGGATTGTAACTTGGTTGATAATTCCAGATTTGATTTCTAGTGTTATTGTAATATTGTCTATTTTGATTTCTTCTAGGTTGAGGTGTTTTAGATCTTGGATGATGATTGTTAGGTTTTCTTGGTGGTGGAGTTTTAGATCTTAATTTAGGTTTAGAGGATCCTACTTCGGTCTTTAAGGATGGTTTATAAAAAGTTTTTACTTTTTCATCATTCGCAATGGGTATTTTTCTATCTTTTGTAAGCATGTACTTAGGTTTTGATTCTAATGATTTTTGTTTACTAGATTCACATTCAAACTTTATACTTTTATTTTCACTAGTTGAAACATTAGTTGAGGTTAATCCTAGACCGGTTTTATCTCCCGAAGTTTCTTGAGCACTTATTATTTTCTTAAGTGGGTACAACTATTTTTAAACTTGTCAAGTTTGAAAACTTCATTTTTAAGTTTTTTGTTTTCATTTTTAACCTCTATGCATGTTTTACATTCTATAAAGACTTCTTTTCCTTTTTTCAAATGTTGTAGTCTAATTTTTAATTCGAGTACTTCATTTTCTAATAGATTATTAATATGTTTTAGTGACTTATTTTTAGCTATAACCTTTTGACCTAATTTGCATAACCTATTATATTCACTATCTAGGTCTTTTTCGTCTAATAATAAATTTTCGTCACTAAAGTATTTGGTTTCGGAACGTACCTCGCTTGATGTCTTAGCCATAAGACATTTCTCCTCATTTGTGATTTCTTTCTCATCGTCATCGCTATCACTCCAAGCTCCTCCAACAAACGCCTTTTGATTTCTTGACATCATTGGACATTTTCCGATGAGATGATTTGGATCATCACATTTGAAGCACTTCCTATCACTTTTGCCATTTTTGTCATCTTTATTTCTTTGGTTTGCTTTCCTTTCATCATGCGGTTGTCTAACGAATCTTCCTCGCCTTTTGAAGAATTTCTTGAAGTCTCTTACGGCCATCGCATATTCTTCGTATTCACTTTCGGAGGTTGAGCTATAAACAATTATAGCTATATATAAGAGATAAGTATGTGAAATCAAGTATATCTAAGTATGAACAATAATAATAATGTAAACTAAGTATGTGAAATCAACACATGCATAATATAAACAATTATAGCTATATATAAGAGATAAGTACGTAATCGTTTATTTTATAATCCTTAGTTATATTTTGTATGAAAACTATACTTGATCGAAATGATCAATTATATGTATGTAACATTTTTAGTTTGATTGTAAAAACTTTGTTTTGTGAATGAAACTTTCGTTTGATCTTTAAGTAAAATCAATACTACCACTATATGAGCAACTATATATATACGTCTACATCTACAAAAGTAATAACGAGATAAGCAAGATAATAAGTAAGATATGGAAAGATCTAACCGCGAGACAAAGGATTTATAGTGGTTCGGCTACAAGGATACCTTCCTTGCCCTACTCCACTCCTCGAGTCACCTACTCGAGAGTTTTCTTCACTATGTCAACAAGCTCCTTATGGCGGAGAAACCTTACACACCAATATACACACCACAACTTCGTCACAACTTATTCACACCTTCTACACAACTTCTTCACACCTAGTCACTACTTAATCACAACACTACTTCTTCACACCTATCTATCTTCACAACTATCTACGTCAAGCCTATCTTCTTCACACCAATTTACTTCACAACTAACAACTTCACACCTAGCTTCTTCACTATAATCTAATTCCTAATTTTTATTCTTCACACCAACCAACTAACTAATCATACAATCAATATACCTAGCACAACTATCTACAATCACATATACACAACAATCTTCACAAAGAGTAATGTAAATAATCTTGATGATGCACCAACAACTTGTATGTGGAGGTTACAACAAGTTGTAATACTTCTTGTCTTGGGGGATAGAAGTATTCTTCTCTTGCACTTGAGAGGATGAAGTTTGAATCACTTTGAAACAAAGAATTATACACTTATGATCAAAGGATTAAGAGAATAGAGATGTGGATCTAGAACAGAAAGTTTAGGAGCGCAAAAGGTGAGGAAAAAATCCAGGTTTAAGGTGGTATTTATAGGCAAAAGATTCTGACAGAGGAGCGTGGCCGGTCCCCTTAAATCAAGGCCGGTCCCCTTAATTTTAAGGGGACCACCCCTTATAATTAAGGGGGCCGCCCGGCTGAAACGGCTAGAATCTTTGTCTTTTAGTGGGGAAAGTTTATTTGGAGAAAAACTAACTGATTTTGGTTAAAAGTTTGAATTCATATATTTAGTATGAATAAAACATTTTTCTTTTATTACCAAAAGTGTTTTTCAAAAATATATAATATGTTTATATAATTAAATAAACTTTGCATTAGTTAATTAAATACCCCTTTGATCATAAATTGCACTAAACACTTTGTTTATTCATACCTTAAGTGATTTGGATTTAAAGAGAAATATTAATCACTAAATACTTGTTTATGTCACAAGTTTTAGTTCTATGAGTTTATATTTTGTGATAATTAAAACATAGAGATATTGATAACATGTTAATAATGTTTTTAGGCATTATTTATGTCAACACAGGCTATTGGATTAGGTGGGGTTTGGTTTGATTTGGATTTGTAGATAATAAAGGGTTCGTTTGTTTTGTAACTTTAAAATACCACAAGGACCAAAAATGCAGTACAACCAAACATGAGGGGCTGATCATGTAATTTTCTGAAAATAGCCACAAGGGTTAAACATGATATAAATGAATAGTACAAGGTCCTTTAATGTTTATTTTCCATAATGAAATACCCGGGGACCAATTATGCCAAAATTCAAACATGAGGGACCAAAATGTAAATTTCTCAAAACTTCACACCAAGGACTAAAAATGACTTTTGTAACTTCCCAAGGACCCAAAATGATTTTTCTTTCAAAAATATCCCACCAGGGACCAAATCTGCCAAAATCTGAAACTTCAGGGACTAAATTGCAAATTTCTAAAACTTTTGAAATTTTTCACCAAAGGACTAAATATGACAATTTATGATTTCAAAAGGACCTTTGGTGACTTTTCTTTTAAAATATGTGCTCAGGGACTATTTTTGCCAATTTTTGAAAGTTGGGGGACTGAAACTGCCAATTTTGCAAACTTTGTACGTTTTTCATTTGTTTTTACTCATTTTGCATCAAAAACATATAAAACACAATTTTGAAATATTTTTAGTATTTTGATGCATTTCTGAGTGTTTTTTATATGTTTTGCAGTTCAGATTTGACCAAAAATGATGAGTGTTTGAGCACTCATCAATCCCCCACACTAAACTATTGCTAGTCCCTAGCAATAAACTGTTTTGAAAACTCAATGGATTTTAAACTCTTTACCAAAAGCCATCACTTCAGGAGTAGCCAGATGTATCGATTCAAGTAAGGACTATGGTCCACCTAATAACCATGTGATTTTGAGCAAACCACCAGCTGTCAACGGATTTGATTAGTCTTTACCAAAAGCCATTTGCTTCTGGACTAGCCAACTCTTGATGGACAAAGTCAACATCTTGGTGAGCTGATTACCAATTATGGTTTTTCCACTGCCTTTACCACAAGCCATAATCTTGCAGGCTAGCCAACTCATTCACTTTTTAGGATATGGCGAGTTGATTTACCATACAATTTTGGGCAAATTGCAAGCCATCAACGGATTTGATATATCTTTACCAAGAGCCGTTTGCTCCTGTATTAGCCAATCCTTTTGTCGTTTAGACATGGCAGACTGATAACCACAAAAATTTTTAAGCACAAGTGAATTTTTTTTTAAAAATTTTTGAGATTTTGGCTAAAAACGGGGGTACTAGACAGTAAAATGTGATAAAATTCGCTAGAATACCCCCCCCCCCCCCACACTTAGAATGAATATTGTCCTCAATATTCAAAGTCCCGGCTATTATGCCGACTCTTTAAACGTAAAAGGGCAACATTACAATCTAAATGTGGAAACACCATTTTGTATTTTCACTTCATTGGGAACCATAGTAGGGGTAACACCCCCACACTTAGGGTGAAAACCCTATAAGCATGCTACTGTTTTTGTTTACCGAGTCGCTAGCTTGACTCGACCCCGAATTCATTTGTCCTTGGGGAAGCATGATGTGGAAGAGACAATCTCCATCGGACTTTCATTCAAGATGTTTGGACAAACATTTGAAGCACGTGAAAGTTCCACATCGATGAGATATACAGACCCTAGCTTGAAATAGTATAAACTATAAGCGGTGATGCCGGGGTCAAAGATAATGTCTTCATTCCCGAAGGAATGAAGAACAGGAGAAGTCACCCGATAGGTGAAGAAGGGAAGAAAGATCTTGATGACAATCAAGATTGATTCATCATCATCAGAAAGAGAATTTATGATTGGTGTATCATGAATCTCATCATTTAGGCTCGTATGATCTAGACATATTATGGGTGGGAGGGTTGGGATTTTGATATCAATCAAATTCTCAAGGTTGAGAATATTTCCCTCTGAATCACAAAGATTATCTTTGTCTAGATCAAAGTGAAAGTTATCATACTCCGGTGGAGATATGATATGAGTGAGTTCACCGGAGAACTCCTCAAAGGTGAATGAATCATACTCAGGGAGAGAAATTTGAGAATGAGAAGTGGTACTGCCACTAATCTTCTCTCCCATATGATCAAAAGTAAAGGCTTCAAACTCCGGAATAGGATCATCGGAGACAATGTCACTATCCTTTATGGAGATAGGAGATGAAATAGGTTTCATATTGAAAGCCTCGATTTTAGAAATGAGGAGATCAACATTCAATAATGTTGCACGAAGTGCTTCATCCTTGATTTCAGTGTCAATCTCAATGATGAGTGCTCAAACACTCATCATTTTTATCGTATTTGAACTGCCAAAACATCCAAAAACACTCAGAAATGCATCCAAATGCTAAAAATATCCCAGGGATTGTATTTTATATGTTTCAGATGCAAAATGAGTAAAAACAATGAAAAATGAACAAAGTTTACACAATTGGCAGTTTCAGTCCCCCAACTTTCAAAAATTTACAAAACTAGTCCCTGAGTATTTGTTTTGAAAGAAAAGTCATCCCAAGTCCTTTGGAATTCAAAAATTGTCAAAATAAGTCCTTGGCAAAATCAGTCCCTGGGAGTTTTAAAATGGAAAATTACAACAAAGGTCCTCATATTATTGGAATGTGACAAAAATTAGTCCATTGGAATAATTTAAAAGGTTGGCAAGTTTGGTCCTCACAAAAATCAGAAATTACAAAATGGTCCTTGGGCTTTAATTTTTACAATACAAATGGACCATTTGTATTATTTACTTAACCTAAACCAATCCACTAGACCACTACCCAATCCAAACACAAAACCAAGCCCACCCTTTTATCTTTACCCTAGCCCATTTCCTTCCCAAAGCCCAAACCACCCTTAAGCCCTTTCCCTGTGTTAATAATAATAACCAGGGTAAACCAAACAGTCAACACCCCTTCTTCCACCTCCCCTTGCCGCCAAATCCAAACAAAACACAACCTCTGCCATCACCAGACAATATTGTCTCCCCCCTCCTTTCTCCCCAACACACCTATTTGCCTCCCTACCACAACCTTTTCATAAGTCAACCCCAACACACTTGTCCCCAAATCCACAACCACTGTTGGGCGCCAATTTATCACCAAGGGCTGAGATCAAATGGAATGTAATCAACGACTGGAATTGGTGCACAAGAAACACAGAAGAAAAGGACAAGAGAAGAGAAGGCTTATTTTTATGAGTGTATAAATAGCATATGTATTCCAGTAGTATAAATTATTAGGATTTTAGAGTAGATTTCAGTAGGTAGTAGTTAATTAGTTTTAGTTTAATTCTCAGTAATGTTTTAGAATTGAGACCTTTGTATTTTCTTTTCAAATTCAATGAAAACTTGATATTTCCTCACTGCTTATTTTTTATCAACTGCTCATTCCAGCTAGCTTATTATAATTGCTTATTCTTAGTTTGGTTTGGCTTATTTATGTTTCTTATTATTTATTATGTTGAATTGAGTGTACTTAGCTCACTAGTTTAGTTTTCTGCCTAAAATAGCCTTAACTAGCCTAACTTAGTTTTTGCTTATCAGCTTAATATCATTGCTTATTCTTGGTCTACTAATGCGTATTACCTTTTAATATAGCTGTTAGATGATTCTACCTTCAAGTTTTAGTTTTAAAATTCATCTTTTAGTACGAAAATAACCTAACAGTCCTGCATAGGGAGTGTTTGGCACAAGCTCTTTCTCTAGTTTTATGGTAGTTTTGATCCAAGTATGAAAGTCAAACAGCTCTCAAATAATCTTGTTGTTAGTTTGTAAGTTAAATATAGCACTTTCACCTAGTTTTAACAAGTCTGTATTGAATTTCTTTTTTTTACAGTCCATTACTTTAGGCCTAGCATAATTTCATTTAGGTTTATTTTAGTTGTATGGTTGCCATGATTATAGGTCACATATGATTTAGACTAGTTTTTCCACATTAGGCTTTGCATTCCATATGACTTAGGTACAAATTGCATCAGCTACATTTTTTTTACACCTCAGTTAACTAGCTTTCTTTAGACCAACATTTTAGCCCTCAATCCTGTTTGAACATGTATCGATTCTCTTTCAAGATCAAGATTGGTAGTTTGCCATTGTAATTTCATACTTTTCATTCATTAACTGTCAGAATAGAAGCTGATGCATTGGTTTGAAAGTAGGTAGTTGAAAGACTGTTTGGTGCAAGCTTACTCTTGGACATTGTTTCTAGTCTAGTTTAAGCTAATTTCAGCTTTTGATTTTCATTAAACAAATAGCCACTAGTGTAGCGTTTAAATATCTAGCTTTCACCTTGATTTTGGAAGTCATTTGCTTGGTGACTATGGGCTGCTAATACCATCACCAACCCAGGCCTGCTGCATCTGTCTTAGGCACCTTTTTATCATGGTTTTTAGTTGGTTAAAGAATGAATTTGCTAATGTTTTTTTTTTTTTTTTTTTTTTTTTTTTTTGATCATTGAGTAGTATAGGGTTTATAGCTTTTAGCTTATTTTGTAAAGTTGAGTTTGTTGGCTTGGCTTAAACCAAGCCTGCAAAAGCCCCAATATGACCCATCAGGCCTGCACAACAGCAGCCAACAGGCCTAAACACCCCAATTCAACAGCCTTTTTAAGCTCAATTTAAGCCAATATTAGTTGTAAAGTTTGCATGCATGATCTGTGGTGGCATGAGCTTATGTGTATCAGCTTATTGGTGCTTGTGCTCATCTGCTCTTAAGCTTAATATGTGCCCCATTGACCCTGCACATCAGCCCCTTATCTATCCCAACACCCCCTTAGCAGCTATTATTAGAAGCTTATTTTAGCTCTTTAGTGTTTGCAATTTAGTATTATAAGTTCATTTAAGCTTTTGCATATAGTTTAGCAGCTTTTAGGGTGTTAGCTTGTAGTCTAGTAGCTTAATTTTAGGTCCCTAATTTGCCCACTCAGCCACCTTTTTTTTATTAGCAGCCTAGGTGTAAGGCTTGTTTATATTCCGCTTTCTAGGTTTAGACAACAGCTTATTATTGTTCCTTTTATGCTTATTTAGGTTCCCCTTAAGTTTCCTTTTTCTTATTCCCCCTAGTTTAGCTGATGGTAGCTTATTTGTAGTTTTCTTTTTTTAGCTTTGAATTAAATCTTTTTTTTAGCTTATCCGTTAACTGCTTCAATTTTTCAGTTGTATTTGCTTATTGTTTGCTTTTTACAAAAAGTCACAGTTGAGAAAAATGCGTAATTTCATGTGTTTGATAAGATTGTGCAAAAAGATTTGATAAAAAAAAATAGTTTTCCAAAAAGGTTGTGAGCAAGAATCGAACCTGGGGTTGCACCAACATAACAGACACAACACACCACACTCTCACCATCTGCCCTTGGGTCTTTTATCAGTTATAGCATACAAAGTTTAATACTTAATATAGTCTTTACCATTTTAGCTTAACTTTCCTTATTAGCTTATTTAACTGCTTATTTATAATATGTTTTAGCTTTTTAAAATTTTTTATAAGTTCCTGCTACTAAATAGTATTTAGATAAAAAATTTCATAATTTCATAAATTAGTTTAGTATTTATTATAATTAAAATAGTTTAATTAGGTATTAAATAAATAATAAGTAATTAATTATAAAAAAGCTTATTTATTAGTACTTAGGAAATTTTATATTTTTATTAAGTGTCTGTTATATTAATATAGTTATAGAAAAAGTTTTATAATTTTAACTTTCCATTTAGTATTTATTAAAATTAAATTAGTTTAATTAGTTTAATTAAGTTTATTTAGTAATTAATTAATAATAAATAATTAAAAAGTCAAAAAAATAATTTTCTTTTTTCTAAAATTTTCTTTTGTCTTTATGTTCGTAAAAATATAATTTTTATGCCCGTAAGGTTAGTGTAGCTCAAATTTCACTTTTTATTTCGTGCACTCGCGTTTATTTTGACTTGAACTCGCGTTTTATTTAAATAACTTTTACGTTTTCAATTTTAGGTTACGTTAGTAAAAGTAGTTTGTAAAATAAAGAAAAACCAAAACATAAATAAAGTGATAGCTTCTATTTAAGCCGTTTGGCTTATTTTTCTGCTTATCTATAAGCAAACTCTAATTTTAAGTTTTTAGATTACGTTTTAGGTTAACTAGGTTTCACGTTATTGTTAATATAGCTTGTTTAAATCGTTCTCATTCGTATTTCCTTAGTGTAATCACTCAAATCCCTTTCCCGTCCAAATTCACCCGATCACAAACCCGTTTTGAATACAATCCACACCTAGTCGGGACATAACAACCCGGGGAAACCCTATACTTCCATGGAGCATTGAGCCTAAGGAGTTTGACTATATTGACCACATCCGTGGTTGACTTTAGTTGACTGCTTTTGCCTCAATCACTCAACATTCTCTTCTTCTAAGCTAACTAGCTTAAAAGGTAATTCTTCCATAAAAACGATGTCTCCACAAGATAACGAATCGTCATCAGTAGAATCGGAGAACATCTCAACATGATCAGTCGGGAAGACAAGAGGAGGAGGGATATCACATATATGATCAAGAATTCCCTGTGACTCTCTTGGGATTAGGACAAGGTTCTCAACACTAGACTTTATGAATTCGTCCGATTCCCTTTCAGGAACAGTGTCAAGATGCTCGTCCCCCATGATTAAAGAGTGAGTGGGAACCTCGGGTGTGATAACAGTGGGTTGAGATGGAATCTCAACTGATGGTATCTCATCTGATGAATCTTTGTAAAATTGAAGAATATCAAGGATATCCTCATCATCACTATCATCAGGAATAAAACGGAATCGAGAGCTAGATCTGGCTGCTTTTTCTTTTGCAATTGATTCCCTAATAGATCTTTCATAAGCATCTTGGGAATTTATTTTAGAAGCCTGTTTGTCAGCTAACAACTCTTCCATCGATTTTTTATTTGGATTATCTGGGGTATGTGTGATTCCTCTCAAATCTTTCACTAAATCCAAAAGATCAAGGAGAAGACTTTGAGGAATTGGCTGAGGTGGAGGTTCGTCATAATACGATGTGTCAAAATTGTTACAAGGAAATGGATTCCCCGTTTGACAATCTGAGCTGAAGTGTGGACCTCCACAGTAATCACAGCAGTAAAACTGATGTGGCTGTGAGTCATATGTGCTAGAGTCATAATTGTTATCAGAAAATTGCTCATAGACAAGCGTGTTTCCCGATTGACAATCAGAACTATAGTGTGAACCACCACAGTACTCACAACAGTAAAACTGCTGAGTCTCATGGTGTGGTAGCTGATGGAATAAATCAGTCGTGTCATGGTAGGAACAGGGATCCTGGTTATAGACAGACCCGTTTCCTGACTCCACCATGCCACAACTGGGGCAATTGCCACCATTATAAGGATTACCACACCAATGGTAAATAAGAAGGTGTGGATGAGACATAGAAAGAATCAAAAGGTTTGGGAGGGTAAGGAATGAAGAATCAAAAGGGTAGGAGGGTAAAGATGAATATTTTGGGGTTTTTGAAAATACATTTTGTACAAATAAAAAAGAAAATGTTTTTTTCTTTTTTTTTTTCTTTTTTTTCATTGAAAACTGAGTTTAAAATGTTTTCGTGAACGGTTTTGTTTTTATATGAAAATAAGAAGATAATATGAACAAGGATGGATGAATGTACAATGGAATGAATTCCAAAATCACTAATCAGAAAAACCGTTTAAAATACGCGCACAACCTCCCCGGCAGCGGCGTCAAATTTTGATTGGCTCTAAACAGTCAACCTAAATTAACCAAGTATATGGTCAACAAGGTCAAACTACCTAGACCAATGCTTCCGGGTAATATAGAGTATCACCAGGTCGTTATGTCCTGACGAGGTGTGGATTGTATTCAAACGGATTTGAAATCGGGTGAATTTGGACAGAAAGGGGATTGTAATTGATTACACTACTGATTTATACAATGAAATAGCTTAAATAAGCTATATGAACAAGACTGGAAGTTTGGAAAAACCAGAAACGTTTAAAACTTAAAACGCGTACGTTTACGTTTAAAATAACGTACACGTACAAAATAAAACGTGAAAACTGAAATCTGAAAACCCACAGGGGGTGAAAATGACTTTTTTACAAACTACAAGATAAAAGAAAATTTTTAGAAAAAGAAAATAAATTTTTACACTAATTAATTATTTAATATTAATTAAATACTATTTAATACTAATTATTAATATTTAAATAACTTAAATACAATATAATATTATTTAGATACTAGAAAAGTGAAAATAAAATTTCTAAAATTATAAAATAACTAAAACCTAATTTTAAAATTAAAAATATGTATTTTTGTCTTTTTGTGATTTTTCTATTAATTAATTACTAATTATTTATTAATTACCTAATTAAACTAATTAGAATTATTAAAAATAATAAAAAGGCTTAGAAAATTAAGAAAAATTTTATAAATCTAATTAACCATCACAGGAATCCTAAAAAATTATAAAAAGTTTGTTTTGTAAGTTTTTACACTATTTTCCTAATTATTATATTAAATATTATTTAATTACTAATTAAACTATTTAAATTATAAAATATATAAAATGAACAGTAAAAATTCTAGAAAAATTCCTAAAATTATATTATATTATATAAAAGCTAGAAAAAATATAAAAACTAGGTGTTACTTTATAAAAATTAATTATGCTATTTAACACTTAATTATTAATTAATAATTAAGAAAACTAATATTAAATCTAATAATTACTAAATGACAAAATAAAAATCTGAGAAATTTACTAAACTTACTTTAATATAAAAGGTAATTAATAAAAATATAAAAATTCCAAGTACTTAATAAAAATCTAAAAATGAAAATTAAAATTTAAATTACATTAAATAGAAACTATCACTTATTATTAAATTGGTTTTTCTAGATTTTTCTTTTAGAAATCTATTTTACACCTAAAAACAAGAAACTTTTGTAAAAACAAATTTTTTGGAAATCAAAAATAAGCCAGAATAAGCTAAAAAGCCTAGACAGTTGACTATCTTTGACCAAATGAGGAAATAAGCTCAAACTAGCTTAAGTAGGACCCACTATGGGTGATTCTGGTCTAAATAAGTTATTTGAACTTGAATAAGCTAGAAAAAGCAAGTAGGGTCCACAGAATAAGCTAAGAAAGCAGAATAAGCAATTGGTTTGCTTATTAGAACACTGAAAATGGGACAAGGTTTAGGGGCTGATTCAGGTGGGGTCCACAAGGGTTGAGGTCAAGTGAATGGTTGAAATGGAGAGAGGGGTAGGAGGGGGGGTTGAAAGGACCAAGGAGGGGGCATTGGGGCCCACAAGGGTGGCCAGAAACCACCACCAAAGTGGTGGTGATGGTGTAGTTAACTGCTACACAGGGGAATACCCTCCCCTGCAGCCTACTTTGGGTGAAGGTGGGGTCCTCAGCAAAATTCACAAAATTATAGAAACTATGGGATTTTGAAGATGAGCTGGGGGGTTGTAAGTATGAACAAGTTTCAAAGCTTGAAAACAAACACAAAATTCTACAAAAATCTTGCTAGTTTTGGAAAAATCTGAAATCATGCAATTTGACTTTTCAAGTTTCTAAACTATTTTGACTTTGATGAGATTTCAATGATCCTAACTGACTATTGATGTTAAATTAAACCTAAAAGAGATTATATTAGACACCATAAACTAGTTTTGCACTGATTTCCAAGGATTGACACCCAAATCCCATAACAGATGACTGTGGAGGGCATATGCACACCATTTTTTGACTTTTCCTGTTTGAGTGACCTAAGTAAGTGTTGAAAGAAGTTAATATGATCCTAGGTACCTTTCCTAAACAGAAGTGAACATTCAATGACCGCTACAAAGCATCCAATCCTACACTACCAAACACTCCTTAACTGAAATCTGTTTTTGGTTTTGACAAGGAAATGGTGAACTGAAGCTATCCTATTGATACTAACTAAAGATATAAGCTATGGAGACAGTATATGATGCGTGGGGATTGCACCAGGCTTTACCTCTCGAGGGATCTCGAGAAGCTTACAACCCTCACCAGGCAGTGTACCTGATCGATGTAGTATAGTATAATGACAAGTACCGGGGGATTGATCGTTCAGCTAGGAATAGTGTCGCTAGGATTAGAAAACCTAAAGACTAGGTCTAGAGATGAGGGATGATTCTTTTTGTATTTTTATATTTTTAGGAAAGCAAGTAAAAATCTCGGTTTTGAAGGAATTGGAGGAATTAGTTGCTAGTCAACTAACCCAAAACTAAAGATGCAATCAAAATAAAATACTAAAAATGAAAATAAGCTAAATTATACTAAAGTTGTGGGCAATATGTGGGAGAAATGTGTTTACTTAGATTTCACTACTCTCTAGATATCTTTTACACGTTAATTACTTGTTATAGTTGCGTGGATGGCGGATTGTATTCCTTAATACCATTCATGGGGTGGCGTACTTACTTCCCCAATCCTATGAGTGCCTACTTCACTCCTATGTCGAGCCGGCTAAGAAGCTCCTAACATGGGATCATTAGAATTTACTCATGCATTAAATACACCCAATAAAACCTAGTACACATCGGTTCATGTTTCCTAAGACGTTCAAGCATGTTACCAAATAGAGATCTGCCAGTTTTCTTAAGCCTAACATTGAAATCATTCATCCAATACAACCATAAACAAGTAATCAACACATAATTAACATCTAGGTTTCATTAGATCTAAGCAAACACAAGATAAATCTAGCCTAGCATGTTGAAATTAAGACAAGTACAAGATATAGACAACCAACACATAGACATATTGATTGAATTAAAGAGAAGACTTATCTTAATAGCACATGAAAGGATTCAAGGGGTAAAAACCCTTGAATTTACTGTAAAATACGAGCTAGGGTTCACAAAGTTCGGCCCTAGGGTTTCTCCACACAAGTTCCTCTCTAATGAATGAAAAATAGAAAACTATATATAGATTTTGGAAGGTGACGGCGTCAAGAACAAATGTCTGACGCCGTCATCTCGCCGCCAAATAATTCCTCGGACTGCCTAGATCTGGATCTGACGCCGTCATGTGTACACCTTATGCAGGCCGTCATGATTTTAACTCTTGACGCTCTTGTTGTGACGCCTTCACGTTTCTTCTGGGTCGTCATGGATTTTACTCTTGGCGCCGTCAGGATTTCCTTCTTGACGCCGTCATACACTGTTCCCAACATGGAAAATTAAGTCTTTGGCGTTTTCTTCACTTTTATGCTCCAAAAACGTCCGAATTGCTTCTTTTTCCAGATTTCACTCCCAAAGTACCTAAAATCACAAAAGGAACGATTTAGGGCAATATTTGATCAAATAAATTCAATTCCGGGCTTAAATGACCCCCTAAAAGTGGTTCATTTTTCGCCACATCAGTATAAAAGCTATATAGGACAGAAATCAAGCACCACAACAAGCAAAAGCAAGACTAAGTAATTAAAACTAATATACAAGCTACAGGATTGATTTGAGATGGAAATCTGAGATGTATACCTCAAATCAGGATTATAAAGCTCATGAGAGCTTGTTGTCAAGCTGAATAACTAAACACAAACACCAATTCCTTCCTGAATCAAATCACCACACCATTGATCATCTGTTGACTTTTGTTGACTAATGGAGATTTTTGAGCTCAAACCCTTTTTAATCCTTGCAGAGCTTATAAGAGCTTATAAATGTTTTATGTGAACTAAAATAACTTATTCAACAACAAATTTAATAACATTACTGATGAAAATAATTTTTTTTGTAAATAAAAATTGCAACTGATAAACCCAAAAAGCTTAAACTGATCAACTGACTTGAAATGGATTCTTGTTACACTAAAAATTCTTAATAGTACAAATGGAAGCTTAAAACAAACACTGGGAATGAAAATTACATGAAAAACATAACTAAAACTAAACTATAACTGAAAAATTAACTAACTACTTGCTTCTTCTATCTTTCTTGACTTATATGGACTGAAGCTTCATTCTCTCTCATTCCCACTTTAATTTGGACCATAGGATGCATTAGGTTTGATCCTGGCCTTTGAATTCCTTTTTGGCGTGAAAAGTTATTTGGCAGGGTGTGGGTAACTTGGAGGGTTTCAAGGGTAATAAATGAGGTTTGGAAGGTAGTATTTGGAGGGGGAACATGGGATGGGTGAGTTGCAGAGTTGGTGAGGCAAGTGGAGGATTTGCAGGGTGTTTAAGTGGAAGGGAAGGTGTTTAGGGGTGGTTTGACCAGAGGTTTGACCGAGGGTGGGGTAATATTAAAAACGGGAGTGGGTTTTGGTGTTGTGGGCTTGGTGGGCTGGATTATGGATCAGGCTATTGGATTGGGTGGGGTTTGGTTTGATTTGGATTTGGAGATAATAAAGGGTCCGTTTGTTTTGTAACTTTAAAATACCACAAGGACCAAAAATGCAATACAACCAAACATGAGGGGCTGATCATGTAATTTTCTGAAAATAGCCACAAGGGTTAAACATGACATAAATGAATAGTACAAGGTCCTTTAATGTTTATTTTCCATAATGAAATACCCGGGGACCAATTATGCCAAAATCCAAACATGTGGGACGAAAATGTAAATTTCTCAAAACTTCACACCAAGGACTAAAAATGACTTTTGTAACTTCCCAAGGACCCAAAATGATTTTTCTTTCAAAAATATCCCACCAGGGACCAAATCTGCCAAAATCTTAAACTTCAGGGACTAAATTGCAAATTTCCAAAACTTTTGAGATTTTTCACCAAAGGACTAAATATAACAATTTATGATTTCAAAAGGACCTTTGGTGACTTTTCTTTTAAAATATGTGCTCAGGGACTATTTTTGCCAATTTTTGAAAGTTGGGGGACTGAAACTGCCAATTTTGCAAACTTTGTACGTTTTTCATTTGTTTTTACTCATTTTGCATCAAAAACATATAAAACACAATTTTGAAATATTTTTAGTATTTTGATGCATTTCTGAGTGTTTTTTGTATGTTTTGCAGTTCAGATTTGACCAAAAATGATGAGTGTTTGAGTACTCATCAACTTGTGAAACAGACTTTGGCGCCAGCTTGTCCTTTGGCTTATCCTTGCTAAGAACAACCTTAGACGGCTTGTCCTTTAGCTTGTCTTGTGGCTTTTCCTTCAACTTATCCTTTACCTTAACCTTCACCTTATCATGTGGCATACGATCACCCTTACGCTTCTTATTAACAACAACATGCTCAATAACAGTATACTGTGGATTATCTTTCGTAACATCATCTTTAGACGGCTTATCCTTCTCATTAACAACATTAGGCACAATTGCCTTATCCTTACTAACACCCGATACCTTACCCTTTGACTTATAGGTAACAACACCCGTCACCTTATCTTTAACAACATCAGCCGCCTTCTCATTTGCCAAATCATTAACAACATCCGAAATAACTTTACCAACATCAACTGGCACATTCTCCTTCTCCTTCTCCTAAACAACATTCGGAACCTTTTCCTGAACAACCGACACCTTCTCCTTCTCCTGAACAACCAGCGCCTTTTCCTGAATAACCGGCACATTCACCCTAACAACAGTCGCCGACTTCTCTTTAGGATTAAACTGAGACAACGATGTCGGGTTCAAAACTTTATTGGAAGCATTAAGAATCTCTAGGTGCTTAGAATTGGTAACCTGCTTCTTCCTAGGCGAATCACTAGCAGAAGCATTAAGAACACCTAACATAAAAAAAAAAACATTAGTTATACAATAAAAAAGCATTAAGAATCCAATGAGATTCTCTATGAATCTCATGGGATTAAGAATAAATCATATGGGATTCAACATTAATCACATGAATCAAGTTATACTAGAACGGTACCCGCGCAATGCGGCGACGGGTACCTGTGACTATATTTTGCGTTATTCGGTTATTCAGTTACACATTTAGTTGTCTTTATGCTTTATAAGTAGATATGGTAGAGATGGTTAAGCTAAATAATTTTAGTTTGAACAACCAACCTGCTCCCTAACAAACTTCCTAACCAACTTGCTTCCTAACCAACCCTTCCTAACCAATTAATTTTGAAATCCTTCCATAATAAGCAAGTAAAAGTCTGAATTTTAAGCCTTTCTAATTATAAACTAGCCCAAATGCATTATATAGTAGTATAAATGTTACAAGCATGAATCAAGTTATATGTTACAGCAATCTGAAAATAAGCAAAAAACAAGCTAATCAATCACAAACATCAATCTACTGATTCCTGTAAGCAACAAAATAAGCTAATCGATCACAAAACTCCAATCTAATGGCTGAAATAAGCTAATCCAAACACTCAGTCCTCACAACTTCAATCTACTAATTCCTAAAAGCTAATCCAAACACTCATTCCATCACAAAACTTCAATCTACTGGTTGAAATAAGCTAATCCAAACACTCATTTCATCACAAAATAAAATAATCGATCACAAAATAAGCTAATGCAGTCACAAAATGATCTATTCGATCACAAAACTTGAAACTAATGGCTGAAATAAGTTAAACCAAACACTCATTCCTGCACAACTTCAATCTACTACTTCATATAACTCATCACCAAGCCATATCATTCCAAAATAGTTTTAAAATAAAAAAAGCAACAAAATAAGCAACATATCACATACATACAAAAAATAATACAAAATAAGCAATGAAGCAACATATACTGACTAATATAACAAAATAAGCAAAAAAATATACCATAATCTTCATTTAGAAGCTTATTTTGATCGGAAAGTAGCAACGAATCCGATTTAGCCAACGAACAGCCTTTAGATAAAGCTAGTTCATCTTGTATGTCCATTTTAATTGAATGATTTAAAGAATTAGGGTTTTGCGGTGGTTTGATGGTGGTTTAGGGTTAGACGAATTGGGGATATGAGATTGGGGAGAGAGAGAAGTAACCGTTGTGTGTGTATCGGGTTGAGTGTTTGTTTATCGGGGTATTATTAGTTATGGATAATGAATAAAATGCCCCTAAGTATATTTTAATTTTAAAATGATAATTAATCTAAATCGTTGAATAAAATGATATTGTTAAGATCTTGTGGTTTACTCTTTATTTAAACGTTGTTTCGTATCGAACTTTTGTCTTAACTTTCTGTCCAACCCCCTCACAAACCAATCACGACATATCACACCCCCAAATCAAACCCTAAAACCAATTCACATAACACACAGACACATCTCCAACAAATGGCATCGACCGCCAAATCCGTGATCAAAACCCTCCGCCAATACATAAAAAAGCCCTGGGAAATAACCGGCCCATGCTCCAGCCCAGAATACAAATCAGCAGTCCCACTCGCAACCGAATACCGTCCATTTTGCCCAGCAACTGAACCAGCCAAAGCGATTATACCCACTTCAGATCCGGCTAATGTGTTTGATATAAAGTATTTTAACCGCGATCAGAGACGTAACCGTCCGCCTATTCGTAGGACTATTTTGAAGAAGGAGGATGTTGTCACACAGATGAAAGAGTGTAAGTTTGATGTTTCGGACTTTCCGCCTGTTTATTTGACGAAAGCGGTTGAGGAGGATTATAATGCGTGTGGTGGTGGTTATTGTAAATGATCAGGTTAGTTTTTTTTATTAACAATCTAGTTTTGATTGATTATGTTGTTGCGATTTTAACGAGTAGTAGTAATTAGTTTAGATGCGCGTACCATACTACTTACATAGGCGATTAGGCGGTTATGTTATGTCTCATAGTATTCCAACAGACAGGGTAAACATATGATGTACCCAGCCTAACCTAGGTATCCCCGTGACTGTTTCTGACCCACTTTCTCTGGCCATCTCTAAATGTATATCTAGCTAGGTTTGAATCTTAGATCTCTTGTGAGAAGGTTAGGTGCCTTAGCATCGACTATTTTAAAAAGTAGTCCTGAAAAGGCCGATTAGTGATGACAACGCCATCTTTACTTTGTGATCCTTGGAGAACCTTTATCAACAATGGTCATTAAGACAATGGTTCTTTAATACGGGCTTTGAGTTTTAAAGAACACTTGAGATTTTCTATGGTCCTAATTGTATATTTTGAGTTGTCGTATGTCTTGGGAAACATACTTAAAGGGAGAGGTTTCACTTTGAATATTTATATTATTTGTATTTATAAAAACGAATGAAATGAGGATGCCACAATCCTCCTTTAAGGCCTGTGTTACCGTGCTTTCCGTTTTGGGCTTCTAGATGAAATGATGATTTGAAATAATACATTTTGTCTTTCCGTGACTTTAAGCATGCACCCCTGGATTACTGTTCGACTAGGTAGGTTGCAGGGTGCTTTTCATTTGAGGTGTTATTTTAGTCTTCACTTTTCTACCTTGGATTGCTGATTGACCAAAAAGCCCTGTGTGAGAGGCAGATTAGTGGATCTATGAAAAGTTGCCATGACACACCATTTATTTTGTCATTCTTATTGTTAACACTTGGGGTAGAAAAGTAAAATTTCCCATTTTTGTAACTTACTTTGTACATATACTAATTACATGCAGAGTCTTTAAGATCATAAGAGAATAAGTAAAATATTGAGTAACCAAACCTCCCCCTCCACCTCCTGCCAATATCAATGCTACGTCACCATGGACACTCATTACATTCCTGTCACTGTTCATCGACACTGGCTCCACTTTAAATCACTTTGTCATTTTTAATAGCATTTTCGTTAATTAATTATTGACATGCACTATAATGGTGATTTAGATGCTGAAATGATAAAGCATTCTTTCAGAATTAAGCCATATAAGTTTGAGATGTTATGAACTGCAATCTTAAGACTCTCTTACATCCAATGCATTCGCAAATGGACCCATTGATGGAATAGGGCTTTAGTATTGTAAGGTTTTAATTTTCTTGGTCTAATTTCGAGAGAACGTATATCATTTTATATGGCTAAATAAACGTTGAAGAGAACATCAATAGAAATTCACCAGAACTGTGTAAAATGACATAGTAATCGGGAGTGAAGGCGCTGTTGATGATGGGTTGGTGACTTGGTGGGGGGGGGGGGGGGGGATGTGTGGTTCCTCAGTATTTTTTCCATTATAATTTGATCTTAATGATTCTTGAAGTAATTAGTTATATATTAGTAAGTGAACACGTATGTATTTGTTCACATATTTGGGTTCTTTTATGTTTAGGGTCATGCTTAAAGGGAGAGATTCTATCATATTTAAACCATAGATTTTTATAAAAAGGCATATGTTTTCCTCCTTTTAAGGCATTTGTTTTCCTCTCACATTTCTAAGGCTCGGGTTTCCTCTTAGGAGTTCCTACTGAAATGATTAGTCCAAAATCAAATATTCCCGTGTTTCGTGACTGTTAGCCGGTATAAACGTGACTTATAGCATGCACCTTGCTCACCTTGGATTGCTGATTGACCAGGCAGCACTGTGTTGCTTTTTTAGAACCCTGCATCTAATTATGTGTTGTGACAACCAAATTTTATTGTTCTTCTTTCATGCTAATATAGGAGCATTATGATACGCTTGTAGAGTGTTAAGTTTTTGTTCAATTCACTTCTTATATATCTGATAGTTACTCCAAGGATTATTAAGATTGTAACATAATGGTAAATATACTGAGTAACACACCTCTCTGCTCCTGCCATTGTCAACGACATCGCCATCGCCTCCGCCTCAACCATCACCCTCTACACCGCATACGTATGGTGACACCGCCAGATCCTTTATTCCTAATGACTTGTTTTTTGATATTTTAGTAAAACATTTAATTAATTATTCATGTGAGTTAAGCTGAAATGTTACGCGTTTTCTTGGAACTAAACAAAGAAATTGGAAATGTTAGGATACAAAAATTCATTAAATAGATTCACAAATGAACCCATTGATGGAAGAGGGTTTTTGGAATCATAACGTTTCCAGTTTCTTTGTTTAATGCCGTTCTTGGTTTAATTTCGAAGAAACTTTTCCGTCCAGGATTTTCTTATCGTCCAGAATTTTCTTACCATACTATGTCTCTTTGCATCCTATCATGTTAGATGCAAGCTCTGCATAAGAGAGCACAGCAACAAAAAATAATATTGATGGCCGTCATTTTATGAGAGTAATTAGGCATAGATGTACCGTTTGTGGCAATGGATGGTGGTGGGGTGTGGGTATGGTAGCGGTGGTGTTGGACAGTGGGAGGAGATGGGAGGTGAGGCAACTCTATATTTTTCAGTTATGGTTAAGATCCTAATGATTTTGAGGTAATCAGTAATATATAAAAGTAAAAGCTAGAAAATATTACCTTTTACCTCATATATTTAAGCTTAGATGCGGAATGACTTTTTTTAATTAACTTTTTTTAGAGAATTATCATTATTGAGCTAGTAACTTTTCCCGGTGCACATTTCTTGTCTTCAATTCATGACTCCCATAACCAACATCAATGATTATAAAATAAAATTTTGAAGCTTAAATAGTAGTGGAAGTGATAGAAACACAGGATCAAAAAATCTGTTTACGTATCGCCATGAATAGAGGTGGCAATTTGTGCCCAAAATCTAAAAAATGGGCTAATCTGGGCAAATTTTAAAAAGATTTGGGCACATTTAGCCCCTCCTTTTTTTGAAATGGGCATATATTGCCCATTTAAAAGTTAAATGGGCACAAATGGGCACATATTTTCTCTCAATTGGATAACATTATAATTGATTTTAAAGAAAAACTTAATAGATATAATATATTTAATTTTTTAAATATAAATGAGGTGTTACGTTTGAGGAATTTATTTCGTCGTTTTGGCCCGTGCCCGTTTAGCCCGTAGCCAGTTTAGCCCGTGGCCCGTGCCTGGCCGGCCCACCCGTTTTGCCACCTCTAGCCATGAAGAATATATAGTAGTGAGAGATATGCGGTGGGGGAATGATTTGGCTCTTGTAATTCATGTCTTTTTCACATGATTATATGTATAATTATAATTGCCTTTAAAATAAGCTTAAAAGCTGAGTGGAGAATGTAGTAAATTATTTGTAGCCTTGTAGGAGTTGTCATGTATGATACAAATAGAACATGCTAAAACATTTGTGGTATATGATTTTTTGAAAAATGAGAAGGTTGCTATAGATGTAGATTACATAGAAAGTGAATATGGAAATTCAGGAGAGATAGAGGCGCGGTCTTGATCAAATTATGTCGCCATTTCATTGTTGTTGGTTGTGTGAGATGTGAGGTCACTTGCACTTGTATTACACTCCACTCCTGTCATGACTCATCATATGTTAGATTGGAGACTTGCAAAATTTTGAATCGAACCAGAAAATACAACATGGGTTGTAGTGTGATGTACATTAAACTGACTGAAACCACTGTTTGCAGAACTCATTGCTCTATCTTCATTTTCATGAAGATTAACTAGTGTAGTGTCATCATCCAACGGTAGGAGTTAGGTGCTATATTCACCTTTTTTTATGTTATCACTTTTTTTTTTTTTTTTTTTTTTTTTTTTTTTTTTTTTTTTTTTTTAAATTTAGAGTTCTATCACTAGAAACTTCTATGTGACTCTTGGTTTTGTTCGTGGTCTGGATTCTGGACCATCCTATGTACTTACTAAGTTTTATATTTTATGAACTTATAGTAACCTGATTTCCATTTATCGACTCATTTCTATAAGTAGAAGTTTACTGAAGGGCTAGTTTTTGTATTTTTCAGCCAGAGTGCCACACCATTTTTAGTTCTGAGTTGTAACCTTTTGATGTGAGTATTGTGAATTGATAAGTGCATTTTTCTATATGACCCTTCTTTCCTAAGTTTTTTCTTGCGCTTTTTTTAAGATGACTGATAGGATTTGGACATAATTATAACCATAATGGACCATAAGTGGAATAAACTAATTAAAAGAATCAGTAAATGAACAAGTACACAACCTATATTCGTGCGATTGACTTTCATGATGTTGTCTTCTTTTTAATAGAAGGACCTGTAAGGCAAAATTAAACAACGATAGCTTACTGTCAATCAATATGGACTTAATCATCTTTTTAGACCTTTGGTAGGGGTCTCGTTATCGCTTTTTGAGGTGTTTGGTTGTGAACGGTCTTGTCATCAGTATTGCCTTTGTCTCGGTTCTCGTAGCCTCAATAATTTCTTAATCCCCATAAAAAACTCCTTATGGTATTCTTGTACTCTTCAAAAGATTACTCCGTTATTTGTTTAAGCCTGGATTCTGCTCTACTACTTGCTCTCGAAGTTGTCTCCAGGCAATGATTGGGTTGGTCGCACTTAACCCAAATTACATGGAGTGCCTTACTTTCCAAACATAGCCTGACCGCCCCTGACCCTTCTTACTCAGTCAGTTTGCTTTGATTATGTCACCATCATTGCATACTGATGGTACATTCCCGCAAACCAGTATCCACAATTCTTCTGATTCTTCCACCTTTTATGCTGGTCCTGAATCTTGCTCAGATACGTGTTTGAGTGGACAACCACTTGATAGCCTATCTTAGAGAGATAGGCCAACACTCCGTGACATGCTCTATTTCGAAAGGTAGCCCAACTCTTCGGGCGACCCTTAATTTTTATAACGAATCACTTTATTTAATCAAGCATAACAATCTATTATTTCTGAGCGAAATTTAATTGTTCTTTCTTAATAATGACTATCAGATCGAAAGTACTATTACTAATCTTTATCTAAAATATATACCTATCAATGAAAGTTGTTTTTTCGGTTTTGTTTTTTTTTTTTTTTTTTTTTTTTTTAATTTTTTATTTATTATAGAAGTCTATATTTTTTCACAGGCCAGCTGGTTCAAATTGTATCTGAGCCCAAATTAAGCACGTCTTGATTGCAAAATGCATGTAAAATATGAACAATCAATATTAGGGCATCGGCTCTATCTCAGTTGCTTGGTTTTATTGTCTACATGTCTCTTTATCTCTTCACTTCTGATCTATCTTATCTCTTTGATTGTTTACAATTAACTGAATGCAAGTGGACTGGTGGTAATTTTGTTGTTTCTTTAGATAATTTCCGTTGATTTACTTCTATTGGATGAAAATGGTTTCTTTGTTGATGTTAATGGTTAAAGAATTACTGACTTTACTGGTTAATTGATGTTTGACCTAAATGACACATTGGTGATTTCTTGTATGTATTACTGATTATTATTATTATTTTTTTATTATTATTTTTTTTTATTTTTATTTTTTTATTTGTGGTTTATGTTAATGCAGATGTTATTGGTGCTTTACTAAAGCTCATAGCTGTAAATTTATGAGCCTCTTTGTGCTTTTCAATGTCTCTCTGTCACTCTGCATATGCATTTGTGTTTTTGTTTATTAATGAAAATGAGTTAGCATAGGTAAGAACTCTAAGTATGGTTGATACATACTAGCTGGTCAATAATTTTAGTCAATCTTGTTACTTGTGGCACACTACTTCACTGGAAATCCGCAACATCTTTATCAAGGGTTGCAATTTTATAATGGAATTTGAACTGAAATATCTTATTGTCGGCGAGCCATAGCGGAATTCACATATAAGTAACCCACTGAACTTCATAGAAACTTTATTTACATTTTTTTGAAATAGTTTATTAGTATTACACTTGGTGAGCTGAGCCCAAGCCTCAGCTTTGTAGGCTTGGAGAACCAGTAGCTGAACCTTATATGTGCTAACTTGGGCTTTGGCTTGACCTGAATATGTCCCTAATGTACATATGCTACAGCATCGCTTCATGTTTTTACTCTTTTCATTGTTCACTGTGTATGTCATGGGTGGATGTCTGGATGATATATTGGTCAAATTTACCTATCACTCCGTATTAATTATGTTCTGTCATGTTGCATTACCAGGTCATCTAGCAGGGCTCTGGAGGACTTGTCTGCCATTAATAAATCAAATGTTGTTGTCTCTTATGGCCATCAGTTGCAATGCCAAAAATCTTTTATTGTATGTGAATTAATGTTTTCAAATGATTAATGCCAGAACTTGGTGACTTGATACATCTTATTAAGACTTTGTTGAACGGATATCTATGGTCCGTTGATATGAAATAACAGCCAAAATGACAAGAATTTGAAGGTTTAGGTTCCAACTTATGAATCTGTCAATGGATATCCCATAGAAACAGTTTCCAACTTTATTTTATAAAGTGTTGATAGTTTTTGCTTAATTTTCCAATGAGACACCAATATCCTTAACATCTGGCTTTTTACTCAGCCTTGTAGCTAATACGAAGTATTAGGTTGAATTAAATTGATCCGTTAATGATCTAAAAATGACTAGTTAATCATAGATCCTGATAAAAGTGGAAAAGTCGTCTTTGATTGTGACATGGTCTACTAGTACATCTGGGTCTCGTGGGCGTGCTTCAAATATTGAATTGTTTATGGGTTGTACGACAAATTATTGTAGGCATGTCTCTTGATAGACTAATAAATTGCAAGTTTGTATTTGATTCACGTTTAACTAATATGCCATTAACTAGCAAAATAAGTTATACTCTCAAGTTGAGTCAAACCTGATAAGTCATGTTTACCAATCACAAATAAAATTAATACATGTAACATTTTTTTTAGTAAAAGATTTGAGCCCACTTATTCATTCGCTCTCAAAACAATACATGTAACTAGTAAGGTTTTGGAAGTAATGCCAAATCCTTTTTTCGGTTTTGTGAACCCAGTTAAAGTTGGTGGTGTTAAACATTAAAAGTGACAAACTCGAATTTATATTACAAACTTGAATTCGTTTTTGGTATTTGGTGTGAGATTTAGTTGCTATTAAATCGAACCAAGAAACAAGATGTTCGTATAAATATAAATATAAAAACAAATGGTTAAAAGTTTAGCTTGTGACTCAGGATTTTTGGTGAATCTCGATCTGTCATTTTCACTCTTTTTTAAGCTTATTGAATTAGTCTCACCTTTTGTGCTCATATAATATGTCGACACCAACGAGTATTTTGGTTAAGTGGATCATTTTAAGGCTTAGCAACGGGTCAAACCGGACCCGACCTGAAAGCCGAATAAGGGTAAAACGTGAACAGAGAACCGAACCGAGTAAAAGCTATGAAACCGAAACCAAGCCGAATAAGGTATGTTTGGTTCGGTTCGGCTTAGCTATTTCAATCCGAATAAGTGTGTTTTGACCCGAACCGAACCGAGTAAAACTGAAATAATTATACAAAACCAAACACCGAACCGAATAAGGTCAGGTTGGTTTGGCATGGTTTCTATCAGTTTGTCGGTTCAGATCAGTTTTTGGGTGATTTTGCTCGGCCCTAGTTCATTTCTAATTAGTTGATCCTCAGGTCCTCAACTAAAAACATTAAAAGGTTCAAGTGCCCTTAACTAGGAACATTTTCTTTTTGAAAGGCACATTATATTCAAAAAAAGAAAGCTCTACCAAGTAACTAGAGGCAATGAAGTTACAACAATGGATTACGAGCCTAATGTGGAACACCAATCCAATTGGTCCACATCGGATGAATTTTTCCTACTTCTATTCACGATCCAAGAGAAAGAAAGCGTCTTGATTTTGCTCACCCAACAATTCTTTACGAGGCTTTTCATCATCAACAACAACAACAACAACAATAACAACAACAAAGAAAAAAAAAATCTTTACGAGGAGGCTTTAAGTCTATATATTCTTTAGTTAATTTCATAAATAGTCCCTGTGGTTTGTCTGGTATAATGAAATTGGTCTCTCGCAAGAATTTTTAATGCATCCTCTCCCTGTGGTTTTGACATGTATCGGGTTTGGTCCCTTGACCATTAAATCCGTTAAGTTGACTGTCAATTGTTGGTTTAGATGGTTGAAATGACATAAATACCCTCATATGTGTTTCGTAAATGGTCCCCGTGGTTTTTCATTTCAACTATCTAAACCAACAATTGACGGTCAACTTAACAGATCTAGTGGTCAAGGGAGCAAACCCGGTACGGGTCAAAACCACATGGAGATGATCCGTTAAAAATTCTTGCGAGGGACCGATTTCGTTAAACCCAACAAACCATAAGGACGATTTATGAAATTAACTCTATTCTTTAACTAGGAACATTATTGTATTAAGGAGATAGATGTGGTCTCTTGTATGTATTTTTACAAAAAGTGTGAATTGGCTGGGACACCCTGACTTCGGGTGCCTTTTGGCACCGGCCATTATCTACCTCACAATGAATAGCTTCGGCAACTTTCCTGCCCCACCCAGTGGGGCACCAACTGGGGTGAGCAAGAGCCAAGACTCGAACAATTGACCTTTCATCCATAAAATCTCTCCGGTGAATCTATGGGTTTTTCGGAGGTGGGTACCAATTGAGTCAAAACCCATTGTTTATGTTGTATATATTTAATTCCAGTTTCTCATTTACATATGCTATGTTGCTTATGGAAAACTTATCTCTAACTTGATTCTCATTTTTCTGAAATCCCATTATAGTAATGCTAATAAAAATAGTTATGAGATCTGCTTAACTCATGACTGAAAAACATAATATGGAAGACTTTTCCTCCCAACGGTCAAAGGAGAGAGAAGACATCGACGGTTGGACATGGGTGTTCAGAAAAAAGAACAAAAACTCCATAAACCATCCACCCATCCAGGAAAACTACACCACTAATTGTAACAACACCATAACTTTTTTACTTCACCAATTTCCCATTGCGATGGGATCATGTAGTCATGAAGAGATTTTTGCTAAATATGGAAGAGTTGAGGATGTCTTTATTGCGAAAAACGTAATAAACAAGGGAAGTGGTTTAGATTCTCTAGGTTCAAAGATGTGACTAATCCAACATCCTTTGAAAGACTGTTGAACACAATCTGCATAGGAACCCAACAAGTGAGATGTAACATTGCTAGGTTTCAACGTCGGATGTACGAAGGACATGGTTCTAACTGTCAACACCACCACACAACCCAACCTCCTCACGCTGCTACCCCTGTGGGTGGCTCTAAGAATGGCTCTTATGTTGATATTCTCAAAGGAACCGTCAATCCCTCACCCACTGCACTCAAACAAACCCTCAACATCCATCTTACCATTCATCCTCCCTCTAAACAACCTACATTTACCTCCATAATTGCTGAATTAAAATCTATCTCAGGTGCAACTAACACACATAACCTTTTTATTGATGAGGGTTTTGATGACTTTTCCATCAAATATATCGGTGGTCTCTACCTCCTCATCCAACTCCCCAACCATGATCTAGCCTCCAAAGCTCTCTCAAACCTCACCCTTATCTCACACTTCATGTACCTTCAACCTTGGAACACGATGTAGGATACTCATAATCTTAAACATGTATGGTTTTGTGTATAATGGATCGAATAGATGAAGAAATGTAGAGAGAAGTTAGAGAGAGAAAGAGATGGGAGCCTTGAGAGAAAATATAACATCCCAAAATTTTCCTATGATTAATACAATATCTAATAACCATTTTTACGAATAAAAATTTTTCATTTTATTCAACAATAAGACTAACCAATACGTTTTAACTTGATTCACGACCTTGACAAGCGAACCCACCGACAAGTTATTATATAACTTGTACACATTGATTTTCACCAGCAAGCCCAACATCATTCCATTCATGAACCAATATCACTATATAAGTTTTCATGCAAGTCGTTTTACTCACACAAATTTTACCCATTTAATTCAAACTCGATCTAAATTGTTTTCTCTAATTCATTCGAAACTTGCTAGGATCGAATGTGAGTTCATAAGTTTATTTCATGCCATACCTCACCTTCTCACTTAATATGGCACGTTACATTATTACTTGGAACCTTTAATTATTTCATACGATACATATAAGATACACATTTATTGTTATATGAATAAAATGCAAATCCCTGACACATCGAATAGATCCCATCCAATTTTATACGTCAACTTGAGTATACAAGAATGCATAATTTGTCGTGCCTTGTACCCACACTTTTCTTTTGTTATTCTGTGACAAACGTCACAATCCAAATCGACCCCTTTTATGTTCTGTTGATCGACAAGTATGTAAGATAAGGAAGAATCCATGCATTCACACACCACCTCCAACTTTCACTAATCATTGAGATAGCTTGTTTGAGAACTTTTGAAACTGAATGAATCCCCAATCCTTGAACACCCGCGTCTTGAGTTCCTTTGACAAATGGAGTAACCATTCGAAGCAAACACCATTCTTTTTTTGGTACCTGGTGAACGAGTAAGAAAGAGAAAGCCAAGAACCATGTTACTTTCTTACAAGCACATGCCTCACTCGTTACTGCCTCAGAAACAACCTAAACACAGCTTGAGTAGAATTCTTAGAACTTATCACATGCTTTCAAGCTCATCTCCACAGCTCTCCAATAGCTTAGGAATGACAGGAATATTTTGACACAACGCCATACACATTCCCTCCCACATGATTGTTGTTTAGACTCGATTGGTCATTGATGGAGGTCACATGTAATATGGCAGCTCACATCTTCACCTTCCCTCGTTTGTTACTACCTCAGGTATAACCTGGGGGGGGGGGGGGGGGGAAACCATGTGCAATTCTTACACTACCTTCATGTTCCATTTTAGCACTTATCACATTCTAGTTCAAGTATATAAAGGCTCCATGCATATCGACATTTCTAACTCACTACAACTCACATAAAATCATAGTTTCTGTCGAAGCCAAGTTGGAAGAGAAAGCCAGGTTGTGGAAACTTGGAACTAATCATGGTTCATGGTTGAGCCCTCAAACAAGCTGTACACTATCACTTTTCCATTTCCCTCATTGTCCTTGAACCAAACATAAACCTAAATTAATACTCTTGCTGTCCCTGTCGAGAAGAAGAAACCATGCTTCGACTATTACACTCACAAAACTATCACCTTTCAATGTTGTTCTAAGTCTTTCCTCTGCTGTGGTACGTACGAGAGCTGTGGCCAAGATCCTAAGGGTTTAAACCGTGCATGGGATCCTTGGAATGAAGGTCTCATTTCCTTGTTAGTCCCAGAAACGAGTGGCACCAATCATTTTTCCATCACTGACCTCTAAGTCGCGCTCTACATACCCATTTGCGTCTTCGTAAGTCATTTTCTCCTTGCTTTATTTGTCATCCTTTTTATCAAACATACCAGGGCTAGCTTCAGCTTGTTATTTTATACTCTCGTTCATCATCGTTATTAAAAATGTGACATCTTGAATCTCGATGTGGCTGTGCATGATGTGGTAAAATAAAATATAACTAATGATAAAGTATCACTTATAAAACGCGAGTATAAAACTATCCAACTTAATGTACCATGAGAAGTCTTGTATGGTTAAATGGCTTAACAAACCAAAATGTTATATAACAGTCGATATATATATACCCCTTTACATATCATACAAGCTCTACCTTTTATTTTTCTTACTCTCGTTAATCTTTTCTTTCAAATAAATGTGGTAACTTAAACTCTTGGGTGGCCATGCAACAAAGAGAACTCAACAAATAAACCTACACATGCATATACATGAATCACAGTTACTGTGAGTAAAACCTCAACAAACAAGAGACAGTAGCAAAACCCGTTAAATATATCAATCAGTAAAACTACAACAACAAAAAGCCTTTGGCTCAGTTGGGTGGGCGTTGGGATGTTAAGCGTAAGGTCAGGGGTTCAAACCCTGCACCTAATATTTTGATATTTATTTCTTTTTAAAATGTTTCACACTTGACCCATGAACATGTAAGAACTAATCAATATTTCTTTTAAATCTGTACTAAGAATGTCTAATTAGTTGAATTGTATAAAATGTCATCTTTGAAACTTGAGAATAAAAAGCGTAACATTGTATAACCTTAAGGATTATTCTAAAAATTAATTACGGTTTGACAAGTTAATATTTTATGACTATATCATAAAAACATATAACGAGACCTATATTTTTAGACGATAATGAAGTGTTAAATATGAATAACTATATATTTCTGAATATATATAATTTATAACGTAAATTATATAACTTGACGTTATTATCAGTTAACTTGAATACACATTAAGTAATGATTATTCCTATAATAAAACTCATCGGTTCACTTAACCTAACGTAAAACTTGCAATTACTATAATTTATTATTTATCAACTTTTGATACATATCATTTATTTATAACAAGAAATATATAAACAATAAACGATACTTATACTTAAAGACAAGTTATATTGTATATAACTTGCTCTTGAACTATTAAGCGTTTTGCCACGCAAGCCACTTCTGCCACGAAAGTCATTTTGTCATCGAACACTATTCAAATCACGATTCTCAATAAGTCGAACTTATCTCGAACTTCCATATCATTCAGGTTATCTTTGAAGTCATTTCCATTCTATCTCTGACATTACGTTATCTATGCCTATCATAATTCTAAGGTGAGTCATAGCCCCTACTCTTACTTGTTTTACAATGGTTTATAAACGTTTTTGGGGGAGATGCATGCTTAACTACTGTTTTTACTTTTACAAGTATTCATTAACTAAATACATGACTGTATTTCATATAAACTTTACTGGTTTACACATTTTTATATCTCATAAGGAAATACCTGCTATAGACATGATTACAAGTGATTTTTCAATGGTATGCTATATTTGATCTCTATTGCCTAAGTACCGATTACCAAAAGTCCCTCGTTCATGCACCTTAATCACCCAAAGGGTGAGCGTAAGTAGTTATGAATAGATCTATTAGGGATTGACAATCCCCATTTGGTCGCTAGAGGAAAGCCACCAAATGCACGCTATTTGATTTCATAGGTTATTGGTAAATACCTATCCTGAGGGCCACTGTTTACATCATTATTATGGATAATTTTGATGCCTGTTAATCGTTGAGTGTCATGAGCTTAGAGCAATAGAACGGTAGTACTGTAGTCATGATACAGTACTACAATGACTGATGTTTGGGGCGTACAATGTTGTAGCCTACTGTTTTATCAAACCCCGAGATTGTGCTCACTATATAGCAGGAAAAACTACTAATAATTGGCAAACTAACAAACTATTTTGGTGTTGACCCGATTAGGTCAAACAAACTATTATTTTGGTGTTGACCCGGTGAAGGGCAAACCAACGGTCTATTTTTGAATTAATGAGGAAATCACTCATTTTTTGATTTTGATAAATCAACGATTTAAGCTATAAATATTATGGATTTACTCACACTTTAATTTGATAATCAACTGTTATTATAACTTCTATGGAATCACAAACTCTTTGATTTTGGAAATCGATATTCGAAACTATAAACTCTATGAACTCACTAACCTTTGTGTTGACACTTTTAGCATGTGTTTATCTCAGGTAACTAAACAAGAAGGAACTTGAAGGCACGGAGTGGGCTTGTAACCCGACATGGGCTTAAATAAACATTTTGACATATTTCAAATAAACTTGTTGTTTAAATTATGAAACATCTTGATGTCTCGAATGTTTGGTATTTTGAATTAATTAAACTTTAAAGCGTCACTTTTGAGTCGTTTTCTATGATTGTGACAAAGATCCTCGAAGTAACACCCAAAAAGTCTTCAGCTGACATTTTTAAGTCTTCAACTGACGTGATGATTTTGGGGGTGTTACAGATTAGCATCAGAGCTACAGTTATATAGAACCAAGTGTTTTGAACATTGGACTATAACTACACTTTTAAAACGGACCACTTTTACAAAATACCACCTTATGCCCTCCGTGCCTACGTTTTCCAACATCTGGTAGAGACATTACTTTTACATAATTTCTTATATATATTAACATGTTATGATTATGCTAATGACTTATATTTACTAATCGGGATTATTACAAATACCGTGTCTTCATATTTCCATCCGCTAGACGATTATGTAACTTTTAGATAGTTTATGCTACAACAACACTCTAGTATATTAATATATATATATATATATATATATATATATATATATATATATATATATATATATATATATATATATATATATATATATATATATATGCTCCCCAACTATTTTGAGTACTATACCAATCCTCCTTAATTTTCTCACTCTCATCAGTGTAGATGCATATGACATACTCTTTTTGTACTCTTGGAAAAATCTGCGCATTACCTTGTCAATCAGTATGGGTGTTGAGTCAGAAATTCTTAAGTAGGATGATTTACAATGTCTTTATTTGAATGGATTGGGACGCCTTTTCATTGAAATAAAGAAATTGTAAACCGCCGAACCATAAGTTTATACTTCATTATTTACATCGTTTGGGACGCTTCTCTATGTAAATAATGAATTATAAATAAGTAGGCTTAATTGTATCTGAAATGGCATGCGTATGAAATCAAGGATCACTAAAGTCCATGAAGCACTAAAACTTCAGCCAAAGACTCACAATTTTCTTCTGCGTATGCCTAATTCTAAGGCATTACGGCACAACCACATTTATTCGATCATGTGCTTACTTTTACATTCTGGCGTTTTATGAAACCTTTTCAGGACATTGTATGTGATTACAATGGTCTCTCTCACTTCTCCGGCACTATGAGTAATATAGTGATCTCCGAACCTTTCACAACTTTACGTTGTTTCACCTAAAATCCATCAAAATCTATAAATTCCTCTAATAGAAATACAAGATATGGGATTGCTAAGGAACAAATAGATTCATCATCTACAAAAGCTTGGAACCAAATACCGTGTTGTCACTTAAAACTTTACTTAACAAGTTTCTTTTTACAAGAGTTGAAGTTCAACAACTTTCTCTACACTAATCAAGTTCTCATCCGAAACCCTCATTTTTTTTTAAAAGACTGTAACTAGCAAACTCTTTGTTTAACGGGTAGGTTACCCCACAGATTTTAACTTTCACGAAACAAAATATTGTGAACCATGTTTATCTTCAAAACATGTTAAAATAAAAATCTTCATTCAAAAATGGAATTGTTTCTTAAGTCAAGTTAATCAAAAGGAATTGAACATAAGACAACGTAAGTAGTTAGAACTACTCAACAATTATGACTATGAGAACTGCTATCATCAAGGAAAAAGCTAATGTAGTAGTAGATACATTAAGCTGGAAAGAAAAATTTAAAAGAAGAAGCTAATGTAGTAGTAGATACGTTAAGCTCGAAAGAAAAATTAAAACCGCTCAGGGATTAGATCGTTAGGAATGACTATTTTTTCACCCTTTCCACTCACCTTTACAACTACCATATCTTAGAATCCCGGGACGGGATTCCATTTAACGGGTAGGTAATATAACATCCCGAAATTTTCCTATGATTAATACAATATCTAATAACCATTTTTACGAATAAAATTTTTCATTTTATTCAACAATAAGACTTACCAATACGTTTTAACTTGATTCACGACCTTGACAAGCGAACCCACCGACAAGTTATTATATAACTTGTACACATTGATTTTCACCAGCAAGCCCAACATCATTCCATTCATGAACCAATATCACTATATAAGTTTTCATGCAAGTCGTTTTACTCACACAAATTTTACCCATTTAATTCAAACTCGATCTAAATTGTTTTCTCTAATTCATTCAAAACTTTCTAGGATCGAATGTGAGTTCATAAGTTTATTTCATGCCATACCTCACCTTCTCACTTAATATGGCACGTTACATTATTACTTGGAACCTTTAATTATTTCATACGATACATATAAGATACACATTTATTGTTATATGAATAAAATGCAAATCCCTGACACATCGAATAGATCCCATCCAATTTTATACGTCAACTTGAGTATACAAGAATGCATAATTTGTCGTGCCTTGTACCCACACTTTTCTTTTGTTATTCTGTGACAAACGTCACAATCCAAATCGACCCCTTTTATGTTCTGTTGATCGACAAGTATGTAAGATAAGGAAGAATCCATGCATTCACACACCACCTCCAACTTTCACTAATCATTGAGATAGCTTGTTTGAGAACTTTTGAAACTGAATGAATCCCCAATCCTTGAACACCCGCGTCTTGAGTTCCTTTGACAAATGGAGTAACCATTCGAAGCAAACACCATTCTTTTTTTGGTACCTGGTGAACGAGTAAGAAAGAGAAAGCCAAGAACCATGTTACTTTCTTACAAGCACATGCCTCACTCGTTACTGCCTCAGAAACAACCTAAACACAGCTTGAGTAGAATTCTTAGAACTTATCACATGCTTTCAAGCTCATCTCCACAGCTCTCCAATAGCTTAGGAATGACAGGAATATTTTGACACAACGCCATACACATTCCCTCCCACATGATTGTTGTTTAGACTCGATTGGTCATTGATGGAGGTCACATGTAATATGGCAGCTCACATCTTCACCTTCCCTCGTTTGTTACTACCTCAGGTATAACCTGGGGGGGGGGGGGAACCATGTGCAATTCTTACACTACCTTCCTATTCCATTTTAGCACTTATCACATTCTAGTTCAAGTATATAAAGGCTCCATGCATATCGACATTTCTAACTCACTACAACTCACATAAAATCATAGTTTCTGTCGAAGCCAAGTTGGAAGAGAAAGCCAGGTTGTGGAAACTTGGAACTAATCATGGTTGAGCCCTCAAACAAGCTGTACACTATCACCTTTCCACTTCCCTCATTGTCCTTGAACCAAACATAAACCTAAATTAATACTCTTGCTGTCCCTGTCGAGAAGAAGAAACCATGCTTCGACTATTACACTCACAAAACTATCAAATTTCAATGTTGTTCTAAGTCTTTCCTCTACTGTGGTACATACGAGAGCTGTGGCCAAGATCCTAAGGGTTTATTCCGTGCATGGGATCCTTGGAATGAAGGTCTCATTTCGTTGTTAGTCCCAGAAACGAGTGGCGCCAATCATTTTTCCATCACTGACCTCTAAGTCGCGCTCTACACACCCATTTGTGGCGTCTTCGTAAGTCATTTTCTCCTTGCTTTATTTGTTATCATTTTTATCAAACATACCAGGGCTAGCTTCAGTTTGTTATTTTATACTCTCGTTCATCATCGTTATTAAAAATGTGACATCTTGAATCTCGATGTGGCTGTGCATGATGTGGTAAAATAAAATATAACTAATGATAAAGTATCACTTATAAAACGCGAGTATAAAACTATCCAACTTAATGTACCATGAGAAGTCTTGTATGGTTAAATGGCTTAACAAACCAAAATGTTATATAACAGTCGATATATATATACCCATTTACATATCATACAAGCTCTACCTTTTATTTTTCCTACTCTCGTTAATCTTTTCTTCCAAATAAATGTGGTAACTTAAACTCTTGGGTGGCCATGCAACAAAGAGAACTCAATAAATAAACCTACACATGCATACACATGAATCACAGTTACTGTGAGTAAAACCTCAACAAACAAGAGACAGTATCAAAACCCGTTAAATATATCAATCAGTAAAACTACAACAACAAAAAGCCTTTGGCTCAGTTGGGTGGGCGTTGGGATGTTAAGCATAAGGTCAGGGGTTCAAACCCTGCACCTAATATTTTGATATTTATTTCTTTTTAAAATGTTTCACACTTGACCCATGAACATGTAAGAACTAATCAATATTTCTTTTAAATCTGTACTAAGAATGTCTAATTAGTTGAATTGTATAAAATGTCATCTTTGAAACTTGAGAATAAAAAGCGTAACATTGTATAACCTTAAGGATTATTCTAAAAATTAATTACGGTTTGACAAGTTAATATTTTATGACTATATCATAAAAACATATAACGAGACCTATATTTTTAGACGATAATGAAGTGTTAAATATGAATAACTATATATTTATGAATATATATATAATTTATAACGTAAATTATATAACTTGACGTTATTATCAGTTAACTTGAATACACATTAAGTAATGATTATTCCTATAATAAAACTCATCGGTTCACTTAACCTAACGTAAAACTTGCAATTACTATAATTTATCATTTATCAACTTTTGATACATATCATTTAAAGACAAGTTATATTGTATATAACTTGCTCTTGAACTATTAAGCGTTTTGCCACGCAAGCCACCTCTGCCACGAAAGTCATTTTGTCATCGAACACTATTTAAATCACGATTCTCGATAAGTCGAACTTATCTCGAACTTCCATATCATTCAGGTTATCTTTGAAGTCATTTCCATTCTATCTCTGACATTACGTTATCTATGCCTATCATAATTCTAAGGTGAGTCATAGCCCCTACTCTTACTTGTTTTACAATGGTTTATAAACGTTTTTGGGGGAGATGCATGCTTAACTAATGTTTTTACTTTTACAAGTATTCATTAACTAAATACATGACTGTATTTCATATAAACTTTACTGGTTTACACATTTTTATATCTCATAAGGAAATACTTGCTATAGACATGATTACAAGTGATTTTTCAATGGTATGCTATATTTGATCTCTATTGCCTAAGTACCGATTACCAAAAGTCCCTCGTTCATGCACCTTAATCACCCAAAGGGTGAGCGTAAGTAGTTGTGAATAGATCTATTAGGGATTGACAATCCCCATTTGGTCGCTAGAGGAAAGCCACCAAATGCACGCTATTTGATTTCATAGGTTATTGGTAAATACCTATCCTGAGGGCCACTGTTTTACATCATTATTATGGATAATTTTGATGCCTGTTAATCGTTGAGTGTCATGAGCTTAGAGCAATAGAACGGGAGTACTGTAGTCATGATACAATACTACAATGACTGATGTTTAGGGCGTACAATGCTGTAGCCCACTGTTTTATCAAACCCCGAGATTGTGCTCACTATATAGCAGGAAAAACTACTAATAATTGGCAAACTAACAAACTATTTTGGTGTTGACCCGATTAGGTCAAACAAACTATTATTTTGGTGTTGACCCGGTGAAGGGCAAACCAACGGTCTATTTTTGAATTAATGAGGAAATCACTCATTTTCTGATTTTGATAAATCAACGATTTAAGCTATGAATATTATGGATTTACACACACTTTAATTTGATAATCAACTGTTATTATAACTTCTATGGAATCACAAACTCTTTGATTTTGGAAATCGATATTCGAAACTATAAACTCTATGAACTCACCAACCTTTGTGTTGACACTTTTAGCATGTGTTTATCTCAGGTAACTAAACAAGAAGGAACTTAAAGGCACGGAGTGGGCTTGTAACCCGGCATGGGCTTAAATAAACATTTTGACATATTTCAAATAAACTTGTTGTTTAAATTATGAAACATCTTGATGTCTCGAATGTTTGGTATTTTGAATGAATTAAACTTTAAAGCGTCACTTTTGTGTCGTTTTCTATGATTGTGACAAAGATCCTCAAAGTAACACCCAAAAAGTCTTCCGCTGACATTTTTAAGTCTTCCGGTGACATGATGAATTTGGGGGTGTTACAGATTGGCATCAAAGCTACAGTTATAGAGAACCAAGTGTTTTGAACATTGGACTATAACTACACTTTTAAAACGGACCACTTTTACAAAATACCACCTTATGCCCTCCGTGCCTACGCTTTCCAACATCTGGTAAAGACATTACTTTTACATAATTTCTTATATATATATTAACGTTATGATTATGCTAATGACTTATATTTACAAATCGGGATTATTACAAATACCGTGTCTTCATATTTCCATCCGCTAGACGATTATGTAACTTTTAGATAGTTTATGCTACAACAACACTCTAGTATATTAGTATATATATATATATATATATATATATATATATATATATATATATATATATATATATATATATATATATATATATATATATATATATATATATATATATATATATATATATATATATGCTCCCCAACTATTTTGAGTACTATACCAATCCTCCTTAATTTTCTCACTCTCATCAGTATAGATGCATATGACATACTCTTTTTGTACTCTTGGAAAAATCTGCGCATTACCTTGTCAATCAGTATGGGTGTTGAGTCAGAAATTCTTAAGTAGGATGATTTACGATGTCTTTATTTGAATGGATTGGGACGCCTTTTTATTGAAATAAAGAAATTGTAAACCGCCGAACCATAAGTTTATACTTCATTATTTACATCGTTTGGGACGCTTCTCTATGTAAATAACGAATTATAAATAAGTGGGCTTAATTGTATCTGATATGGCATGCGTATGAAATCAAGGATCACTAAAGTCCATGAAGCACTAAAACTTCAGCCAAAGACTCACAATTTTCTTCTGCGTATGCCTAATTCTAAGGCATTACGGCACAACCACATTTATTCGATCATGTGCTTACTTTTACATTCTGGCGTTTTATGAAACCTTTTCAGGAAATTGTATGTGATTACAATGGTCTCTCTTACTTCTCCGGCACTATGAGTGATTACAATGGTCTCTCTTACTTCAGCTTTATCATCCAAATGAATGTCAGAGGGTCATCTTCGAGCAGTAACGTCTCCATGTGATATGAACATCTTTGTGTTGGCATGCTCACACTTTTTCAGGATCATGATCTTCTGCATCAGAGTTGTGGAAGCATATGTGAGGCCCAATCAATGATCATGATTTCTTAGATTGTGATGTTGAAGTGTGAGCATGTGTTGATGGATCAGCATCTTTTCAGCAATCAACAGCAACCGTCAGAAATTCCTGCAAGTAGACAGTTAGCAACAAATCATCCGGTAGTTATAGGTTTGGAATTAGAGATCGTCAACAGCATAGTGTGGAGACTCCTTCTAACCCTTACCATGACCATTCCCAATCGGCAAACCCTGAAAGGATTTACACGAACTACCTAAGTAGATCAACGATTGGGCGAGTCGCTGGAGATCACTCCACGACTATTGATCGTTATTAACCAACGCGACCACTAAGCGTAATCCACAAGGAATTACCTAAGTGACCTGCTTTCAGGGCTGCTTGATGTTGACCCTAGCAGGAATTTCCATTCAATCACTGGGAGTTACTAAAGTAACATCCCTCATAAATGATCTGGCAGATTTCTAAGATCTGCGTAGGACTCATAGTTTACCAATGGTGTCCTTAATGTTGAACAACCAGGGTAGAAGTAGCACGTGTTCCTATGAGATCTTTTTATGTATCTCGAGGCTCTAGAATCAATAAGTGCATTTGGTTTTCCTATGCGGAGATTAGGGAGAGGTCTCCCGCTTCAATATCAACTATCTCTAAGAGATATGTCGATAGATTACACCGGTTCCCCGTGAGAATGAAACAAGTTCTTTTAAGAGAACTTGAGTGGCTAGAAGGTTTAGTGCATTGCGTCACTGGGTCCATGACGTCTTGTCTTCAATACCGATGTGGCCTTAGCAACCATCAGTAGATTATGAATTGAACCCGGTTTCTGCCCTAAGGTTGAATAATTGGAGGGCTATTTCTTTTCACCCTTTCTCATTTCATTTCTTTTTAATTCTTCAACCCCTTCTTTCTCCATTCTCACATTTCTCCCTTTTTTTTTTTTTTTTTTTTTTTTTTTTTTTTTTTTTTTTTTTTTCATAATCATACCTATGGACTTTCTCATACTATCTATCTGGTATTGTCCATGGGTAGATCCCTCCGGCTCTGGCGGATCATAGGACGATTTTCCTAACCTTAGCCACCTTATAACTTCATGACTATCCTATGTTGCCATACACCAAATCATTGAAAATTCTCTCAACGTGTTTATGATTGAGAAACACATTTTGTTAACACATTGAGAGTTTTGTCATTTTCAAATGCTCCCCCTTAACATGTGCTCATAAGTATTGATTTGAAAATTTGCACATGTCGGGAAGAGTTGCACTTTTTGAATTGATCTACCTTAAGTGAACATGACATGGCATTCGAGACACGCTTACATCACTAGTTGAACTAGCTTGAAGTTATTACCCGGCCCGATCAGATTCACCCAAGGTTTCTCGAAATGGTACATTCTACTCAAACTAGTCCTCTTCGAGACACACTTACATCACTGGTTAATACCAGCTTGAAGTTATTACCCGTCCAGGACTAGTCCTTTTGATTCAGGACAATTGTGTTTCATCAATTCATGAGTCAAGACTGAGATGCTCTCATAAGAGATGCAAGGATCCTTATTCACAGACCATTTTGCTCCCCCTCAATATGTGCATTGATATACAAAAGAGTTTGGCACATAGGAAAGAGCATATTTTTTGTTATCGGGTTCAAAACATCACGTTTTAATCAGTTTTTCATATTTAAATCACATCTTCTCCCCCGATAAAAAATTTCAAACCAATTGAGATTTGTGATCCCAAGTGATTTAAATAAGTTTAAAGTTTTTGGAGAAAGATGTGACATTTTTAAGAATGACTGATTTTGAGACGACATTTTAGCTCCCCCTCAAACCTTGAGGGAGTATGTTATGTGTTAGAGATGATGAGTTTATAAATAATTTTGAGTTTAGCGAGAAACTCATGAGAGATTCATATACTAACACATAACAATTACACTTAATCCACTGTAATTATGCACAAAGATCTTGTTTTGATGATATATAGTTTTTGAAATCGTTCTCCCCCTCAATCGACGACATGTTTAAAATTAAACAATTTGCATAAAGTATTAATTCTTTTAGCATCGATTGAGTGGCAAATTTTTAAACCATATTTCGAGTTTGTTTGATCTTCAAAAACCATGGTACCACCAAGTTTGGATCAAATATTTTCCCGAAGAATCATTGAAGGAAAAATATTTGAGATGCGAAGAAGACTTCTCTTCTTTTACCAGAAATGATGCACTTAAGCGTACATCAGATTGGAAAGGCACGAATATAAAGTAATTCATGCCTTTGTTAGGAACAGTCGTCTTTTTGGCGACGAACTTTCCCCAATATTAAGACCGGGTTGCTATCTGAAATAATAGCAAACCATCTTGAAAGAATATTTTTAGAAATGACATGTTTTAGAAAAACATTATTAAAAAGAAAAACTCTTGCTCAAGTATATGTATGTTTCCATGTCATTATTGAATGACATTTCTAGAAACGTACATAATATTGATTACCCAAGAGACATGTCGTAAGAAGAATATTTTTGGATTTTAGGATTTTTCAGATTTTTATGGTTTTTATAGGTTTTATATTTTTCTATTTTCCTTTTTGTATTTAACTATGTACAAAGGATATGTGAAGTAAATCCTTTTACTCCTCATTCTTTTCCTGAAGGCTTATGAGAGATTCTGGCGTAAGACTCTTCATTCCAAGTCGCGGAAGAATGAATATAAATCTTTCTCGTGGAAGAGCCTTTGTAAAGAAGTCAGCCAGTTGAAATTCTGTCCTCATGAAGTATAGTTCCACTACCCCATTCTCATCTTATTCTACCACACCTTAGGAGAATCCGTTTCCCAGGAGAAACTTTGACAGTGTATCAAACCATGCCCTAGGCGTCTGTTTTAGGCCAAAGAGAGCCCTTTTCAGATGATAGACATGGTCAGGACGATCAAAATATACAAATCTTTCCGGTTGACTGAAATAAAGAACTTTATTCAGCTCACCATTTAGAAATGCAATTTTCATATCCATTTGATAGACCGTCATGTTCTGACTTGCCGCATTGGCGAGAGACATTCTGATAGCTATAATACGAACAACCAGAGCGAAAGATTCCTCTAAATTAATGCCTTCCTGTAGACGATATCCCTTAGCAGCAAGCCTTGCCTTGTTTTCAGAACGACATAATGCTCATCAAGTTTCACTTTGAAGATCCACTTAGAGCTATAATCATTGCACAGTCTGGAGGTAGTACCAATTCGCATACTTCAAGTCGATCGAAATTGCGAGCTTCATCTTGCATCGCATTAACCCAACAGTCTTTAGAGATAGCAGTCTTGAAATCTTTGGGTTCGAATTTGGATAGTATGGAATTATAACAACACCACAAGGCATGGGTGGTAAGTTTCCTTCGTGTGAACACCGGTTGAGAAGGATATCCAATAATGTTGTGAATCGGATGATCCTATATTCATTTTCTGAGATGTTCATGTGGATGTAGGTAGGAACATGAAGAAGCCGTGTTTGTATTCCTTAAAGAGGATGTCTCAGAAGAAGATTCATGAGCAAACAGGTTTTAGTATGGAGCATCTTCAAGAGAAGCAAATGAATTCACTTCAAAAGAATTGTCGACTGCAGTGCCTTGATGTACTGAAGGAGATTGAAGGTTTGACAATGATGGTGAATAACTTGCAAATTGAGCATCTTAATCAATTCAAGTAGACACTGATGGACCATTTGAGTTGTACAGAATTGGAGCAGTGGCAGTTGGTGGTGTCAGTGTATCATCAGTAGGTGTCTCAAAGTATTCATCAATCATTTGGTCAAACTAGATCTTCAAATGCTCATTTGTAGGTGGTACATAAGGTACATGCAGGGGTGGGATTCTGTATAAGACCTGAACTGATTGATTCAGGAGACAAAATTTTAGACGCGGGTCCTGCACTGGTGTGTACAGGAGCCATTTGCTCAGTCAGCTCAACGAATGTGACGTGAATGGTTACCAAGATTTATCGGGTTCGATTGTTGTAGATTCTGTATCCTTTACTATCATGAATCAGCTCATGTGGAGTTTTGTTGTGAAGTGTATGTATCGAGTATCGGTTTTCGGTGTAACAAGCTGTAGCAATTGCTTCCGCCCATAGAAATATCGGTGCCTTGGAGAATATTAGCATGGTTCGTGTAGCTTCTACAAGAGAATAGTTTCGTCTTTCAACAATTCCATTCTACTGAGGAGTGCATGGGACACTTTACTGGTGGGTGATGCCAATACTTTTGTAAAATTGAACGAGTTGATTGATGATAACCTCCGTTCCATCGTTGGACCGGATGATTCTGTCAGTTTTGTTGATTCTTGCTAGCAGCTGTTTGATGAGTTTTATGATAACCTCTGGAGTCACGTCCTTGGTTCTCAAAAACCTTACCCATGTAAACCGAGAATGGTCGACGACTATCACTAGAACATACTTCTTCCCAATTATACTTTGCATTTTCATTGGTTCACATAGATCCATGTGAAGGGAGTGAAGAACCTCCATGATGGTATTGACAGTTTTGGATTTGTGAGTATGCTTCTTTCTTTTGCCCAGTTGACAAGCCGAACGAAGATGTTCTTTTTCGAACCTTAAACTAGGTAGACCTCATACAAGATCATTGTGAGCCAGATCATTGATGGTACCAAAGTTCAAGTGATTAAAACTTTGTTGCCATAGCCACGATTTGTTCTTTGAGGCCTTTGTGAGAGGGCAAATAGGAGAGGACCGCATCATGTCTTTGATAGAAAAAGGTGTATAGATTTGTGCCATGACTGTCTTTAAGAAGATCAATGATGCGTAGGGATTGCACCAGGCTTTACCTCTCGAGGGATCTCGAGAAGCTTACAACCCCCACCAGGCAGTGTACCTGATCGTTGTAGTATAGTATAGTGACAAGTACCGGGGGATTGATCGTTCAGCTAGGAATAGTGTCGCTAGGATTAGAAAACCTAAATACTAGTTCTAGAGATGACAAATGATTATTTTTGTATTTTTATATTTTTTAGAAAGCAAATAAAAATCTCGGGTTTGAAGGATTTGGGCGGAATTAGTTGCTAGTCAACTAACCCAATACTAAAGATGCAATCAAAATAAAAATAAAATACTAGAAATGAAAATAAAACTAAATTAAACTAAGGTTGTGAGCAATAAGTGGAGAAATGTGTTTACTTAGATTTCACTACTCCTTAGATATCTTTTACACGTTAATTACTTGTTATAGTTGCGTGGATGACGGATTGTATTCCTTAATACCATTCATGGGGTGGCGTACTTAACTCCCCAATCCTATGAGTGCCTACTTCACTCCTATGTCGAGCCGGCTAAGAAGCTCCTAACATGGGATCGTTAGAATTTACTCATGCATTAAATACAACCAATAAAACCTAGTACACATCGGTTCATGTTTCCTAAGACGTTCAAGCATGTTACCAATTGGAGATCTGCCAGTTTTCTTAAGCCTAACATTGAAATAATTCATCCAATACAACCATAAACAAGTAATCAACACATAATCAACATCTAGGTTTCATTAGATCTAAGCAAACACAAGATAAATCTAGCCTAGCATGGTGGAATCAAGACAAGCACAAGATATAGACAACCAACACATATACATATTGATTGAATTAGAAGAACACTTATCTCAATTACACATGCAAGGGTTCAAGGGCTGAAAACCCTTGAAAAACCTGTAAAATTCGTATATGGTTTGGCCTTAGGGTTTCTCCAAACTTGTTCCTCTTAATGAATGAAAATTAGAAAACTATATATAGAAAATTGAGGCTGACGGCGTCAAGAACAACATTGTGACGCCGTCATCTCGCCGCCAAAAGAATCCTCGGACTGCCTTGATCTACATCTGACGCCGTCATGTATTAAGTTTTTCCAGGCTGTCACGTATTTAACTCTTGACGCTCTTCCTTGTGACGCCTTCATTTCTGTACTGGGCCGTCATGATTTTTACTCTTGACGCCGTCAGGATAATGCTCTTGACGCCGTCACACACTGTTCCCAGCTTGGAAAATTAAGTCTTTGGCGTTTTCTTCACTTTTATGCTCCAAAAACGTCCGAATTGCTTCCTTTTCCAGATTTCACTCCCAAAGTACCTAAAATCACAAAAGGAACGATTTAGGGCAATATCTGATCCAATAAATTCAATTCCGGGCTTAAATGACCCCCTAAAAGTGGTTCATTTTTCACCTCATCATATACCCTTACACTTGAGATTTGCTTGTCCTCAAGCAAATGCGCTTTTATTCTACTCAAAATACAAGTTAGGGGTCATTTAACACTAATATAAAAGTAATTACAACAAATAATCGTTCGACTAAAGACCAAAGACAAGCACGGAGGTCATATACTAGCATCTCCCAAATAGTGTTTAGATACTCACATCTCTCGGGTGTAATAAAGTATAAATTACAATATGGAAACGGAAGATATCTCTCACTACCTGTCAAAGCAAAATAGATTACCATAGGCTTGGGAAAGGATCAAACCTCCACCACATGGCGTAAGCACCTAGGATAAACTATCAAAGAGGTCTTTTAAAGGGTTGTAACGGTAGGTGTAGGGATATGAAATACACGGTTTTGTTGGATATAGGCAGTCTTTACTGGTGGCGAGTTAACAATCTTGGTTAATTACATGTACAATATGGCGTTGCTAAGCCAAGACTAGACTCGACTTAAGCTAATAAATGAAAAATAACAAAAACATACAATAAACATAGAATAAAACGGGATGGTAGTCCGTATGTTTTTTCTCTTTTTCTTTTTTTGTTTTTTTTTTCTTTTTATTGATTTTTCGATTTTTTTTTTTTTTTTTTTTTTTTTTTTTTTTGCATACACTCTTACCCTACCATCCAAAATAATACATCATAGGGAATGAAAATTCCCCTTACACTTGAATTTTTACATACTTTAGAATAAACTAATCTAATGACTCGAATTAAGAAAATCAAAATACTTGGAGCACTTTTAAGATTAACGTACATATGGGGGTAACATATTATTTTCTTTCCCATTACTCCATAAAGTAAGTACTTTACCTATGAGTCCCAATCGTCCCAAAACAATATGTACAAGGATATGACTCGACTTAGCAACCATGTAATCAATTAGATAGTTAACTTAGGGTTAACAAATAACAATAATGCACTAAAGATGAGTGCATACACGGAAGGCTAAGGCGATTTGGGTGTACATTTAAGTGGGGTGCAACAAATTCTTCCTTTAAGTAAGATGCTTAAAGTTAGAAACGAAAAGATAGGCTCGGAAGGGTGTATTAGGGGTTTCGTGTACTAAAAATGAGTACAACGCTAAGGTGTGGGAAAAATTAATTGACTTAACTAACCAAGTAATATGACTTAAATGGTCAAGTAATTATGATACGGGTTTAACACAAGGGTGATCCTAATGCCTCTTATCATGTAGTAAATCCTACTACACGAATGTAGTCTCACTAGTGGTCTCGGGATGCATCACTAACGCAAGTTCTAGAATCTAAATGCTACCGGTACACTCATAAGGACTAATAGTAAATGCTTTTCCTATCAAATCTAAAGGCGAACCTCACATATTTGGGTGGAAATTTTTTTTCTGAAAGTACGGTTTTGTGCTAGTCATACAATCTCCTATCCATGAGACGCTTGCTATGGCTAAAGTTTCACTCCTAAATGTTGTAAAAAAATTTAAATTTGGCGCTAAAATTACACTAACAAGTATTTCTCATAGTTTTATTACACATCTACCATTAAACAAACAAACTCAAGCGAAAGTGTATCTGTAAGGTATCATCATTTTACCCTCCCCTTACACTTAGGATGAACATTGTCCCCAATGTTCAAGTAAAGAATGTAAAAGTAAAATAAGTAAAACGAATGAAATCAAATACTCCCTTGATTCGCTCGGTATGGATAATAAGTTGGCCAGGTTAGATCTTCCTCCAAGAAAATGAACAATCAAAGCTTCCCTTCCAGAATAATAATCATCTTCTTGTTATACATAACCTGTAAATCCTGAGAAAACAAACAAGACAACCTCGCATAAAATCGGCGGCAATCTACATAAGTTACTAAATCCTAGAAAACAAAATAAGATATAATGCTTGTGGAATGAAGTTTGCAGATTTCCTGGAGATTATAAAACTTAATAATTCAACAAAAACTTTAAAACTCCGTTAGAAAAACAAAACCGGTAAAATTTCTAGGTTTTTACACGTGACACCGTGAAGAGCAAGCTCATGACGCCGTCAGAAGTGACCTGCAGAAATTCTTATGTTAAGTTTCTGGAAAATTTCTGTAAAAACTTGGTCCTACTTCCTGGAAAATCCTGCAAAACTTCATTATGACTCAATACAAGCATTTGACTCTAACAAATACGAATATACATGTTCACTTAATATTGTGGAGAATCATGATCGGTTTGTTTCTTAAAAACATATTTGGGGTTTCCCCTTACACTTATCTTTTGCAAAAATACCTTTTGGGTGAAGTTAAGACTAGGCCAAAACAACAAAGTAAAGTATTTTCACTTTTTAGTTTAGAAACATGATCTACCAACAATAAAAATAAAGCATGCATACGGAAGAAAATAACAAACAAACAAAATAAAATCACACAAAGCATGGGTTACCTCCCAAGAAGCGCTTTTCTTTATTTACGAGTCTTGTAGCTAGACTCAAGGTCATGGGTTACTACGTGACCTCATCCCTTGAGATGATGTACCCCATGTAGTTGTGATCATTACTATCGTGGTGGTAGTGCCTCAACCTGTCGATACTCGCAATCACCTCTCCACCTAGTTTACTTCTCAGGTTAGCCATCCCATCTTGGTTCATGCTCTCAATTGTGAAAGGCCCATACCACCAAGGACTTGGTTTATCGGGTGGTATTGTTGTTTCCAAGTGTCTTAAGAGCACCAAGTTCCCTTCCTCAAATGGGATATGACTTTCTGCTGGTCAATTATGTTCGAATTCGACATGAACCTTATTGCTTTTGCTTCTTTCATATTTAGCTTCCTTGTAGCTTTTGATTCTTGCCTCCCATGCAAGAATTTTATTCTGAACACGAATGGGTGTCGTGTCAATGTTGTTTTTGAGCTTTCTCCAACTCAAATTCTCATGCCCACTTCGCGGAGTCATGGGGAAGCTAATCTTTCTTTTTCCAGATTTAAGCTCAATTTTCCTGCCTTCATACTTAATGACAGCCCTAGCGGTGGCGAGGAATGGTGCCCCAAGGATTATTGGCATGCATCCATCTCCCTTATCATCGATGATCATAAAATCAACGGAGTACATGAATCTTGCGACATTAACTAATACATCTTCTGCGATTCCTAGGGGGTATACGTACGAGTGTCCAGCGAGGGACAACCTTACACGAGTGGGTGTTGGCATTTTTGACGTTAGTTGGATGTAAATAGTTAGGGGCATAAGATTTACTTCCAATCCTTGGTCGGTGAAGGCACTAAGATATTTCAATTCCCCGATGCTAGTTGGTATCTCAAACTTCCCACACGCTATCTGCTTAGTAGCCACTTTTTGTACCAATAGCCTCTCGAATATTGACCCCCCAGGTAACGTATCATACTCATCTTTTCCCTTTTCCTCTTTCTCAGAACCCTGTTTGGAAGGTTGGTTACGCCCGTCACCCTTAATCCAATTTGTTATGGTGTTTTCCTTTATATCATGTTTCAGGTAGTGACTCAAGGGTTGGGATTTTTGTGGCTTATCTAAGGTCTGTTTAGTAGAGGCTTCTACTTTCTCGTCATCCTTGTGGACAATTGTGATGGAATTAACAAATTGGGTAGTGGGGGTGACGCTTTCTTTCCTTAGTAGCATTCTTTCGGGGGTTCTCTGGTTGGCATACTCCTCCAATAGACTCATCATCTCATTCATTTTCTCTTTCATCTCCTCTTTTTGCTTATAAACTGCTTCCTCAAATCTAGCAAGCCGATCTAAATGAGTTGCCATATATTCTCTCATCCTAGCTTCAAACTCCGAGCTAAGCTCCTCGGGAGGGGAATAAGGTGGGGCATAGTTTTGAAAAGTCTCGATATTTTCTCTAGAGGGTGACTCTGATAATGGTGTTGAAGTCGGTTTTGAGACAGAATTGACAGTAGCCCGTCTAGGATTTAAAGGTCTCCTTTGCCTTTCCTCAAAATAGTCAACTTTTGCCTCGAATTTGCATAGGAGTTCATCGGGGATTTCGGTGGTTCCTCCAGATGTTGAGACTGCATTGATGGCCGCTTTAATTGTATGATTAAACTCCCACATTTCTTGATTATCGGCGGCGAGCTCCTCAATAATTTCCCAGGACTCCTCGGCGTTCTTATCACGCAGTTTACCTCCCGCGGCCCTATCGATTGTGCGTTTAGTGTGATAGTCAACATGGTCGTAGAAAATCTGAACTAATAACCAAAGGTTTATACCATGATGAGGGACCTTATGGAGGAGATCCTTAAAACGGGCCCATGCTTCGTAGAAAGTTTCACCCTGATGTTGTTCAAACATCCAAATGTCATTTCTAAGCATTGCAGTCTTCCCCGGTGGGAAGAATTGAGTAAGGAAGCGATTGGTGAGATTATCCCATGTGGTGATGGATCCTGCGGGTAAACGCTCAAGCCATTGACTAGCTTGATCCCGTAGAGAGAATTGGAATAGGTGTAATCGGGTTGTCTCTCTAGTTGCAACATCTAGGTCTATGAAGTCTACGATTTTAAGGAAGTCATTAAGATGTTGGTTTGGATCTTCGGAACGAAGTCCATGGAATGCACATCCGCTTTGCACCAACCGGATGGTGTCGGATCGCAAGGGAGTCACATTGGCTCCGGTGAGCTCAATGGTGTTTCGGTAGCCTTGGTGGCTAGGTCGAGAATACTCTCCTAAGGTTCGGGGCCTAAGAGGTTCTAGTGGTGGGTTTTGTTGTGGTGTGATGACGGGCTCAAAGATGTTCCCATCGTCCATGATGTCAGGTGGTGAAGAGTTATGAACAAAAACACAAAGAAATAAGATAGACTAAAGAGAACCTAAAAATAAAAATAAAATCTTACTAGAAAGGAATCTAGCAAGTAGACCTAATAAAAAGAGATTCTAACCTAGACAATAACTATTCCCCGGGCTGCGGCGCCAAAAACTTGATGCGTAGGGATTGCACCAGGCTTTACCTCTCGGGTTTGAAGGATTTGGGCGGAATTAGTTGCTAGTCAACTAACCCAATACTAAAGATGCAATCAAAATAAAAATAAAATACTAGAAATGAAAATAAAACTAAATTAAACTAAGGTTGTGAGCAATAAATGGAGAAATGTGTTTACTTAGATTTCACTACTCCCTAGATATCTTTTACATGTTAATTACTTGTTATAGTTGCGTGGATGACGAATTGTATTCCTTAATACCATTCATGGGGTGGCGTACTTAACTCCCCAATCTTATGAGTGCCTACTTCACTCCTATGTCGAGCCGGCTAAGAAGCTCCTAACATGGGATCATTAGAATTTACTCATGCATTAAATACAACCAATAAAACCTAGTACACATTGGTTCATGTTTCCTAAGACGTTCAAGCATGTTACCAATTGGAGATCTGCCAGTTTTCTTAAGCCTAACATTGAAATCATTCATCCAATACAACCATAAACAAGTAATCAACACATAATCAACATCTAGGTTTCATTAGATCTAAGCAAACACAAGATAAATCTAGCCTAGCATGGTGGAATCAAGACAAGCACAAGATATAGACAACCAACACATAGACATATTGATTGAATTAGAAGAACACTTATCTCAATTACACATGCAAGGGTTCAAGGGCTGAAAACCCTTGAAAAACCTGTAAAATTCGTATATGGTTCGGCCTTAGGGTTTCTCCAAACTTGTTCCTATTAATGAATGAAAATTAGAAAACTATATATAGAAAATTGAGGCTGACGGCGTCAAGAACAACATTGTTACGCCGTCATCTCGCCGCCAAAAGAATCCTCAGACTGCCTTGATATACATCTGACGCCGTCATGTATTAAGTTTTTCCAGGCCGTCATGTATTTAACTCTTGACGCTCTTCCTTGTGACGCCTTCATTTCTGTACTGGGCCGTCATGATTTTTACTCTTGACGCCATCAGGAAAATGCTCTTGACGCCGTCACACACTGTTCCCAGCTTGGAAAATTAAGTCTTTGGCGTTTTCTTCACTTTTATGCTCCAAAAACGTCCGAATTGCTTCCTTTTCCAGATTTCACTCCCAAAGTACCTAAAATCAAAAAAGGAATGATTTAGGGCAATATTTGATCAAATAAATTCAATTCCGGGTTTAAATGACCCCCTAAAAGTGGTTCATTTTTCACCTCATCAATCAATACCATCTAATTCTCAAACGAAGCATGTCTAATTTCTGAAGGCAATCTTCAAGATCGGAATCAAGATATTGACCAACAGAGAACAGATTATGCCCAAGTCCTTCCACATAGTATACCCAGGAAATTAGCTGTCACCAGAGACATAATCTCCATAACCTATAATTACCCCAAAATGGTAGTTCCCGAATCTAACTATCCCGATAAACTTATTCATGAAATTCTCGAGCCCTGAGCGATCCCCAATCGTAGGTTTAGAGCAGCCTGAGTCCAAATATCAAAGGACGAAATGTACGACCTGCATTTGGAAACAGACAAGAGAAAAAAATTTGGAGTGTCGGATCCCCAATTTGAGTTGGGTTCTAGTTGGTTAGTGCAAACAAGTTCTGGAGCCACTAAGACCTTAGGTGCATTCATTTCAATGATGGAAATTTCACTAGTAGATGCAATGGGCCTAGTTAAAGGACATTGGGTCTCCAAAGGGAAAGTTCTACCAGTTGGCTTCCATTCCTTAATAGGCACTACTTTAGAGTTAGTTATCCTAGTTAAAGGGCACTGTTCTCCTAAAGTGAATTTCCTTCCTGTGGGCTTCCATTGATAACCAACATTGGCAAACAGTTTACCTGTTGCTTTCCAAATTTGCTTACTTTGTTTAGCTCTCCAAACTTTCTTAACTGGGGTTTTGTAAAATGACTTAAAAAATTTCTCCACACATTTATCATGATTACTCGAAATTATGCATTCATTACATGTTTTGCAACGTGAATTAGGTTTTGAATTATGACTCATTTTGCTCAAGTTGGACTTAATGTTCCTCATGTGGTCGTCTACTTTCTTTTTAGGAACACTTTTAGCATGTGAAGTTCTATAATTCCTTCTATTTCTCCTTGGTTTAGACTCTCTAGCTTTAGTGTCACTATTTACTTCTATAGACGGACTAATGGGAATTTTAGTCTTTTTCACTTCCGGTTGCTGAACATGTTTTGATGTGTTGGGATCTGAAGTTTCCAAGGGTACCACAAAGGTAACATGCTTGTTCTTAGTCATAGATGATGATGCAGTAGACCTATCTCACATGTTATCAGTCTTAGGACATGTAACAATAGCATATTCTAAGAGTTCCTGAGACCTATTAGTGAGAAAGCAGACATCTACAACAGCACTATCCAGTGGTTTCTCTATCCTATCCTCTTCAATGGTTTCACGAAGCAAGTCAAGGCACTCCTTAAGATGTTTAAGATAGTCACTATGAACTAACTTATTATTCCTAAGGGGAAGAGGAATATACATAGCATCATAAGCATATTTCTTGCACACACGAACATTGGGAATCACATTATCACTAGTGATGATTGACATTTTCCCTTTCACCTGAGTCTTTAGATTCTCAATTTCTTTAAGCAAAGAAGTTATCTTTTCATTGTTTATATCACGTGTGATTTTAATTGAATCATATAACTCTTTGTAATGTTGTTTAACTTTCGAATTTTCAGCACGAAACCAATCATTTTCATGTTGCAATTTATTGATGGTATCTTGAAATTGAAAATTCTGAGAATCTATAGGCTGTGGTTTTTGGGTGCCAATCACATCACTCTCGTTAGACTTCAATTGGGCAATTTGAACCCTCAGTTTCCGAATCGTGTTAGTGTGAGCTTGAATCTTTTCATCACGTTTGGCTAATTCAAAATATGCATCAAATTTAGGAGCATCTGAAGATGTCTTGGCATTTGAGATTTTAATTCTTTCTTCTAAATGTTGACACTTTAATTGCAAATTAAGATTATCAACTTCTAGTTTTGACAAATGTCTGACCATGTTATCATGGTTATCGTTTTGAATTTTCTCACGCAATTTTAAATTCTCCCCCTCAAGCTCAACAACACGATTCTGGAAAACGTTCAATGCAATAGACATCTCATGAAATTGGCAGGCAGATAATGCAGAATCAGTAGCAGTATAAAATACATCATGTGCAATACATTTAGCAATCAAATTCTCATTCATGATGAGAATATTTTTCCTCGCAATTTCACTGCATTTAAGATCAATTGCCAATTATTTACCCTCATTTTCCACAGCTTTGATTTTTTTTTCATTTCAGTTACATCTTTGTTTAGGGTTTTTTGAAGACCCTCAAAATGTTCGTGGAGAAGTTCAAAAAATGGCATGACCTCTGTTAAATAGCATTGTTTTGTTTGTTCAAAACCTCTTTCCCCTTCAGTAATACTCGTTGGTGTTATTCTCTTTTTACATGTTTTATCAAAATCAGCGAATAATTGACCAAGGACATATAAGGCAATTAGTGTATTATTTTGCGTGGGGAGGGTGAAAGGAACAAGATGCCGTGGTGTGTTAATGGGATATGTCGTTGGGTCAGCTATCCTAAAAACTGTATGTGTTTTTCCCACTATTCTTTCTGCTTTCATCTTTTCTATGTCTATGTTCCAGAAGACTTGCTCTGGAGTAAATTTCTTTTGTGGGACAAACAGCTAATTGATTATCTTCAGAGTAATCATAATTGTACAAGATTTTATTAGCTATGCACAGGGGATCCTTTAATTTCTCAGCTAGTTTTTCTCTGGTTCTATCTTCTATCTCATTGCCCTCATCATCGGATGTAGCATCAGGAGGGGCATGATTAGGCTCAAGCATAATGTTTGCATCATATAATGCCGGTTATGCACCTATACCGCTTCTAAGGAAATTGGTTTTTGGCTTAGTAGAATCCTTCTCACTATGATCATCACTCAACTTCCTATGTTTATGCATCATTTGAGCAGTTTGAATGGTTTGGCCTTGCGTGTATAACTTATCCTCAAGTTTATTTTTTAGCATTTTAAGACTAGAGAAATCATTTAGTAGTTTTGTTTCCTTCTCTTTGAAATCATGTTTGAGTGTGTTTAAGCCTTTCTAAATATCTTGTTTTTGTTTAACAGTTTGATCCAGTTGTTTTTGCAAAGATTGTAACTCCTTTTTCAATGTTTCTCGCTTAAGATTATTTTCAGATATGTATGCACGCATTTGCCATTCCATGTTCTGCTCACGTCCAGTGAGTTCAAATCTAGCACGTTGTTCGTACATTGCCGCTTGATCCTTAAGGATATTAAATCTAGTGGTCAAGGAGTCATCAAGGTTATAGGCAGTGTTCTCATGCAACACACAATCATCATTTAAAACAGAAGATGCACTACATTGTTCAACAGACACTTCATTGTGTTTCATATGTTGTTCAAATGGGTCAACATTGCTATTTCCCATGTCAACAACATCTGAATCGACATCGTTTGTCGGTTGTACATTGTTAGGAATCTTTTGTTCATCAACCATGTTACACAGTTCGAGTACCTTAGCACATGACACATATTCTTTTACCAGTCTGATATATGCATCCACATCTCGTGTAAGAGTCATTGATCTGTTCGTTGTGTCAAGCTTATCAGTCTCTGATCCTCTGCCTTCGGTGACAACTGACCCAGCATCCGATGCTTTACCTGAATCCACAATATTATCACTTGATTGCTCCCGACATGCCTTCACCTTGTCTTCATGCTTGAGTTTGTGTTGTGCTCTTTCCATAATGTACTCATTCACATTACCCATGAGTTGGAGTAGTGTGACTCTGAAAACGTCAACTTCAATTCCCGTATGAGTAGCAAAGCTCTTTTTCGTCATTTGATTCTCATGATCATACTCCTCAGTGAATCGTGAATCAATGAACGCTTGGAGTTGGTTGTTGATCACACAGAATGCAGCCATAGATCTACCTTCAGAAAATTCACCTTTTTCAAGTTGTTGTTGAAGTTGATCTAAGTGTAGAGTCATTTTGACTGTGAAGGTCTCAACATTTTGACCAAAGAGTGTTGCGAATGCACGATTGAAACCTCCCAAGTATCCAGGTTTTGCAAAGAGAACCTTGAGATGTGAATGGAGTTATCGAAAACATTCAATGCGACTATCCTTTGCATTATCGGGCAATTTAAATGGCTGATGAAGCACATTATCATTAGAATTCGAGCACGAAGATTCCATAGCAGTGATTGTATGTTAAGAGTGGTGATTGTTTGTTATGACAAGGTTATATGTTGTTTAGTCGTAATTTGGTTAGGTTGATGCAAGTTGTTACGGTGAAATTTTTTTGGTCTGAAAACTTAAAACCTCAATAACTTCACTCTGGAGGTGATTTGGGCCTCAAAAAAATTCGTTTCACGACTTCGTGGTGAAACCTCACAATACTCAGCCTGTTCCGAACGTTTTGACAGGTATTTCGCTGAAAATGGAGTTACGGTTCAAAAGTTATGGCCGTTTGAAGTTTTGACGTAAAAAGTCAACTTTGGTCAACAGCTAAACAAACAAATCGCTAAACAAGCAACTCGCTAGATCCAACTCGTTCAACACCACCTCACAAAAAGCCAACTCGCTAAAGACCAACTCGCTAAAGACCAACTCGCTAAACGCCAACTCGTTGGAAGTACGAAGTCACTGGAAACATCAACTCGCTAAACCACCTAACTCGCTAGACCAACCAACTCGCTAAACCACCCAACTCACTGAAATTATCAACTCACTAAGCAACCCAACTCGCTGATAATAACCAACTCGCTAAGTCACCAACACTCTGATAACCAACTCGCTAATTTTAACCAACTCGCTTATTTTTAACTAACTCGCTAAGCTACCAACTCGCTAGTCACAACAGGACAAGCAAGTCGCTTTCCAGCGATTTGTCTCTTATACCAGAAATAGTAAAAAAGAACCAACTCGCTAGAAATCTTAACCAACTCACTACGAAGAAAAATATAACGAGAACCAACTCGCTGAAATGAAAAAACACTCGACTTGCATCAAACACATTCCAAACTGATGATACGATTCATCCAAGTGCAAAACAAAGTCCCTCTAGCACGAATAACCTAGAAAGTACAATAAAATATGCACCACAAACCTCAAATTCGATCAAACAATGATAATATCTTCCAAAACCATTCGAACCACAATAACAAATACCAAATCCGAGTATACACAATCCTAGGATGAAACCATGGCTCTGATACCAATTGTAGGATACTCATAATCTTAAACACGTATGGTTTTGTGTATAATGGATTGAATAGATGAAGAAATGTAGAGAGAAATGAAGGTCCAACCCTTTCCCTTGGGTGGGAAAAGGCATTTATAGTTACAATAGAAATGCCCCCTGAAACGGGCTGTGGAGCGAGCAGACAGTGGGTAAAGACCTGACCCGACTCCACAAATACTAACTAATACTAAACTACATACTAACTAATATGATAACTACTACGAGCTACAATATGCTAAACTACACTCGGGGTGACCGAGTCTTCATATGAATAAACGTATTCCTAACACACGAACTTTCACTTAACAAATCGACTCACTTAGATTGCCATCTCCAGTCTCCCTCCACAACTTTGGCTCTCCAATCCATCCTCTCGTATAGCTGAACATTGGGGTAAAGTCATGGTCGAGGAGGATTGAAATAAGATACAATTAAACTGAACCACAGGTAGAGTGTTTCCTTACTGACAAGTTGGATTTCTTTCGTGAAACGGTTCTCATTTTGGTGAACAAGGAAATCATATCAGTTCGTGTCTTTGAAACTGATGAGGATGTTGATTCTTTGTTTAATGGTTACCAGTTTGACTCGTCATCTAACTAAGAAGAAGACTTCTCATGTAACTCAAATGATGGTGATAATGAAGATTCTCATGAAGCTAACAATGGAAACAATCAGGAAGATGATGATTCTCATGGAAATGATGGTGATATCAAAGATCCTTGTGAAGTTGATGTTGACTATCAATATGGAAATGATGTACGTGAAGTTGATGATGACCACCAACATGGAGATGATGAACATGGTGTTAATAGGGACGTAGGTGATTTCTCCGTTTAGGAGTCACGTGTCAGAATCAATTCAAAAGAGCCTAGAAACTTAAACACTAATATGGAAAAGAATTTTGGGTACTACATTACTGCTACGCATGCTGAAGTCCAAATTGAGGAAGGGTCCACATTAGTTGTTGTGCATGAGGTCAACGACATAAGGACAAACGAACCTATGGCTGACACGGTTGACTATGATTCTAAGGCTAGGTCAACACAATCCCCAATTTGTCCAACCCCACCTCTCTCCCTTTATTCCCAAAGGATCGGGTCTAGAAAACTTATAAATAACTCAAAAGCCCAAACTAAAGCCCATGAACCACAAGCCCATCTAAATAAATCTTCTTATCCTGGAAGCCCAGTACGATCAAGAAGCATAACTCACTCATCCAAGTGTATTCGGTCCCACTCTGTTCGAACTACAAAACCTTTATCTAAAAACTTTAACAATACCCGAAAGAAGAGATTTGCTTCTGTTAAACTCATTGATCCGCTAAATGGTGTTAGAGGTTGTGTCACACAACCTAAGAAGAATATACATAGCTACAAGAACACAACCCAATCCATACAGCCTGATGTGTCTTTGTGTGGCAGTGAATGATTCTCTGACTCCTTTTCCAAGATAGAACATTGTAACAATTGAATCTTGTCCAACCACTGGTACAAAAAGTTGTATTGGTCACACCAAAAATGTGTGACGATATGCATATAGTCACACACGTTTTTTTCGTTGTGTGTCACCATAGGTCCCACCACCGTAGGTGGCATATGGTCACATTGTTGAGTTCGTGGCCTTTTTCATCGAAAAAGAGTGACCAAAACCCCAAATATGTGTGACAAATTAGGCACAAGTTTTGTTGGATTAGTCATTATTAGTGACCGTAAACACCTTATAGTCACACGAATGTTTTTTTAGAGTAACTATTGTTCATCCTTTGGCCACATAAATACATAATATATGTGACATTTGAGATGATATATTCAAGTAAATGTGTATTTTGTGTGACTATTTCCCGTCCTGTGGCCACATGAATATACAATAAATGTGACGTTTGTGATTATTTAGTCACACAATGGGTGTTATTTTTTTTGGAGTTAGTCACATACAATTTAACACAATGTGGCCAAAAGTGTTAATAAGTGTGACCATATGCTGTTTAAAATGAAGAAATGTGTATTTTGTGTGACTATTGATCATCCAATGGCCACATGAATTTTATGTTTGCGTGGCCTTTTGTAATATTTAGTCACACAAAGCATGTTTATTTTGGGTATTTAGTCATATACAATTAAGCAAACAGTGGCCAAAAGCGTTAATAAGTGTGACCATATGCTGTTTAAAATGAAGAAATGTGTATTTTGTGTGACTATTGATCATCCAATGGCCACATGAAGTTTATGTTTGCGTGGCCTTTTGTAATATTTAGTCACACAACGCATGTTTCTTTTGGGTATTTAGTCACATACAATTGATGCGTAGGGATTGCACCAGGATTTACCTCTCGAGGGATCTCGAGAAGCTTACAACCCCCACCAGGCAGTGTACCTGATATGTAGTATAGTATAATGACAAGTACCGGGGGATTGATCGTTCAGCTAGGAATAGTGTCGCTAGGATTAGAAAACCTAAAGATTAAGTCTAGAGATGACGGATGATTCTTTTTGTATTTTTATATTTTTTAGAAAGCAAATTAAAATCTCGGGTTTGAAGGATTTGGGCGGAATTAGTTGCTAGTCAACTAACCCAATACTAAGATGCAATCAAAATAAAATACTAAAATGAAAATAAAACTATATTAAACTAAAGTTGTGAGCAATATGTGGAGAAATGTGTTTACTTAGATTTCACTACTCCCTAGATATCTTTTACACGTTAATTACTTGTTATAGTTGCGTGGATGATGGATTGTATTCCTTAATACCATTTATGGGGTTGCGTACTTAACTCCCCAATCCTATGAGTGCCTACTTCACTCCTATATCGAGCCGGCTAAGAAGCTCCTAACATGGGATCATAAGAATTTACTCATGCATTAAATACAACCAATAAAACCTAGTACACATCGGTTCATGTTTCCTAAGACGTTCAAGCATGTTTGGAGATCTACCAGTTTTCTTAAGCCTAACATTGAAATCATTCATCCAATACAACCATAAACAAGTAATCAACACATAATTAACATCTAGGTTTCATTAGATCTAAGCAAACACAAGATAGATCTAGCCTAACATGATGGAATCAAGACAAGCACAAGATATAGACAAACCAACACATAGACATATTGATTGAATTAAAAGAATACTTATCTCAATAGCATATGTAAGGGTTCAAGGGCTGAAAACCCTTGAAAAAACTGTAATACGTATATGGTTCGGCCTTAGGGTTTCTCCAAACTTGTTCCTCCTTTTTATGAATGAAAATTAGAAAACTATATATAGATTTTAGAGGCTGACGGCGTCAAGAACAAAGGTGTGACGCCGTTATCTCGCCGCCAAATAAATCCTCGGACTGCCTTGATCTACATTTGACGCCGTCATGTAGTCCACTTTTGCAGGCCGTCACACATTTAACTCTTGACGCTCTACTTGTGACGCCTTCATGTTTGTATTGGGTCGTCATGGATTTTACTCTTGACGCCGTCATGCAATTCCTCTTGACGCCGTCAAACACTGTTCTCAGCTTGGAAAATTAAGTCTTTGGCGTTTTCTTCACTTTTATGCTCCAAAAACGTCCGAATTGCTTCATTTTCCAGATTTCACTCCCAAAGTACCTAAAATCACAAAAGGAACGATTTAGGGTAATATTTGATCAAATAAATTCAATTCCGGGCTTAAATGACCCCCTAAAAGTGGTTCATTTTTCGCCTCATCATATACCCTTACACTTGAGTTTTGCTTGTCCTCAAGCAAATGCGCTTTTATTCTAATCAAAATACAAGTTAGGGGTCATTTAAAACTAACATAAAAGTAATTACAACAAATAACCGTTCCACTAAAGACCAAAGACAAGCACGGAGGTCATATACTAGCAGCTCACAAATAGTGTTTAGATACTCACATCTCTCGGGTGTAATAAAGTATAAATTACAATATGGAAATGGAAAACATCTCTCACTAGCTGTCATAGCAAAATAGATTACCATAGGCTTGGGAAAGGATCAAACCTCCACCACATGGTGTAAGCACCTAGGATAAACTATCAAAGAGGTCTTTTAAAGGGTTGTAACGTTAGGTGTACGGATATGGAATACATGATTTTGTTGGATATAGGCAGTCTTTACTGGTGGCGAGTTAACAATCTTGGTTAATTACATGTACAATATGGCGTTGCTAAGCCAAGACTAGACTCGACTTAAGCTAATGAATGAAAAATAACAAAAACATAAAATGAACATAGAATAAAAAGGGATGGTTGTCCGTATGTTTTTTCTCTTTTTCTATATATTTTTTTTTTTTTTTTTTTTTTTTTTTTTTTTTTTTTTTTTTTTTTTAGACATACACTCTTACCCTACCATCCAAAATAATACATCATAGGGAATGTAAATTCCCCTTACACTTGAATCTTTACATACTTTACAATAAACTAATCTAATGACTCGAATTTAGATAATCAAAACACTTGGAGTACTTTTAAGATTAACACACATATGGGGGTAATAATATTATGTTTTTCCCTATTACTCCATAGAATAGTACTTTACCCATGAGTCTCAATCGTCCCAAAACAATATGTACAAGGATATGACTCGACTTAGCAACCATGTAATCAATTAGATAGTTAACTTAGGGTTTAACAAATAATAATAATGCACTAAAAATGAGCGCATACACGGAAGGCTAAGGCGATTTGGGTGTACATTTAAGTGGGGTGTAACAAATTCTTCCTTTAAGTAAAATGCTTAAAGTTAGAAACGAAAAGATAGGCTCGGAGGGGTGTACTAGGGGTTTCGTGTACTAAAAATGAGTACAACTCTAAGGGTGTGGGAAAAATTAGTTGACTTAACTAGCCAAGTAATATGACTTAAATGGTCAAGTAATTATAATACGGGTTTAACACAAGGGTGATCCTAATGCCTCTTATCATGTAGTAAATCCTACTACACGAATGTAGTCTCACTAGCGGTCTCGGGATGCATCACTAACGCAAGTTCTAGAATCTAAATGCTACCGGTACACTCATAAGCACTAATAGTAAATGCTTTTCTATCAAATCTAAAGGCGAACCTCACATATTTGGGTGGAAAATTTTTCTGAATAGTACGATTATGTGCTAGTCATACAATCTCCTATCCATGAGACGCTTGCTATGGCTAAAGTTTCACTCCTGAATGTTTTAAAAAATAGTAAATTTGGTGCTAAAATTGCACTAACAAGTATTTCTCATAGTTTTATTACACATCTACTATCAAACAAACAAACTCAAGCGAATGTGTATCTGTAAGGTATCATCATTTTACCCTCCCCTTACACTTAAGATGAACATTGTCCCCAATGTTCAAGTAAAGAATGTAAAAGTTAAATAAGTAAAACGAATGAAATCAAATACTCCCCTGATTCGCTCGGTATGGATAATAAGGTAGCCAGGTTAAATCTTCCTCCAAAAAAATGAACAATCAAAGCTTCCCTTCCAGAAAAATAAATCATCTTCTTGTCATACATAACCTGTAAATCCTGAGAAAACAGACAAGGCAACCTCGCATAAAATCGGCGGCAATCTACATAAGTTACTAAATCCTAGAAAACAAAATAAGATATAATGCTTGTGGAGTGAAGTTTGCAGATTTCCTGGAGATTATAAAACTTAATAATTCAACAAAAACCTTAAGACTTCGTTCGAAAAAATAAATTGGTAAAATTTCCAGATTTTTACCTGTGACGCCGTCAAGAGCAAGCTCATGACGCCGTCAGAAGTGACCTGCAGAAATTCTTATGTTAAGTTTCCGGAAAATTTCAGGAAAAACTTGGTTCTACTTCCTGGAAAATCCTACAAAACTTCATTATGACTCGATAACTAACAATTACGAATATACATGTTCACTTAACATTGTGGAGAATCATGATTGGTTTGTTTCTTAAAAACATATTTGGGGTTTCCCCTTACACTTATCTTTTGCAAAAATACCTTTGGGTGAAGTTAAGACTAGGCAAAACAACAAAATAAAGTATTTCCACTATTTAGTTTAGAAACATGATCTACCAACAATAAAAATAAAGCATGCATACGGAAACAAATAACAAACAAACAAAATAAAAATCACACAAAATCATGGGTTGCCTCCCAAGAAGCGCTTTTCTTTATTTACTAGTCTTGTAGCTAGACTCAAGGTCATGGGTTACTACGTGACCTCATCGTTGGTTTCACTCTCTAGGTCGTCTTCTAAACCAGTATCGCTTTCATAGTGTAAGTACTTCGGGTCTTCGAACTCAAAGACATCTTCTCGGTACTTAGAACCAAGTTTACTAACATCTTTAAAGAACCCACATGATAGATCAGAAGTGTTCTTACATCCTCTCCGCACATCTTCATCACACAAAATAAGTTGGGAACTTAGCCTATCAAGCCCGTCACAATCAATTTCCTTGAGATCTTTTCTCTTGTACGGTGTTTGGTACGAAATCCTCCTAATTCCATCAGCGAAGGTCATGATCCCATTCCGGTTATCAAATATCAAATTAGTGATTTCACAAAAGGGTGCTCCAAAAACGACTTGTGATAATCTCGGGTCAACATAGACTTCGATGTTGTCCACAATTGTAAATTCCATAGTGAACGCCATATTTCCTACGAACACCTGTATTTCATGATCTCTACCAACCACATTCTCTCCTTTGTAAATCATTCCCCATCTACATATGTTGTTATAGTGGAATAGGGACATAAAATTCTTAGGAAGGAATACGTTAATGTAGATGTTATCGAAGTACTTATGACCGATCATGCAGGGAATTTTGAGATTATTTGAATCACGCCTCCTTATCTTCCTCGATTTTCCATCCCTTGATCCATATAGATTCCCCTCAAGGGAAGGACGATACTCGTACACCTCTTCATTACCCCTACGAAAAATCACCTTCTTAACACCATTGGTGAACAACGCACTACCATCCTTCTCATCAAGGATTACTCCCGATTCATTGATAAATGGTTTCCCAAGAGCAAGGTGGGTTAATGGTTGATTGGTGAGAGGGTCCACGTCATCGACCACGGTGAGGTCAGTATTGTAAACAAGTTCTCCAATCATAATTGATAAATCTTTTATTATCCTTGCATTATTGACTCTCTCGCACACTATGCGTTCTGGGAAGGCTTCGTGGTATAGGGATAGGGGGACTATGTTGACTAGGAGGCTAGGATCTATATGACTATTGGTTAAGAGCTTTTCCTTAATGGTGCAGGAGATCTTGAAAACTTTAGGGTTACTTTTCTCAGTCCTATCACTACTCCCACTCGTAACATCTTCCATTTTTCTCTCGGGTTCCCCTATAATAGATTTACCCAAAATGGCAGGATTTCTCGTATGCACTTCCGATCTCTCTTTCCCTTCATCCGATTTGTTAGAATCTTGTGTGGCGGACTGCTCGAATGAGTTGGTAGGGCTTTTGGCTAAATCGTGGCCCACCCTTGAGGTCTCATCTTTAGCAGTATGACCAATATTTTCAGTTTGTTGTTGTTTCAAGTTAGGTATAGAAGTAGATATAGTGGTGATGGTATTTACGAAATGGATTGGTCCTAGGGGGTTGAGAGGTTCTTTTACTTTTGGTGATAGATGTTTGAATAACTTACTAGGACTTTTTATTTTCACAGGAGAGGTTGGCGGGCTCATGATGTTAACAGATTTGACCTCATCAACATGTATTGGTCTATTAACAGCGTGCTCTTTGATAGCAGTTAACAGATTACAAATCTTGTTATTCATATCGGCCTGCTGTTGTCTAAATTTAGCCTCGAGCGTAGAGAGCTGCAATTCTTGAGATAGAATGAATTTTCGCAAGGCATCTTCACAGCTTTGTCTAGGAGTGCTCTGTGAGGGAAAAAACTCGAACCATTTGAGTGGGGGGGAGTCATTGAAGGATACACTCCGCGTTTGGTACCCTCTGAAATTAGGTTTATCCTTCCATGCTTTATAGGCCTCGTCAGAAGTTTGAGGGCCTCGACCAACGTGTGACGATGTGAATTCGTTGTAAGCACGTTTTGGAAGCTCCATGCAGTTATGAGTTTCGTGAGGGCCATTACACAATTTACATGCAGAAGCGATCCTGCTTACTTGGCTTGAAGACTTTTGAGCTTCGTAAGATTTCATGAGAGACTTGACTCGACCTTCAAGTTCCATGATCCTACGGTCGGGAGTGCTAGAGTTGTTCGAAGGCAAAGATATTGCCTTGACCGTTTTGTTCAAATCACGGGGATCATTCCAACTTTTGTTGTCATAGAGAGCAAGATCTTCTATGAGTTCCCATGATTGTTCCGCACTTAGATCACGTAGCTTACCACCGGCCGATTGGTCAATGGCTCGCCTCGTGGAGAGATCGATATGGTCATAGAAGATTTAGACTTGGAGCCAAAGATCTATGCCATGATGAGGAACTTTTTGGAGTAAGTTCTTGAAACGAGTCCATGCTTCATAAAGAGATTCATTTTGACGTTGTTGGAACATCAAGATGTCATTTCTAAGCTTAGTAGTTCTCCCCGGTGGGAAAAATTGAGCAAGGAAACGAGTGGTGAGATCATCCCATGTGGTGATGGATCCCGCGGGTAAACGCTCAAGCCATTGACTAGCTTGATCACGTAGAGAGAATTGGAATAGGCGTAATCGGGTTGTCTCTCTAGTTGCAACATCTAGGTCTATGGAATCTACGATTTTAAGGAAGTCCTTAAGATGTTGGTTTGGATCTTCGGAACGAAGTCCATGGAATGCACATCCGCTTTGCACCAACCGGATGGTGTCGGATCGCAAGGGGGTCACATTGGCTCCGGTGAGCTCAATGGTGTTTCGGTAGCCTTGGTGGCTAGGTCGGGAATACTCTCCTAAGGTTCGGGGCCTAAGAGGTTCTAGTGGTGGGTTTTGTTGTGGTGGGATGACGGGTTCAAAGATGTTCCCATCGTCCATGATGTCGGGTGGTGAAAAGTTAAGAACAAAAACACGAAGAAATAAGATAGACTAAAGAGAACGTAAAAAAAATAAAAATAAAATCTTACTAGAAAGGAATCTAGCAAGTAGACCTAATAAAAAGAGATTCTAACCTAGACAATAACTATTCCCCGGCAGCGGCGCCAAAAACTTGATGCGTAGGGATTGCACCAGGCTTTACCTCTCGAGGGATCTCGAGAAGCTTACAACCCCCACCAAGCAGTGTACCTGATCGATGTAGCATAGTATAATGACAAGTGCCGGGGGATTGATCGTTCAGCTAGGAATAGTGTCGCTAGGATTAGAAAACCTAAAGATTAAGTCTAGAGATGATGGATGATTCTTTTTGTATTTTTATATTTTTTAGAAAGCAAATTAAAATCTCGGGTTTGAAGGATTTGGGCGGAATTAGTTGCTAGTCAACTAACCCAATACTAAGATGCAATCAAAATAAAATACTAAAATGAAAATAAAACTATATTAAACTAAAGTTGTGAGCAATATGTGGAGAAATGTGTTTACTTAGATTTCACTACTCCCTAGATATCTTTTACACGTTAATTACTTGTTATAGTTGCGTGGATGACTGATTGTATTCCTTAATACCATTCATGGGGTGGCGTACTTAACTCCCCAATCCTATGAGTGCCTACTTCACTCCTATGTCGAGCCGGCTAAGAAGCTCCTAACATAGGATCATTAGAATTTACTCATGCATTAAATACAGCCAATAAAACCCAGTACACATCGGTTCATGTTTCCTAAGATGTTCAAACAGGTTACCAATTGGAGATCTGCCAGTTTTCTTAAGCCTAACATTGAAATCATTCATCCAATACAACCATAAACAAGTAATCAACACATAATTAACATCTAGGTTTTATTAGATCTAAGCAAACACAAGATAGATCTAGCCTAACATGATGGAATCAAGATAAGCACAAGATATAGACAACCAACACATAGACATATTGATTGAATTAAAAGAATACTTATCTCAATAGCACATGTAAGGGTTCAAGGGCTGAAAACCCTTGAAAAAACTGTAAAATACGTATATGGTTCGGCCTTAGGGTTTCTCCAAACTTGTTCCTCTTTTTTATGAATGAAAATTAGGAAACTATATATAGATTTTTGAGGCTGACGGCGTCAAGAAAAAAGGTGTGACGCCGTCATCTCGCCGCCAAATAAATCCTCGGACTGCCTTGATCTACATTTGACGCCGTCATGTAGTCCACTTTTGCAGGCCGTCACACATTTAACTCTTGACGCTCTACTTGTGACGCCTTCATGTTTGTACTGGGTCGTCATGGATTCTACTCTTGACGCCGTCATGCAATTCCTCTTGACGCCGTCAAACACTGTTCTCAGCTTGGAAAATTAAGTCTTTGGCGTTTTCTTCACTTTTATGCTCCAAAAACGTCTGAATTGCTTCCTTTTCCAGATTTCACTCCCAAAGTACCTAAAATCACAAAAGGAACGATTTAGGGTAATATTTGATCAAATAAATTCAATTCCGGGCTTAAATGACCCCCTAAAAGTGATCCATTTTTCGCCTCATCGACAATTAAGCATCAAGTGGCCAAAAGTGATAATAAATATGACCATATGCTGTTTAAAATGAAAAAAATGTGTATTTTGTGTGACTATTGATCATCCAATAGCCACATTAATTTTATGTTTGTATGGCCTTTTGTAATATTTAGTCACACAATGAACTAAGCAAACAGTGACCAAAGTGTTAATAAGTGTGACTATATGCATCTTTTAGTCACATTTAAAAAGTCAATATATATATATATATATATATATATATATATATATATATATATATATATATATATATATATATATATCAAAACAATTCAAATATATATCAAAACAAATTCAAATACAATAAAATTGGAATGTATATAACTGAACCAAATATAAAATTGGACATCCTTTTATACACCAAGGAGTCCTAGTCGGTTACAATAGTTTCATAAGTATCTATAATCTTCTCCATAAGCAACTAGCAACTTCGAGCGGTCTTAATCTCTGTGCAGTACCAACTTTCACTAGTAGTAGTAACTTTTGTACTAGCAGTAGTAATTACTTTTGCACATCTTCTTTGAAGTTCATGAGCAGAACTAAATCCATCTAAGCAATATTAACACAAACATGATCAGCAGTAATTCAAACAACATCATGAAGACTTTTAATCCAAAACAATGAACATAATAACAAAATTTGCAGTTAAACTTACAAGTTTTTCTCCCATTGATCTAATCTCATCATCTGGATATAAAAGCCTTGAAAACGTAGGCTGCTGCATATCAACAATAACCACATCAGGATTAGAGCAGAACTAGAACATGTCAAAGCTCACAACATAACAAAACTAGATGAGCATACTGGAATAAAGTTCTTGATTAGATGCTAGAAAACATTCCTCTATAAAAAGTATGTGGTTATATATATTGTTGACAGGTGCATCTATTTCTTGACATTTGACATACACACTATTGCCTTGTCTTTTGTCAGGTGCATCTAGTTTGTTAGGATCCACTAGTTCAAATATCTGCTATTTTTGTGGTTTTGAGTCGCTTGATTCGCCACTGATTCAACTATCTGCTTTGGTGGTTTTGAGTCGCTTGATGTGCTACTGGTTCAACTATCTGCTTTGGTGGTTTTTAGTCGCTTGATGCGCCACTGGTTCAACTATCTGCACAAACACGATAGGAATAAAACGCATATCAGATCTTGTAACTTTGTCCCAACCACCCAATTAAAAATAAGGTATAGATTAAACTCTAGGAATGATTTAAAAAGGTACAAGTAACTTTGTCCCAACCACCCAATTAAAAATGGAAAAGATAAGCTGAAAAAATAAAATAGACCAATGCGACTACTTGATTAGAAACATCTATATTTTTTGATAATCAGATCTTGGTCTATTTCCGATTTTAGGCTTTCTTACAATCGATTCTGCATATTTTATTTGTAACTTTTATTCAACCTTCCAAAGCTATATACATTTCAGATTATTTTTTTCAAACTAGAAAAAAGTAAAGATTCCAAGGTAGCATTTGCTTTTGGCCAGTTTGGTTATGGTCAATCTAGTTTTTAAATCAGTCCCCGCATAATGGGTGCTTAAAAACATCTAAAAGGTGAATTCAAGGATAAAAAACCATTTCAGATGTGAATGCACTTTCAAAAATAATAAAAGATAATACCACATAAAAATGGCGGGCTGGGTAACATGTCATGAAAGACATTTCAAGTTGTTTTGCAACCTGATGATGTATTAATAAATTAAGGACTAAGAAATGCACCAGATAAAGATGCCTGAATGCATCAGAAGTGTGTAATCAGGTATTCACAAAAAATGTTGTCATTATAAGATAGCAAGGCGGTATATGAACCTTGAGATTGTTTCAAAGCTTCATTGACAACATCATCAACTCGATTTAATATCTGCACACATTGCATATAGATTTAGTGAAATCAAAATCAAGGAGCTTGAACCACGTAGCTCAATAACCATGTAAAAGCAAAGTACCAATCAAGAACAGGGCAAGGTTGAAGTGTTCCTCGTCAGTAATTAGGATCAACCAAACCGGCGAGCTGAATACCGAGCCGGACTGGACCGCCAAACATAGTGAGCTGAATACCGAGCCGGAATGGACCGCCAAACATGTCATTGGATTGGGCCTTAAAGGTGGTCTTGGTGCGAGTGTGGTGGTGGTGCGAGCGGTGGCGTTGGTGAGGAGAGTGTTAAGGAGATAGAAGAAGACCGGATCTAGATTTTGCGGATATTAATTAGGAACGAGTATTGAAAAACATGGGCGGGTCAATAAAATATTTTGGGTGGAGGGAAATTTAAATTTGGGGAAAATTTTAAGCGGGTTGGGGAAAAGTTAAAATTTGGGATGGAGTATTCAAACTCAAGCTTATCAAATGAAGTAAAATATTTAATGAGTTGAGTTCAACTTTATAAAAGTTCTACTCGAGTTATTGTTGAGTTTTCAAGCTTGTAAATGATATAGCATATATGTTTTTTTTATATATTTTGTATTTGTAAGCGTATTAAGTGTAAATAGTTAATTATAAATGTATCGAGCATGGTTGTCAGGATCCCGATCCTGATCTTAGGATCTTACGATTTTACGATACTGCAAAGCAAAAACGATCCGGATCTTATGTAGGATCTTTGAAAGCTTAAGATCGTATAGGAACCCGATCCTGACCATAGGATCTTAGGATCTAATCCGATCTGATCTTACTTTTCTCGAACTAGCAAACTAAAAAACTAGAAATTTATGAATTGTGTTTTGTAAAATTGAAAAAACAACATGTTATAATCTTCTTATACATTTCATAATGGGTATTTGACATCATATGGGTCATATGCATTAGGTTATCACTGGTCACATCCATGACTGTTGATCATTAGGTAATTAACATGGGTAACGGGTCATGTGCATTAATATTGGGTTGTAGTGACATGTCATATATGTTATTGACCAATACATGATTGGTGATCGACAATGGGTAATTAACATGGGTCATGGGTCATGTGCATTGGATTTTATTAAATAAGACAAATACTATACAACATTTTATATGTTTTGTATTTTTTTTACATTTTAATCCGTTTGTAAAGTTTTTCGTCCCTTTTTGACCGTTTTCAATCGATTTTGATCGATGTCGCTAGTTTTCGACCGACGTTGACAATTTTTGACAAATTTCAACGAATTTAGATTGTTTTAGTCCGACTACGACCGATTGCGACCCTTTTCGACCGATTTCATCCATTTTGAATGTTTTCGGCAATTTTCGCTCGTTTTCATATGTTCTAAGCTTTTCTGAATGTTTTCCTCTGTATTAAAACGTTATGAAACGTTTATTCCGTTTTCATACATTTTTGTACCATTTTTTCCTTTCCATACGTCCTTCTCCTTTTTATTCGGGTGATTCGGGTCAACCTGATCGAGTAACCCAAATACTAAATAGGGTCCCGTATCAGGTTGAAAATATTTGGCTAACTCGGGTACGGGTCGGCCCGATTGACCCAAATAAGGATTAATGGCCGTCAATTTTTGATCTTCTGTTATACATACGGCTAATGATTTGCACACTCAAAAAAGTTATTTGCACACTCAATGTACAAGCAGTTGAAGCAGAGTGTTTAATACTGTACAAGTATTTAATGCACAGATGGAGTGTCCCAATCAATTTATAAAGTGTGCAAATCAATTCTCTTTCACATAAACCTTAATTTAACACACTCTAAAAAATCATAACAAATCCCAAATCAAAATCAAACTAACTCATGTCGTCTTATCTTTGTGAAGATTACTGCAAATATGACAGGCCACCAATGGTGGTAACATCTTGGACACCATCCAACCCTGCTCGACCTTTCATTTGCTTCCAAAATCGATGTGTAAGTTATCAGATACGTTTAGTTTAAAGATTATTAAGTTTAATGTTTAATATACTATGTTTTTTTTATTTTAGAAATCGGGTACGAAGAAATGTGAACAATTTGATTGGTATGATCCAGAGGAGGAATGTGATTGGTACAAGATGCATTTGTTTGAGATGTATAGAAAACTGAATCCCAATCAAAGGCGTGAGGTTCAAATTGAAGTTAATCGTCAAAGAAGGATTGAAGAATTGGAGGCAGAGTTGACAAATGCCTTAAAGAAAGTCAGTTTTTAGAAGTCAACACTTTGTGTTTTTGCAGTTGTGGTTTCTTTTGTACTTGCACTGAAGAAGTATAGTGTTTATGGCTAGATTGTGTGGTTTGTAGTGGCTCATTGATGAGGCGAAAAATGATCTGTTTTTAAGGGGTCATTTAAGCCCGGAATTGAATTTATTTGATCAAATATTGCCCTAAATCGTCCCTTTTGTGATTTTAGGTACTTTTGGAGTGAATTCTGGAAAAGGAAGCATTTTGGACGTTTTTGGAGCATAAAAGTGAAGAAAACGACAAAGTCTTAATTTTCCTTGCTGGGAACAGTACCTGACGGCGTCACAAGCTTCTTCATGACGGCGTCAAGAGTAATACAAGAGGTGGAAGTGGATAAAGTCCGTGACGGTCCAGAAAGTTTTGTGCATTGGAGATGACGGTGTCACCCAAGGCCGTCACGTGTAAAATTAAAGAGTGATGACCTAGAAAATTTCCTGAAGGCGTCACGTAGGCCGTCACGTGTTAACTTGTCAAAACTTGCGCGCAAAGTAGCTAATATTGTTTTGGTCATAACTTTTGCATACGAACTCGGATTTAGGTGATTCAAAAGCACACGCGAAGAGGACGAAGAGATCTAAAATTTGGTGAAGAAAAGTTGGTCATGACGCTGTCACTCTTTACGGTGTGACGCCGTCATGCCTTGCCGACAGAAACATTGCCTATAAATATAACATCATAACTTCACTTTTTGTAAGCCCTAAACCCTAAGGTCGATTCCTGTGTTTAGGTGGGTGTTTTTCCAGCAACTTAGAGGGTTTTAATCACTCCATAAACATCTTGTAATGGTTTGATGATTCTATCTTAATTCATGTCTTCAATTATCATTATTGTTGCTTGTTCTTTATTAATTATGCTTGGCTAATTCACCTTGTGTCTACTTATGATTGTGTGAAACTTTTATATAATTGATTAGATCTTATTGATTCCTTGTTGATGTTTGTGTCTATCTTCATCAATTAGGGTGTGACACTTCGATAGGTCTAGTTGATTTAGCTTATAATTCTTGATTCCTATTGTCTCTTGTTTGGTTGATTGTATTCGATGTTAGGCTTAAGAAAACTGGCAGACTTCCAATGGTGACACGTTTGAATGTCTTAAGAAACATGAACCAATGCGTACTAGGTTATTATGGTTGTATTTAATGCATGAGCGAATTCTAATGATCCCATGTTAGGAGCTTCTTGCAGGCTCGACATAGGAGTGAAGTAGGAGCTTATAGAGTTGGGGAAGTACGTACGCCACCCCACAAATGGTATTAAGGAATACAACCCGTCAATTAAAACAAGGTGTGACAATTCAATAGGTAGAATTGGATAGCTAGCAAGGAGTAACATATCATGGGTAGACATGCTTCACTTATCTTGTAGAACCTTAGTTTATTTTTCTTGCACATTAGTTTAATTAGTAGCTTTTGGGTTAGTTGATTAACAACTAATTCCGCCCCTCCTCCCAAAACCCGAGATTTTTACTTGCTTTTCATAAAATATAAAAATACAAAAAGAATCATCCTTCACCTTTAGACCTAGTTAGATTAATTTCAATCCTAACGACACTATTCCTGAGTTGAACGATCAATCCCCCGGTACTTGTCACTATACTATACTACAACGATCAGGTACACTGCCTGGTGGGGGTTGTAAGCTTCTCGAGATCCCTCGAGAGGTAAAGCCTGGTGCAATTCCAACGCATCAAGTTTTTGGCGCCGCAGCCCGGGGAATAGTTATTGTTTAGGTTGAATTTGATTTTTATTAGGTCTACTCATTAGATTCCTATCAAGTGAGATTTTTTTTCTTTTTATTTTTTAGTTTTCTCGTCGTCTATCTTTTCTTTGTGATTTTGTTTGTAATTTGCTTCAAATGGACTTTACACTTAGACTTCTAAGATTGCAAGATAAGGTTGAGTGGCTAGAACACCAAAGAGTTCAAAATACCTCATTTAGAGACACCTATGAATCATATGAGCCTTCACCTAGGATAGATTCTTACGAACAACCTCCATGTTTAAGATCTAGTTTTAGTGAGGCCAATAGGAAAAGCGACCTAGTTTGCCAAGGAATTGTGGATAGAGCTATAGCAATAAACCATAAGTTGGATGAAGCAATAGGTTTGCTTTTATCACTACCTAAGAAAACAATTGAGGAGGATTTAGCTGAGCATGATCACATTGATAAAAAAGACCTAGGTTTTATGACCAATGACTTTGAATCTCAAAGAGCACATGATGAATCCTTTAGGCAAATTGAATATAAGATTATTGAGGATGATCCGTATGATTCGGACATAGAAGTTGAGATGCCTAGAGAAGCGCGTGAGATACTTAGGAGAATGCTTAGGATAGATCCTACCAAAACACATGATGAGGATATAGGTGATCTTGACACATGGAATGATAAGGTAAATAAAATAAGCCCACAAAATACTCAACCATCATTTGAGGTACACACACCGCCCGTGACTTACCCGAAAGAAGTAGAAGAAACTTTAGGAATTCCGATGGAGGTAGAACCCTTGGACCAGGCACCACTTGAGGATATAGGTTTGAATACTTGTAGTGATAACCTTACTCCTAGTTCTAGGAAATTTCCTAGTGTTGATGAACCGGAACCTCAATCTTTACACACCTTTCCATCCTTAGATATATTTCTAGGAGACAAAAGAGGAACCGACCCACCCATCAACCAATATTATCCGGGTAGTTTTAGGATGAAGAAAGTCATTCACTCACCCCCTTCACCTCACGTGGCATATTTACACCCTAAAGGTGTGTATCGCTACTTCCACCCGCACTTAATTCAAAGTGTAGGGAAAACCTCCCCTATTTCCGTTAAATAAGGGTAGAGTCAGGCTTGTGACTCGAACAGAAACAAGCGCTTATTGGGAGGCAACCCGAGCTTTATTTATTTATTTGTTTGTTTGTTTGTTTGATTTTATTTGTTTCCGTATGCATGTTTTATTTTTGTTGTTTGTCGTCCATGTTTCAAAGTAAATTGTGAAAATGCTTTATTTTGTTTTTAACTTCGTCTTAATTGCATATAAAGGTATTTTGCAAAAGATAAGTGTAAGGAAGATCTAAATTTCTTTATAAGAACGAAATTGAGCATGAACCACAACAATATTAAATGAACATGTGTATTAGTAATTGTTTGAGTCAAATGCTTGTATCGAGTCATAATGATGTTTTGCAGGATTTTCCAGGAAGTAGGACATAAGTTTTTCCAGAAATTTGCCGGAAACTTAACATGAGATTTTTGCAGGAACATTCTGACGACCTCAGGAGTTATAACCTGACGGCGTTAGGTACAAAAATTCTGAAAAATTTTACGAGTTTTGTTTATACCAGACTATTAAAGTTTTTGTTGATTCTTTAGTTTTATAAACTCCAGGAAATCTGCAAACATTCATTCCACAAGCATTATATCTTTAAATGTTTTGTTTTTGTTCCTAAGTCTGGAATTACATCTAGTTGTGAGTTTCCTTTGTTCGGTTTGATGCTTTGGGTTTTTGTGTTTGTTTTCTCAGGTTTAACAGGTTATGTATGACAAGAAGATGATTTATTTTTCTAGAATGGAAGCTTTGAATGTTCATTTTCTTGGAGGAAGATCTAACCTTGTTAACACACTATCCACACCGAACGAATCAGGGGAGTATTTGATTTCATTCTTTTACCTATTTCACTTTTACATTCTTTAATTGAACATTGGGGACAATGTTCATCCTAAGTGTAAGGGGAGGGTAAATGATGATACCTTATAGGATACAATTGCACTTGAGTTTGTTTGTTTGACGGTAGGTGTGTAATAAAACTATGAGAAATACTTGTTAGTGTAATTTTATGCCAAATTAAAATTTTTTTTACAACATTTAGGAGTGAAACTTTAGCCTTAGCAAGCGTATCATGGATAGGAGTCGTATGACTAGCACAAAACCGTACCATTCAGAAAAATTTTCCACCCAAATATGTGAGGTTCGCCTTTAGATTTGATAGGAAAAGCATTTACTATTAATGCTTATGAGTGTACCGGTAGCATTTAGATTCTAGAACTTGCATTAGTGATGCATCCCGAGACCGCTAGTGAGACTACATTCGTGTAGTAGGATTTACTACATGATAAGAGGTATTAGGATCACCCTTGTGTTAAACCCGTATCATAATTACTTGACCATTTAAGTCATATTACTTGGCTAGTAAAGTCAATTAATTTTTCCCACACCTTAGCGTTGTACTCATTTTTAGTACACGAAACCCCTAGTACACCCCTCCGAGCCTATCTTTTCGTTTCTAACTTTAAGCATCTTACTTAAAGGAAGAATTTGTTACAACCCACTTAAATGTACACCCAAATCGCCTTAGCCTTCCGTGTATGCACTCATCTTTAGTGCATTATTGTTACATGTTTAAACCCTTAGTTAATTATCTAATTGGTTACATGGTTGCTAAGTCGAGTCATATCCTTGTACATATTGTTTTGGGGACGATTGGGACTCATGGGTAAAGTACTTGTGTTATGGAGTAATGGGGAAGAACATCGTTTATTACCCCTATATGTGCGTTAATCTTAAAAGTACTCCAAGTGTTTTGATTATCTTAATTCGAGTCATTAGATTAGTTTATTGTAAAGTATGTAAAAGTTCAAGTGTAAGGGGAATGTTTATTCCCTATGATGTATTATTTTGGATGGTAGGGTAAGAGTGTATGAAAAAAAAAGAAAAAAAAAGAAAAAAAAAACATACGGACTACCATCCCGTTTCATTCTATGTTTGTTTTATGTTTTTGTTACTTTTTATTTATTAGCTTAAGTCGAGTCTAGTCTTGGCTTAACAACGCCATATTGTACATGTAATTAACCAAGATGATTAACTCGCCACCAGTAAAGATTGCCTATATCCAACAAAACCGTGTATTCCATATCCCTACACCAAACGTTATAACCCTTCAAAAGACCTCTTTGATAGTTTATCCTAGGTGGTTACGCCATGTGGTGGAGGTTTGATCCTTTCCCAAGCCTATGGTAATCTATTTTGCTATGACAGGTAGTGAGAGATGTTTTCCATTTCCATATTGTGATATATAATTTATTACACCCGAGAGATGTGAGTATCTAAACACTATTTGTGAGGTGCTAATGTATGACCTCCGTGCTTGTCTTTGGTTTTTAGTGGAACGATTATTTGTTGTAATTACTTTTAAATTAGTGTTAAATGGCCCCTAACTTGTATTTCGATTAGAATAAAAGCGCATTTGCTTGAGGACAAGCAAATCTCAAGTGTAAGGGTATATGATGAGGCAAAAAATGATTCGTTTGTAGGGGGTCATTTAAGCCCGTAATTGAATTTATTTGATCAAATATTGCCCTAAATCGTTCCTTTTGTGATTTTAGGTACTTTTGGAGTGAATTCTGCAAAAGGAAGCATTTTGGACCTTTTTGGAGCATAAAAGTGAAGAAAATGGCAAAGTCTTAATTTTCCTTGCTGGGAACAGTACCTGACGGCGTCACAAGCTTCTTCATGACGACGTCAAGAGTAATACAAGAGGTGGAAGTGGATAAAGTCCGTGACGGTCCAGAAAGTTTTGTGCATTGGAAATGACGGCGTCACCCAAGGCCGTCACGTGTAAAATTAAAGAGTGATGACCTAGAAAATTTCCTGAAGGCGTCACGTAAGCCGTCACGTGTTAACTTGTCAAAACTTGCGCGCAAAGTAGCTGATATTGTTTTGGTCATAAATTTTGCATACGAACTCGGATTTAGGTGAGTCAAAAGCCCACGCGAAGATGACGTAGAGATCTAAAATTTGGTGAAGAAAAGTTGGTCATGACACCGTCACTAATTATCGGGTGATGCCGTCATGCCTTGCCGACAGAAACATTGCCTATAAATATAACATCATAACTTCACTTTTTGTAAGCCCTAAACCCTAAGGTCGATTCCTGGGTTTAGGTGGGTGTTTTTCCAGCAACTTAGAGGGTTTTAATCACTCCATAAACATCTTGTAATGGTTTGATGATTCTATCTTAATTCATGTCTTCAATTATCATTATTGTTGCTTGTTATTTATTAATTATGCTTGGCTAATTCACCTTGTGTCTACTTATGATTTTGTGAAATTTGTATATAATTGATTAGATCTTATTGATTATTTGTTGATGTTTGTGTCTATCTTCATCAATTAGGGTGTGACACTTCGATAGGTCTAGTTGATTTAACTTATAATTCTTGATTCCTATTGTCTCTTGTTTGGTTGATTGTATTCGATGTTAGGCTTAAGAAAACTGGCAGACTTCCAATGGTGACACGCTTGAACGTCTTAAGAAACATGAACCAATGCGTACTAGGTTATTATGGTTGTATTTAATGCATGAGCGAATTCTAATGATCCCATGTTAGGAGCTTCTTGCAGGCTCGACGTAGGAGTGAAGTAGGAGCTTATAGAGTTGGGGAAGTATGTACGCCACCCCACGAATGGTATTAAGGAATACAACCCGTCAATTAAAATAATGTGTGACAATTCAATAGGTAGAATTGGATAGCTAGCAAGGAGTAACATATCATGGGTAGACATGCTTCACTTATCTTGTAGAACCTTAGTTTATTTTTCTTGCACATTAGTTTAATTAGTAGCTTTTGGGTTAGTTGATTAACAACTAATTCCGCCCCTCCTCCCAAAACCCGAGATTTTTACTTGCTTTTCATAAAATATAAAAATACAAAAAAATCATCCTTCACCTTTAGACCTAGTTAGATTAATTTCAATCCTAACGACACTATTCCTGAGTTGAACGATCAATCCCCCGGTACTTGTCACTATACTATACTACAACGATCAGGTACACTTCCTGGTGGGGGTTGTAAGCTTCTCGAGATCCCTCGAGAGGTAAAGCCTGGTGCAATTCCCACGCATCACTCATGTACCCCATCTTTATGGTGAATGTTTAAGTGTTTGCTTGTAAATTTAACTGATCTTGATCTTTTGGCTATTCGATATCTTTTGGCAGTAATTACCCAAAATGGCACAATTTGACTATCCTGTTTGACCTTATGCAAATGAATGTACAGGCACAAAACTACCAAAAATTACCCAAAGTGACAATCATGATTGGCTATTATTTATCTTTTGATAGTAATTACCCGGAATTGCCCAAATTCACTTGGAGACTTTTTGACTTTTGCAAATGACAATCAAGTTTGACAATCTTTGTTTGACTTTTAACAAAGAAACATAACATAAGTTTTCTTTGAACACAAAAACATTAAACTTCAAAGAAACATAACATAAGTTTTCTTCGAGTCACGGTTAAACATTTATTCCCTCAGGTCAAAACCCGATCCCAAATCATTGTTGGAAATATTGAGTTTGGAAGTTTATTATTCATAAAGCATGAGATACAAGTAGTTATTGCATTAACTCATTGTACTTGGTAAGTCAAGACTTGGTAAAAGGAAAGTGGAGACTTTTGTGTACCACACTCAATTCCTTATCTTTAGGAACAGTTTTAAAATATCTTAAATTCACAGTATGATTTAGGCGCCTTTGGTCGATCCCTTTTCCCGCCAAAAGTCTTGGGAGCCGTTCATATACCTCTCCAGCCTATTTATACCTCTCTATTGTATATATACCAAATAACACACACAAATACATATATCACTTTCAAAGAAAACTTCAACAATGGCAGCAAATGGTAACTTTCAAAATGATGCAGAAGAGTACGAGTGGGTATTAAAAAACAGTTTGCTATGGGACATAGTGTTTAATCATTTCGGGTATGATCCCGTTTACGAATATGGGTCGTATAGGCAGGTAGATACGTGGATGAGGTCAATAATTTTGAAATGGCTGCATAGACAAGACTTTTACTGGGATAAGCGTTGGGGACTGAATGATGTGGAGGTGGAGGAAGAAGATGAAGAGGATGAGGAGGATCAACAGGATGCACATCAAAATGTGGTGGAGCAGAAAAATGAAGAGGATGCGCAGCAAAATGTGGTGGAGCAGCAAAATGAAGAGGATCAGCAGAAAAATGTGATGGAGCATCAAAACCAAGGGGGTCAACAAGATAGGTTTGCATTTGCAGACCCGTTAAATCTGGAAAACAGGATTACCGATCTTGAAATTAAGTTTCAATATCTCCTGGAAAGGAAAAGGATGCAACGCAGGGAGTAGAGCGCTCTGGTTTTAACAAGTTGGTGTGAAATGGAGTGCAACAGTTTTTAATGATGATGTTTTTATGTTTCTAGTATCTTTAGTATTTAGGTAGGATAATTAATTATATTTATGTTTGCAGCTTTTATGAATGGTTGTATCTTTTAAAAAATATCAATGAAAATTTTGAGACCTTGTATGGTTGCTTGTGATGTCAAACTGTCAAAGGTGTGTTTGGTTTCTTGGATAAAAGCAGTATGTCAAATTGTTAAAATCCAGAAATGATGTGTTAATGTTGCTAGTTATAAATAGTATTGCTAAGTGTAATTGATGATGTGATTATTGTGATTCGGGTAATGAGTTAGGTTTTGTGTTTTTGGGACTAATATTTTGCAGGATAAGCTGAGAAAAGTGTTGGAGTCCTGAAAAATAAGCCGTTTCGAGTGGAAACTGACTTAGTGTTGCTAGGCATATTTTAGTGATGCTAAGCCTAACTTAGTCCGGCTAAGGGTTATTCTGCTATTTTTGAGAGTGCATGGTACTGTTTTAGAAATATGAACGGTTAAGGGTTTGTACACTTCAATCATTCACAGTTTCACACAAATGTTTTTATCCGATCAAAACTCTATCAAACATAAAACCACTGCTTGATTTTATCAATTAATTGAAATTCCCAGCAAAACCCTACACAAAATTTTCAAATTTGACAATGTCGACTCCGTCTTTTTCCAACAAGCATAACATGATTGCATTCTTGCAAAAACCCGCCAAGGAGAATGAAGAGTTCACTGAAGTTGTTGATTTTCTCAATGCTACTCATATTAGGTATGCATTAACAGTTAACCCTACTGTATATCTTTCCAACATCAAACAGTTTTGGGCTACTGCAAAGGTCAAAACTATTGATGAGGAGGTACAGATTCATGCCCGTGTGGATGGACAGAAAATAATTGTTACAGAGGCATCTGTTAGAGAAGTTCTTCATGTAGGAGATGTTAATGGAATTGAGAATCTTCCAGACTCCACAATTTTTGAAAACCTTCAAGAGATGGGGTATGTAAGAAAAAATGATTCTTTGAAATTTAATAAAGGTGACTTTCCCCCACAGTGGAAATTCTTAATTCACACTTTGTTACAGTGTCTTAGCCCAAAGACTACTGGTTGGAATGAGTTTAGTAGTAACATGACTTCTGCCCTTATATGTTTGGCAAAAAATAAAGAAAAATTCAATTTTTCAAAATTAATTTTTGATCATGTGGTTAAAGCCTTGGATAATTCTTCAAACCAACATTACTTATATCCAAGATTTTTGCAACTTCTTATGGACAAAGAGTTTACAAATAAGAAAGTTCACAACAAGGTTTATCCTGTTCACTCTCATATTAAAAAGGTCTTTTCTAACATGAAGAGAAAGGGTAAGGACTTTCCTGTCATAGTTAAACCATCGTTTCAAGCAATGTTGGAACTAGGTCAACATAAGAAGGGTGAAGGTTCAAGCACTTATAATGAATCAAGTTCCAATGGAACTGATTCAGGTGAAGGAAGCCGCAGGTGCCAAGAAACCAAGGGGGACAATGCAAGTGATGAGGATAAAAGTGGTGAGGAAGAGATGGAACTTGTAAATAATTGATGGTTAAATATACCAAACTTAAAGAAGAGGTTCTTGGCCTACAACAAATCACAGATACTCAAGGGGATGTAATTACAGGTATGAAGCTGAGGGTTAAGCAATTGGGAGGTCAGAAGGGGTAAAGAACCAGGTCATTCAAAAGACTGAAAAAAGTGGGCACAAGACAAAGGATTAGTTCATCTAAAAGCATAAGTTTGGGGGAGGATGATCCCAAACAGGGGAGGAATGAAACCAAGGATTCAAGGGAAGCTATGGAAAATTTTGATAGTGTTGCTGCTGGTGATGACATTGGTGTGGATATGGATGTGGATTCTGGTGAGAATGATGATGAGTATATGGCTGCTGATAATCAAGGTAATGAGGTTGTTATGGAAGCAGCAATCAAAGGCTTGGGAGATTCTACTACTGGTGCAAGTTCATAAATGGCCAAGGAGGATACTACTGCTGAGGAAAATGTTCCTATTGCTAGTGATGATGATGAAACTTTGGCCGAAGCAATGATTCTATTGAAGACACGATTTAAACAAGCAGTGCCACAATCACCATTACCAACAAAAGAATCACAACCACCACCACAACAACCAAGAGTACCTGTCAAAGGTGTGGTGATTAGAGAACCAACTCAACAAATCAAGAAGAGTGTACAAGAGCCAAGTTATAAGGGCAAAGGCAAAGGTATTATGGTTGAAGAGCCTAAGCATGATCCTTTAAATGATCTTCCTTTTGTGTATTGGCCTAAACACAAGCAACTTGAAGTAGATGGAGCTGCTGCAAGAAAATTGGCTGCTTCGTTTGAAGAGGAGAATCATATGGTACTTGAACAAAGAAGGAAACACGCTGAAGCTGAGGCCAAAACAAAAGCACTCTTGGATTCTTGGGATGAAGAAAGGATTAAAGGTGATGCTGATATTACACTGATGAAACAAATGAAAGAAGAAATACAAGAGTACACTCAAGAACAAAAAGATGAATGGAAGAGGAATTATGAAGCTGAAAGGAAGAAATTTTATCTCAATCAAAGAAAGAAGAGAAAAGTGCTCAGTCGTCCAACAGTTAAGCAAAAGAGAAAGTACTATGAGTACTATCTAAACAATATGAAGGGTTGGAAGCTTGTTCAATTAAAGCGATACTCAGATGATGAGATCTTCAAAATGTATGAAAGAGCCAAAAACTCAATGTAACTAATATATATCAATGTTAATGATAACTGACTTCACATTTTGCTATAAATAATAGTCACATGAATATTTCACAACGTGACTATTTTGAATGTATTGGTCACATATAATACCCTTATAATGTGGCCATAAACATCATTTAGATACACATTTCTGATATGGTGTGACTATTGTAAAGCCTATAGTTACAATGTCACTATTTTTATTTATTTATTTTATGTTTTTTTGTAAAGCCTATAGTCACATAATCGTGCTTCAATTAAGTGTGACTATACACATTAGGATTTGGCAAGCAAACACACACTAAACTTTAGACACACATATTAACTTACGTGACCATATGTATCGAATTTTCATTACACTTAATCATGTTTCTATGATTTAGTGTGACCATATATAACATTTGGTCACACTCGTCAAGTGTGTGACATATATTTGTCACTATTAAATGCATATCGTGACTAACGCTTCAAACTTACTTTTCCGTTGTCACACATTTCAAACGCTATGTGGCTAAATATTCAGCAAAGAATAGCAGTCACATTTAAATAATGTGTGACAAACTTGACTATATAATTTAGCCACATACACAATTACCTCATGTGACCATATATGGATTTTGGTCACACTGTTCAATTGTGTGACATATATTTGTCACATACGTATATATATAGTGTGACCAATGTCTCAAACTCAATTGTATCTGTCACACGTACCAAATTATAAGTGACTAAATATTCCAAATTTTTTTCCAGGTACCTCTAGTCACATAAATATTCAAATGTGTGACAATAGAATTCCGAAATGGTCACACAAGTCGGATCAAGTGTGGCTGTTTATTTTGTTCTGGTACATTTAGTCACGTATAAATGTTACAGTGTGACATTTCAAAATCGACCATGCGTGACCAATAGAACTTTTTGTACTAGTGAACGCAGACCATGATGCAGATTCTGAATCAAATGGGGTATCGAACACTATACATGTAGGCAATCAAATTGGGTTTATAATGAATGGCAAAGAAAGTGATATTGAACATATCCTTTCAAATGGCGACCATATTATTTATCAACGAATATTCTTTCTTTAAACATATGGGGTGTAGGGGAAGGTCATAAAAAGTCTTGGCTGAAAAGACTTTGTTTTGATCACAAAGTGTCTTTTATGGGTATTCAGGAAATTATGACAAGTAATTTCAATAGATATACTATACCATATTTTTGGAACAATTCACCATTTGATTTTGTTGTTAAAGAGTCCGATGGAAAGTTAGGTGGTATTCTTGCTGTTTGGGACACATCTTGGTTCATTATGATAGACTCTAAGCAAGGGGAAGGGTACCTCACGGTTCTTGGAAACTGGCGTAATGTTGATTCAACGTGTCTCATGGTCATTATGTATTCATCTCAAGGTCTTCGTGATAAAGAGATGCTTTGGAATAACCTTACTAGGATAATTGATAATCACAATGACTTCTCTATCATCCTTGGAGACTTTAACAAAGTTAGATCGGAAACGAATAGATTGGGGGACTGTTTTTTATCGTAGAAGTGCTACCAAGTTCAATGATTTCATTCACTCTTCGGGTCTTTGTGATCTCCCAATGGGTGGCAAAAGATTTACCAGGATGAATAACCTTGGTTCAAAGCATAGCAAGCTCGACCGATTTCTTGTCTCAAATCATGTTCTTCAACTATGGCCTAACTCGAATGTCACTGCCATTCCATATGAATTCTCGAATCACACGCCTCTCCTTTTTAAAAATGCAGCTCCTGACTTTGGCCCAACTCCCTTTAAACTTTTTAACTCATGGCTTGATCATAGTGAATTCCTTGCTTTATTTCAAGCTTCCTGGAGTCTCTCAGTTTTGGGGTTGCCTTTTACAAGCCCATCACCTGATTCTATGGCTTCTACTAGGCTTCCTTTAGTTGGTTTCAAGATCAAGTTACAAAGGCTTAAAAGCTCTATCAAGCTTTGGCTTGCTAAAGTCCAACATTCTGAAACAGTGACTTGTCTAAAACTTCATAACCAGATTCACAGTTTAGACAACAAAGCGGAGTTAACACTCCTTTCAACTTCTGAGGTCGAAGAAAGAAATTTCTCAATTAAGCTTCAAGCCAATTTGGAGCAATGTAAGGTGAAAGACCTTAGGCAAAAGGCTAAGATAAGGTGGGCGATTGAAGGTGATGAGAACTCACACTTTTTCCATGGTGTAATTAACAGTAGGCGCCATTAATCTATAATAAATGGGCTAAATATTCTTGGAGAAAGGATAACAGAATCGTCGTTAATGAAAAACCATGTTTACAGCTCTTTTTGTGACCGCTTCAAAGATAATAATAATAATAATAATAATAATAATAATAATAATAATAATAATAATAATAATAATAATAATAATAATAATAATAATAATAATAATTAGGGCTCAGATATTTTTGCAGACGGCAACATGTGGGGTATGCGGTGGAGAAATGGTGGATGCCGGTGATGGTGGCCGGAAATTTTGGTAAAGGGTGTAAAATTAAGCGAGAACTAAGGGTTTTGTGTTTAGGTGGGTGTGGGGTGTAGGATTCTACTTTTATTTTTTGGTAAAAGTAAAATATACGAAAAGATAAATATGCCTTTATATTTAACAGACCAGGCAACTGGCAACTTGAACTACCCAACCATGTATCGCCATGTGTCTGACATTTTTTTTTACCAAAGTAGACCAGTTGCCCAATTGTTATACCGATGTAGACCAGTTGCCCTATGACTCATCACCTCATAATCAGTAAAGTCACACTTGTCACTTACTGGTTTGAGTTGCCCGGTCTAGTTTCGGAAGTAGAAAATTTTTATGGGCCGGATGTAAATAGCACAAAGGCAATTGTGGTATTTAAGAAATTATCCCTAATATTAAAAACAGGTACATACCCACACCAATCCGTCATATGCTACCATGTTTGTAAGTGAAATGAGTACAAACCCAATGACATAAACAAGATTTATACATAGAGTGTGCCATCTTTAATACACACTATGTACCACTACTCTCACCAGACACCATGTCACCATCTAGCCTAACCCACCACCTACCGTCGATGCATTTTCATCGTCATCAACAACACTAGATCTGAGATTTATTGTGCGATCTATATTTTATTTGTTAAGTACCGAAAGTTCTATAAATATAAATGTATATAATAACAACGATAACGAGGGTATTTATGTGTGTGTGATTATTGGAGTGTGGGTGAAAAAGAAGATGCAAAGATGGGTATTTGAATGAAAGGTTTTGACTTGGGTTTCCGGAATAGGTTGAAGAAAATGGATATGAGGATATGTTGTATTGGGAGTTGAAGGAGATGAATATATGCGTATGATATGTATACAAAGTGAAGAAGTTGATATATATTGTGATTGTATTTGTGTTTTTGTTAGTAGTTTACAACTTCTGTTTTTGTTATTTGTTTACTATTTGTATCAGAATCATTATCATCAGCAACAGCAACAGCAACAGCAACAGCAACAGCAGCAACAACAACAGCAACAACAACAACAACAACAACAAAAAGAAAAAAAAGAAAAGAAAAAAGGAGGGTGTTTAAGTCATTTTACAATATAAAGACGATGGTATTTTAATCATTTCATGTTACAAAACTGATCAAAATCACAGTCAATGGAAATTTGATACCAAACCCGAAATGGGTATTTCACTTTTAAACCAAACTCGAGACTTTTTAAAAATGGACTGAAAATGAAATACCCGGCAAACCAAAAAACCAAAAATGTAGTTAACTCAAGGTTAAGTTAAAATATGGTATATGTTTTTCCCGCTTAATAGAATTTTTTTTCTACACCCCAATATGTAATTATTAGAGATTAGTTGACATAAGTGATGAGGCGAAAAATGAACCGTTTTTAGGGGGTCATTTAAGCCCGGAATTGAATTTATTTGATCAAATATTGCCCTAAATCGTTCCTTTTGTGATTTTAGGTACTTTGGGAGACAAATCTGGAAAAGGAATCAATTCGGACGTTTTTGGAGCATAAAAGTGAAGAAAACGCCAAAGTCTTAATTTTCCTTGCTGAGAACAGTAGGTGACGGCATCAAGAAGAAAATCTTGACGGCGTCAAGAGTAATTTCAATGACGGCCCAGTACAGAATTGACGGCGTGACAAGGTAGGGCGTCAAGAGGAAAAAGCATGACGGCCTGGAAACACGTAACACATGACGGCGTCAGATCTGGATCAAGGCAGTCCGAGGAGTATTTTGGCTGCGAGATGACGGCGTCACAAATTTGTTCTTGACGCCGTCAGACCCTATTTCCTATATATAGTTTTCTAATTTTCACATTAAAAAAGGAGACAAATTTTGGAGAAACCCTAAGTACGAACTTGGTACGAATTTTACAGGTTTTTCAAGGGTTCTTAGCCCTTGATACCTTTCATGTGTAATTGAGATAAGTGTTCTTTTAATTCAATCAATATGTCTATGTGTTGGTTGTCTATATCTTGTTCTTGTCTTAATTCCATCATGCTAGGCTAGATCTATCTTGTGTTTGCTTGGATCTAATGAAACCTAGATGTTAATTATGTGTTGATTACTTGTTTATGGTTGTATTGGATGAATGAACTCGATGTTAGGCTTAAGAAAACTGGCAGATCTCCAAACGGTAACATGCTTGAACGTCTTAGGAAACATGAACTGACGTGCACTAGATTTTATTGGTTGTATTTAATGCATGAGTAAATTCTAATGATCCCATGTTAGGAGCTTCTTAGCCGGCTCGACATAGGAGTGAAGTAGGCACTCATAGGATTGGGGAATTAAGTGCGCCACCCCATGAATGGTATTAAGGAATACAATCCGTCATCCACGCAACTATAACAAGTAATTAACATGTAAAAGATATCTAGGGAGTAGTGAAATCTAAGTAAACACATTTTCTCCACTTATTGCTCACAACCTTAGTTTAATTTAGTTTATTTTTATTTTTAGTATTTTATTTTGATTGCATCTTTAGTATTGGGTTAGTTGACTAGCAACTAATTCCGCCCAAATCCTTCAAACCCGAGATTTTTACTTGCTTTCTAAAAAATATAAAAAATACAAAAATAATCATCTCTCATCTTTAGAACTAGTATTTAGGTTTTCTAATCCTAGCGACACTATTCCTAGCTGAACGATCAATCACCCGGTACTTGTCACTATACTATACTACAACGATCAGGTACACTGCCTGGTGGGGGTTGTAAGCTTCTCAAGATCCCTTGAGAGGTAAAGCCTGGTGCGATTCCCACGTATCAAGTTTTTGGCGCCGCAGCCTGGGGAATAGTTGTTGTCTAGGTTAGAATCTCTTTTTATTAGGTCTACTTGCTAGACTCCTTTTTAGTAAGATTTTATTTTTATTTTTAGGATTTCTTTAGTCTATCTTTTTCTTTGTGTGTTTGTTCGTAATTTCCATTGACTATTTCGTTCACCATTATGGAGTATGCGAATCCACCATACCACCAACCACAAAGGCCATTATACCCTATTGACATCTCGAATTTCAAACAATATCGAGATGAACCCATATATGATGCATGGACTCGTTTTAGAAATTTACTCCGAAAATCCCCTCATCATAGTTTTGCTTTAGCATCCCTAACCCAAACCTTTTACTATCGTGTTGGCCAATATGACCAAATGCGCATTGAGGATTTTGCTAATGGGGACTTTAGGGAATTAAGTGCTGAAGAAGCATGGGATACCATAGAAGATTGTGCCCAATATTATTATAGGGTAGACAACCCAACAAACGTTAGTACAAGTCAATTGAATATAAATTTCCAGGATCATGAAACAAGTTTGTTTGGGGATGAATATATTAGTGTTGAGATACCTAAGTGGTTGTCATGTAATGCCATAGTACAAGCTGAACACATAGGTGACCTTGATGTGATGGAGGATTTAGCCGAACATGATCACATTGATCAAAAAGACCTAGGTCCTATGATCGATGATGATGAATCTCAAGAAACATATAATGAATCTCTTGGGCAATTTGTATATAGCAGTCAGAATATTGAGGATGATCCATATGATTCGGACATAGAAGTTGAGATGCCTAAAGAAGTACGTGAGATACTTGGGAAAATGTTAGGGTTAGATAATAATGAAACACATGTTGAGGATATAGGTGATCTTGACACAAGGAAGGATGAGGTAAATAACACAAACCTACAAAGTACCCCACAACTCCCATCATTACTTGAGGCACACACACCTCCCTTGACTTACCCGGAAGAAGTAGAAGAGACTATAGGAACCCCAATAGAGGTAGAGCCCTTGAACCAAACACAACTAGAGGATATAGGTTTGAATACTTATAATGATAACCTTACTCTTAGTTCTAGGGAAGTTCCTAGTTTTGATGAGCCGGAGCCTCAACCAAAACCGTTGCCTAATCTTCCATCCTTAGATGAAAATTTAGGAATTGAAATAGGTCCCGATCCACCCATCAAACCATATAGTCCGGGTAGTCTTAGGGTAAAGGTAGTGGACTCTAAGCCTTGTAGAGAGGAAGCCAATATAGGAGTGGAAAATGACCTTACACGCTTACATCACCCATTTATGATTGATCACAAGAAACATTATGGGTTTAAACCGGGTTTATTAGGTCAAGATGGATCCCCAACTAGTAATCTCTTGACGTTGAATGAAAAGGATCCCTTTCTAGGAGAAAATTTTAATCCAACCATTAACCCGATTGAATTTGTTAAGGTTATGATAATAGGAGCACACCCCTTCGAGCATATAATTCATCCACCACTCTTACCTCACGTGGCATATTTTCACCCTAAGGGTGTGTATCGCTACTTTCACCCGCACTTAATCCTAAGTGTAGGGAAAACCTCCCCTATTTTTGTTAAATAAAGGTAGAGTCAGGCTCGTGACTCGAACAAAAACAAGCGCTTCTTGGGAGGCAACCCATGCTTTGTGTGATTTTTATTCTGTTTGTTTGTTATTTGCTTCCGTATGCATGCTCTATTTTTATTGTTGGTAGATCATGTTTCTCAATTAAATAGTGGAAATACTTTACTTTGTTGTTTTGGACTAGTCTTAACTCCACCTAAAAGTATTTTTGCAAAAGATAAGTGTAAGGGGAAACCCCAAATATGTTTTTAAGAAACAAACCGATCATGATTCTCCACAATATTAAATGAACATGTATATTCGTATTTGTTAGAGTGACATGCTTGTATTGAGTCATAATGAAGCTTTGCAGGATTTTCCAGGAAATAGGACCAAGTTTTTCCAGAAATTTTCCGGAAACTTAACATAAGAATTTCTGCAGGTCACTTCTGACGGCGTCAAAAATTAATTCTTGACGGCGTCACGTGTAAAAATCTGGAAATTTTACCGGTTTTGTTTTTCTAATGGAGTCTTATGGTTTTTGTGAATTATTAAGTTTTATAATCTCCAGGAAATCTGCAAACTTCATTCCACAAGCATTATATATTATTTTGTTTTCTAGGATTTAGTAACTTATATAGGATGCCGCCGATTTTACGCGAGGTTGTCTTGTCTATTTTCTCAGGATTTACAGGTTATGTATGACAAGAAGACGATTATTATTCTGGAAGGGAAGCTTTGATTGTTCATTTTCTTGGAGGAAGATTTAACCTGGCCACCTTATTATCCATACCGAGCGAATCAGGGGAGTATTTGATTTCATTCTTTTTACTTATTTCACTTTTACATTCTTTACTTGAACATTGGGGACAATGTTCATCTTAAGTGTAAGGGGAGAGTAAAATTATGATACCTTACATGTACACTTTCGCTTGATTTTGTTTTGTTTGATGGTAGATGTGTAATAAAACTACGAGAAATACTTGTTAGTGTAATTTTAGCGCCAAATTTAAATTTTTTTACAACATTTAGGAGTGAAACTTTAGCCATTGCAAGCGTCTCATGGATAGGAGATTGTATGACTAGCACATAACCGTATATTCAGAAAAATCTTCCACCCAAATATGTGAGGTTCGCCTTTAGATTTGATAGGAAAAGCATTTACTATTAGTGCTTATGAGTGTACCAGTAGCATTTAGATTCTAGAACTTGCGTAAGCGATGCATCCCGAGACCGCTAGTGAGACTACATTCGTGTAGTAGGATTTACTACATGATAAGAGGCATTAGGATCACCCTTGTGTTAAACCCGTATCATAATTACTTGACCATTTAAGTCATATTACTTGGCTAGTTAAGTCAAGTAGTTCTCCCACACCTTTGCGTTGTACTCATTTTTAGTACACGATACCCCTAGTACACCCCTTCGAGTCTATCTTTTCGTTTCTAACTTTAAGCATTTTACTTAAAGGAAGAATTTGTTACACCCCACTTAAATGTACACCCAAATCGCCTTAGCCTTCCGTGTATGCGCTCATTTTTAGTGCATTATTGTTATTTGTTAAACCCTAAGTTAACTATCTAATTGATTACATGGTTGCTAAGTCGAGTCATATCCTTGTACATATTGTTTTGGAACGATTGGGACTCATGGGTAAAGTACTTATTTTATGGAGTAATGGGGAAGAACATAATATTATTACCCCCATATGTGCGTTAATCTTAAAAGTACTCCAAGTGTTTTGATTTTCTTAATTCGAGTCATTAGATTAGTTTATTGTAAAGTATGTAAAGATTCAAGTGTAAGGGGAATGTTCATTCCCTATGATGTATTATTTTGGATGGTAGGGTAAGAGTGTATGTAAAAAATAATAATAATAATAAAAAAAAACATACGGACTACCATCCCTTTTCATTCTATGTTCATTTTATGTTTTTGTTATTTTTCATTTATTAGCTTAAGTCGAGTCTAGTCTTGGCTTAACAACGCCACATTGTACATGTAATTAACCAAGATTGTTAACTCGTCACCAGTAAAACCTCCTTTATCAAACAAAACCGTGTATTTCATATCCCTACACCTAACGTTACAACCCTTTAAAAGACCTCTTTGATAGTTTATCCTAGGTGCTTACGCCATGTGGTGGAGGTTTGATCCTTTCCTAAGCCTATGGTAATCTATTTTGCTATGACAGGTAGTGAGAGATATCTTCCGTTTCCATATTGTAATTTATACTTTATTACACCCGAGAGATGTGAGTATCTAAACACTATTTGTGAGGTGCTAGTATATGACCTCCGTGCTTGTCTATTGGTCTTTAGTGGAACGATTATTTGTTGTAATTACTTTTATATTAGTGTTAAATGACCCCTAACTTGTATTTTGAGTAGAATAAAAGCGCATTTGCTTGAGGACAAGCAAATCTCAAGTGTAAGGGTATATGATGAGGCAAAAAATGAACCGTTTTTAGGGGGTCATTTAAGCCCGGAATTGAATTTATTTGATCAAATATTGCCCTAAATCGTTCCTTTTGTGATTTTAGGTACTTTGGGAGAGAAATCTGGAAAAGGAAGCAATTCGGATGTTTTTGGAGCATAAAAGTGAAGAAAACGCCAAAGTCTTAATTTTCCTTGCTGAGAACAGTAGGTGACGGCGTCAAGAAGAAAATCTTGACGGCGTCAAGAGTAATTTCCATGACGGCCCAGTACAGAATTGACGGCGTCACAAGGTAGGGCGTCAAGAGGAAAAAGCATGACGGCCTGGAAACACGTAACACATGACGGCGTCAGATCTGGATCAAGGCAGTCCGAGGAGTATTTTGTCGGCGAGATGACGGCGTCACAAATTTGTTCTTGACGCCGTCAGACCCTTTTTCCTATATATAGTTTTCTAATTTTCACATTAAAAAAGGAGAGAAGTTTTGGAGAAACCCTAAGTACGAACTTGGTACGAATTTTACAGGTTTTTCAAGGGTTCTTAGCCCTTGATACCTTTCATGTGTAATTGAGATAAGTGTTCTTTTAATTCAATCAATATGTCTATGTGTTGGTTGTCTATATCTTGTTCTTGTCTTAATTCCATCATGCTAGGCTAGATCTATCTTGTGTTTGCTTGGATCTAATGAAACCTAGATGTTAATTATGTGTTGATTACTTGTTTATGGTTGTATTGGATGAATGAACTCGATGTTAGGCTTAAGAAAACTGGTAGATCTCCAAATGGTAACATGCTTGAACGTCTTAGGAAACATGAACTGACGTGCACTAGTTTTTTTGGTTGTATTTAATGCATGAGTAAATTCTAATGATCCCATGTTAGGAGCTTCTTAGCCGGCTCGACATAGGAGTGAAGTAGGCACTCATAGGATTGGGGAATTAAGTGCGCCACTCCATGAATGGTATTAAGGAATACAATCCGTCATCCACGCAACTATAACAAGTAATTAACATGTAAAAGATATCTAGGGAGTAGTGAAATCTAAGTAAACACATTTTCTCCACTTATTGCTCACAACCTTAGTTTAATTTAGTTTATTTTCATTTTTAGTATTTTATTTTGATTGCATCTATTGGGTTAGTTGACTAGCAACTAATTCCGCCCAAATTCTTCAAACCCGAGATTTTTACTTGCTTTCTAAAAAATACAAAAATAATCATCTCTCATCTTTAGAACTAGTATTTAGGTTTTCTAATCCTAGCGACACTATTCCTAGCTGAACGATCAATCCCCCGGTACTTGTCACTATACTATACTACAACGATCAGGTACACTGCCTGGTGGGGGTTGTAAGTTTCTCAAGATCACTTGAGAGGTAAAGCCTGGTGCGATTCCCACGTATCAATAATTTTGAGCTTTGGAGTCATTTGGGTTTAGGGTTTATGGATTTGTATGATATAAATAAACATAACGCCTACCGGGTTTACATCATCTAACATGGTATCCGAGCAGGTCTTAACCTGAGACCTAGTCGGCAACCTTGAGCTGTGGTCTCAAGCCACCTCGTCAAACCCTAGCAGTCACCGTTTATCCGTTCTATAAAAAATATCAATTTTCTGATTAAATCCTAGTCAGCCACTATTCGAACATAATTCCTAAACCGTAAGGAGTTAACTGACGTCATTGGCTTCGTAATGAAAGTCCGAAGAAAAGAATACCAGAATCGCTGTTGTATCCCTAAAGATACGCCGTAACAATCTGTCATGTTCAATAAACAACATTGGCTCACTATTTTGCTTATAATTCTCAAACCGCTAAGAGTTAGATGACGCCATCAGCGGCCGTGGATTCGTCATTTAATTTCGAGGAAAGAGCTACTAGAATCACCACCTCCAATGCTCGGACGCACCTTCACTCGCCGTTATAAGTCCAGACAGTTGTCGGGAAAAAAAAATCTTTTCATATTACGTTTATCCGTTGCGATTAGTTACCATCAAAGTCTGGATTCTTTATCAAGATATCTATCTTTCTTTTTCTTTTTTAGTAATAACAGTTTACACTTAAATCCGAGCTTTCGCGACTTCATGACTTTAATTGCGGAGGAGTACGAGAGGTATATCAGATCAGTGGGCCCAAAACCGGTTGTGGGCTTTGGAGTCATTTGGGTTTAGTGTTTATGGATTTGTATTCTATAAATAATGCATCAATAAAACATATTGCCTAAGAGTTTTACATCATCTAACAATATTAAGAGAGCAAAATGTAATCTGGCAAGAAAAATGCATATCCATATCGCATGGTTCACTTTCTTTTTGCAGCCCCCCTTGCAAGATATATATAATGAAGTCACATTGTATGTGACTTCATGTCGGATCCAAGATGTGTTGAACTTGCAAACACATAAACATGCTGCCCAAAAAATGGAGACAATGCGCAGTTGAGCAATCCCCAAAAGAGTGGAGACTCAACCTCAGCTCCTCCGAAACTGGATCAAATATTGAAATTGGAAGCGTGAACAAACTGATGAAATCCCTACAGAAGTTTCCAGTTTCTATGATTTTAAGTAAACATGCAACTATCTTTTCTAATCTTTATACTATTATTTATACACATTTCTAAGCATTCTATTTTACTATCTCTACAATGATATAATTAAAGTAACGAGCTCAACAATTTTTAGGCACAAGTAAATGTGATACAACTTACAGAAAATTAACATAATTGTTGTTGTAACATATGAGCGGGAAATGATTTGCACACTTCATTTTCTGATTGAGACATTCAATCCATATGTATTAAATTGTTGTATTGTGTATTTACACTGTTTTAACCGGTTTTACATATAAGCGTGCAAATCAAAACATAATGTTTGCAAAAATGTTGTATTGTGTATTTACACTGTTTTAACCGGTTGTACACGTAGAGCAAAAATCCTTAAATGCAAAGTTTGAGGTTGGAACTCAATCCATAGACTTAAGATACCCAACTAGGCATTTCCGTACTTATTTAGTACAGTAAATATGAATGTCAATTTTGGAAGAAACATACACTTAATCCAAGTATAATACTAACTCCTTAAAATTATTGTACTTATTTTTATTTTAAACATTAGTTAAAAAATGTCTCCTACTTTATCTAAAGTGTATGTTTTTTGACCATAATTTTTACACATAGGGTTGTATTGGAATTAAACAACATAAAAGAATGTATAACTACTATTGCGCATGCCGTTAGATTTGTACAGTTATGTACAACCATTTATGCTACTGTTGCGCATGTTGTTTTTTAACTGTTGAACTTTTACTTCATCTTCTTTCTTTCACGGAGTATTTGTAACTATTGTCTTATTTTATTTGTCGATAGCATAAAATTCAAATGGAATTTTACACAACCATTTAATGCAGACATGTCCTGTTAAGATTAACACTGACATGGTCCATATGAAACCTTAATAGAAATTATGGAAACCAACCATAATCAGGATTAAGGAGTCAGGACTAATTAAGACCTTAACTGCAAAAGGCATCATTATTATATGGAAAATGATAAACGGACCTAATTAAATGGACTTAAAAGAGGATCTATCGTATAAATGACTTAAACAGTTGTATACTGTACAAGTCATTTATGCGGTAGGTCCCCTTTTAAGTCAATTTAATTAGGTCCATGTATCAAAGCTCTTATAATATTATTATATTATGTTGTTGTCGACACAGTTTTTTTCCCCATTTACCTCTTCTTAGTTGTTCTTAAAAAAAATTACAATTATGGGGTTTGTTTTATTGTAAAAGAAATAAGGATACAAAAAAATTAAATGGATGAAGGTGGCCTAAGTTGGATGTGCTTATATACTATACGGAGTGTAACAAATACTCAACTTTATATACATTATTTTGTGCTATATTTACACATTTTGTATTCTTTTTTTAGAAACACAAAGTAACAAACGCATTGAATTCACAACCACTTAATTAGACGATTTTCATGAATATCGGTGGGGTAAGAAGCCGTTGGTTACATTTCCTATCTAATATGTTATTATGAAGAGGTGTATAACTTAACATTATCTGATTCATGTGTTTTAGTTTTATTTTTCAAAATAAAATGCTATAGTTTTAAATGGTTTGTAATAAGGTTATAAATTTATAGGATGATTTTTTTTAGTATTTGATTATGTTTCATGACACATATCTAACAAACTAACATTAAAGAGAATTAGTGCATCACAAATGGTAAATTTGTATAGTAATCAGCAGGATGAATTAAGAGAACTTTTTTGGAAAATATATTTTAGTATTTCTTTAACCAATATGTTAAAGTCACATATGAGAGTCAATATATTAATCCAAATTGATAGAAGTAATTAAATATAATGTTAATGAAATCTTTCTGCCATGACTGCAACTTGCATGCAGTCTGAGTGTTTAATTTGTAGTGTCGCTATCTCTAAGTAAGAGTAAGAACAGCCAATTAACATATCTTGGATGATTCCACTGTATTTGTTGTGACAGTCATTTAGAAACCCTAAGCAACAAAAAGCTAAATATGAAAGTGATCATACTCATACTTTTTCCTGTGCCAACTCCAGTCCAGTCAATAATGCATGCATAACAGTCAAAATTAAATTTGCTACGTATATAAGAAAGCTAGTACGGAGTATATTTTTTCCCAACCGTCATATACTACTTTCAAATTTGTCTTTCCTCTAGATAATCAAAAATAAAAAGACTATTATTCATCTGTATGTCTTTTTAGAATAAACTTCAAAATTCGTCTATGTGCTCTTTCTATTTAGAATAAACAATCTTTGTGTATGAGTCAATCTCAAGATGCCAAAGTCTAACAAAAATCATCCAATGATTGATGAAAATTTTTAGCGATTATTTTATTTATAATTCACTCCTTTCATGGATTGTTTTAGTTAGATTTTGGTCTTTTAGAGATGATTCATGCCAAAAATCTATGACAAAATGGTTGGATATCATAATAGACATGCACACCATAGGGACATATTTATAATTTACTAATCTCTTTATGGCACCGCAGGGAAGGTTTTTGCTTTCTAAATACCATCTTCCTCTTTGTCGTTCGAAGAAACATGCATTTACATAAGAAAAAAGATAGTAAAAATTTGGTGGTGCCATTATGCTAATTGGACCAATTTCATTAATAAAGTGCTTATGTTGTGTTAACCGTATTTTTGGGGACATCTAGGTATAAGTTCATTTGAGGTTTTGAGTAAAGGGTAGGGAAAAGTCTGGAAATGGACACGGAAATACCAATTAGACCGCGTACATCGAAGCATAAAAGGCTCGACTTTTCCTTAGTAGCTAGCCAGAACAGGGAACCCTCTCCATTTTCCAGTTTTGTAATTAACAATAAAGCATATGCAAAAGTTTAATGGTACTTTTGAATTATAAACATAAATACTTTTTGTACTAAAAGGGATATTTATTAGCTTCATTGCTTCATGCAAATTTCTGCCACGAAAGCAAAATGTGGTCTGAATGTCTGATCAACATATAGAAGATGCATCTGTAAGTTGGTCCCTCATCTAGAATACAAAAAGTAGATACCACTGCCTATCCTTTCCTAAAGTTGCTTTCATATACATCTTATATTTTGCTATTATTTCTTTCAAGTAGTTATAACTGAAAGTGAAAAATGGCTTGCAGTAATATTTTGGAAGGGGGTGGAATTTAATTATTTAATTTATCATGACTAATGACTTAATGAGTAAGATCGGGATGAGGTTTACAGACAATAAGTCGTATAAACAAAAATATGTCAATAATTATCTCGAGAAGGAAGAAGAAAGCATGATTAGCAGAGGTGTTAAACATTTTAATATCGGACCAAAGCATATTTAAAGAAATTGAACCAAGAAGTGAATAGGATTGGTTGGGTGTAACTTCATTACGGTTTTGAGTTGCTTTGAAATCTCAAACCAGACTCAAGCTAGCTTTGAGCTAGCGCTTTATGGTTAAACTGTCTCGTAGACAACGTTTGCATAATTTACTCAAATATGATAAAAGTTTATTTTTGAAACAAAGTGCACCAAAGCCAAACTGAACTGAAATGAGACCAAATCGAGAACCAAAAATGCTACACATTATGCATCAAGAAGAATATAACCAAGAGCGAAACCATATATACATACTGAATCGATTTCATTTCACATTACTAGCTATAGTTAGTAGTTTGTACCGAGTTAAGGATGCCGTTGTACCAACAACATATTTAAATTTGATATAACAAGTAATATTAGAGGACTAGATATCATCAGTTGGTCTGAAGGGGAGGATTTGCAAGCAAGTTGGAAGACTCAATTACTCAGTAATACTGTAATTTTTAGTGTTAAACTGATATATTAACCCAGAACTTTATATCCTGAAAATGCTTAGGGATCACTAATACACATTCACATATCTAAAGCTCACAGTGGTCTGGCTTTTGTAACTTTCAATAAAGCAATGACCAACAACTTTCCAATAAATGCAGAATGGTCCCCAAAAATTATTATGCTTTTTTGCTTCACAAGTTTAACTTCATCAAAACCCTATCTAGACGCTTTTCATAATTTCATGGACATGTTAATCCAAAACCTTAACCCTAATATATTTCTAAATACATTCTATCTTCTTAATCATTATGTTCATCTACGATAAGGTTTTGACCACGCCCATCGGTGTTCTTCAAGCTACACATGCGTGTCACTCTATCAGCCTTTGCTTTATATCTTTACTTTCACTATTCTTGCCATTTTACATTGTCGCTTCAACGCCAGCACCCACTCTCCCTATTTCTTCTCAGTTATCAGTTAGCCATTTACGGAATCTAGGATTAATTATCACAAGTGATATTTGTGAGTTGTTTGCTTTGAGTTCTAGCTGACTCTTTGTTTGAACTATCAGAATCTGTGCTCAAGTAAGTTTCTGATTCCATTTTTATTAGATTTAGAGTGTTTTCATTAGGATTTCTAGTTTGACTATAGCAAGAACACTACTGATATATTGTTCAGCTGATTATTGTTATTCGCAAAGGTAGGAGAGATCTATTTTCCCGTATATGGGTGTTTCTAAGTGTTTATCCATGGAACCCTAACTATGAATGGATTTGTAATAGGAGTAAACATCTTTATCCTTCTTGGACCGATTGGAATTCAAATATAATATCTTCTTGTAGTTTACTAATTCCTTGCTAGTATTTATAATATAAATGTTACATGTTTAATTGTGTTCTATGTAATAGTCATTGTGTTTGCCTAGCAATTTGTTAGTTTGACACAGATTTTAGCTTATTTGAGTGATTTTCCAGCTCAAGTTTTCTTATTTTATACGTGTTTGTTTGCGTTAGATATCTAGTTAGTACGTAAATGATCAAGCTTATTTTACTTTGAATCAGATCTCTCTTTTTCGAAGCAGAGAAGAAACTACATCCCCAGAAAAGTTAATTGCACCAGTTATGAGTGAATAAATATAAACAATTATGAATTTAAGAGAATCGGATCTTACACGAATGGAAGAAGGGACGGATGGTGGTAGGAAGACTAGCCCTAAAATTAATTTGACGACATCATCTTGGACTAAGTTGAAAGATCCTAGAATTGTTCGAGTTTCTAGAGCTTTCGGTGGGAAAGACCGTCATAGTAAAGTTTGTACCGTGAGAGGATTGAGAGACAGACGAGTGAGGCTCTCTGTACCGACCGCTATTCAATTGTATGATCTTCAAGACCGTCTTGGTCTTAATCAACCTAGTAAGGTAGTTGATTGGTTGCTCGATGTAGCTAAGCATGAAATTGATGAACTGCCCCCTCTTCAAATGCCATTGGGGAATTTTACTCAATTAGGTCTTCAGCCAATGATCAATGTTGCTTCTCAATCCCATAATCTTGAAGGTGTTAAAACCAGTACCAGTGGTATTAGTTGGGAGGATTACTGGAATCCCAATAAACTAAAGGAGAAAGATCATTTCTTTGCTCAATCAAGTAATCAATCGTCATCCTTACCATTAATGTTCAATAATGCTGTGCCAAATAGTTCTTTCCTTAAACTGAATCCCTCAAGTTTGTCTTTAGCACAATTTGGAAGCTATGGATCAATGGCACCTCATCAACAAGAAGACTCAAGTCATAACTTCAACATTAACATGTCAGGATCTCAACATCTTGTGTACCCACCACCATCTCATGACCATAACTCGAGAAATCATATTGATCCAAAGCAACTAAACTTCGAGATGTTGAGCTCATCATCATCATCTTCAAATTCGCATATCCCCTTGTATACGATGAACCAAGGGATGATACGGCCTTTTCATCTGAGTATGAACCCCAAGTCTTTTCCTTCTCAAGAAAAATGAACAAGAAAAAGGAAATTGAGCACCCTTAAAAGTGCAGATCAAATTCTTTTGTACGATAGCCAAATGCATGTGTGTTTGCTTGGCTAATAACAACTCCTGGTATGTTTAATTGTTTTCAAGTTCATTTTGTTTGCATATTTATAAATTAGTGCCTTAGTGTTGAAAAAGGCTGTTGCGAGCTTGTACCTTTTTGATTGTACGAATCTTGAAGTTTTCCTTCTATTTCTTTGTACTATTCCTTTTCTTTCACGTTATGATATCTTATTTATCAACTATTCGGATACATTCAGTCTTAACTTTTGTTAATGAAATTGCTAAAGATTTAGTTTACAAAGGCTATGTTGGAATTATAGTGAGGTTGGTAAGTTTGCTAAGTCCCACATTGGAGGAACAACGAAATAAAGCAAGTTTATAAGTGTAAATTTGACACTATAATAAGCTAATAAGTGTTGCATGAGAATGATGGGGGGTTTCATAAGACCTATCACTTGAGTTAAACAGGTTTACACTTATTTCTGGTACAAGTTGCTAATGTAGTAGCTTCTTGGTACAACTTGCTAGAGCACTAACTTCATATTTGTTGGGATATCACATGAGTAAGAGATATAGCAAAATTAGTTTTGACTTTGTAGAGCTGCTTTTTGTTAAATAATGGAAACCCGTCAATTGCAATGTATTATTATTCCACAACTATTTATAAAGTACGTACAAAACATAAGAAACCCTAACAGGTTGGCCCATCTACACATGGACGGAGCCTTCTAATATTAAATAAAGTGTTAATTTCATAAATGGTGTATGTGGTTTGTCGGGTTTAACGAATATATATAGTCCCTTTACTTTTTTTTTTTAACGAATCCTCTCCTTGTGGTTGCGACCCGTAACAGGTTTGGTTCCTTGACCAAATTTTCCGTTTGTTTGACTATTTGAAAGGATGAAATGACCAAACTACCCTCATACTATTATTATTATTATTATTATTATTATTATTATTATTATTATTATTATTATTATTATTATTTTTATTTTTAAATTTTTTTAAACATCACTTTATTATAAACTCAAACGATTTACAAGTTATTATTATTATTATTAAAAAAACATAAACGCATAACATAATCCAAAAACATTCACAAACAGCTTCTACGTTCAAATCAACTCCATTCTCAACTTTAACCGTTCGTTGGTTTCTTTCTAATCTCCGGATTGTACGAAATCCATGTAAAGAATTAGCAATGTGTACCACGGATCCAGAGTCAATCCATCATGAATTAATAGGGATCGGATATTAATATTCAAGGATTCGTTAATCATAAAAGATTCAAATATACCTTTCTTTGTTAACCATTCCTTGAATTTTGGACAAACCTTTTGAGTATGCCCTTTCTTATGGCAAAATTCACATTTTGGACCATCTTGGAATGAGCTAGTACTTGCACCTATTTTCTGGACTTTATTTGAAGTAGAATTATCTCTACTTAAACCTTTGCCCTTCCATGAGCACTTTCTTTTATTGGTGTTAGGTGTAGCAAAATGAGCGACATCAGGCTTTTCAACTTTGAGGCATTCTTCCTCTTGCACATACATGGCAATCAATTCGCTCATTTTCCATATTTCTCCTTTTGCTTATTGTAATTGATCATGAAAGGACCAAATTGCATATGGAGAGATGTCATAATGAAATGAACTAAGAAACCTTCACTGATTTCCATGTACATGCCTTTCAGTTTGTTTGCCATATCGCTCATTATCATTATGTGCTCACGTACACCACTAACCCCGTCATACTTGGTAGTCAACATTTTGAGGATCAAAGTGCTTGCATAGGCTTTTGAAGTCCCTTTAAATTGTTCCTCTATAGAGCTTAAGTACTCCTTTGCATTCTCAAAGTCACGAAGGGCTCCTCGAATGGCAATGGATATGGAGTTCTTAATGATCATGAGGGACATACGGTTAGATCGCTCCCACTGTTCATAAGCACGTTTTTTAAATGTTGTACTATCTGCAATAAGTGCAGCGGGAGGATCAGTACGAAGCGCATGATCGAGGTCCATTACTTTGAGAGTAAGTTTCACTTGATCTCTCCATGTTGAGAAGTTAGTACCAGTTAAGGGTTCAATTTCGGACAAGTAACCCTTATTGGAAGTTAAGGTAGATGCTGATATAGATTGATAATTAAATGTACGCTCAGATAAAACTAGAGGGATTAATGGGATATATATGTAATGTTAAGCATATCAGTATAAACATAAACCTATCGTGAACACCAAAATAATAGGTACAAAGATGTTGTGCCCAATTGTCAACCTTACGTTGGTTTAGTTAACAATTGAAACCATTAATCATATTTAACTAGACAAAGTGTAGTGATTCGATAACCTACAACCTGATTACTAGCATGGATTACTTCGATCTTGAAGTCGACACACACCAGCAGTATATAAATATCGACAGAAAAGAAAGAACGATGCACAAGTAAGTTTTCCTAATCGACTTTGATTAGTATTGAAAGAATGACATACCAAACCCCTCCCCCCCCCCCCCCCCCCACCTCCTTTTATAGAGATGAGGGGGGAGGAAACACCAACTCTTAGAAAGTCGGCTATTACAATGACACGGGTTGGGCTTGGGACACAAGCCAACCAACCCGACTCCTACTTGACTAATAATAACAAGCTGACACTTAACACCCTAGACGTAACCGTAGGCTAATATAGAGACTAATCTTATAACAATTTCCACCTTAGGCTTTATATTAGCCTACACCGACACTCAGCAACTCCAAGCAGTGTTGTAACTTCTGTCCAGGTACCACCTTCGTCAAGGCATCCGCAGCATTGTGTTCAGTACCCACCTTCAGAACTTCAACCGTCTTTGCTTCCAAGACCTCTCTGATAAAGTGGTAACGCACATTGATATGCTTAGTCCTTTCATGAAAAACATGATTCCGCGATAAGTGAATCGCGCCCTGATTATCATAATTAACTGCAATAGTGTTAAGCTCCACGTCCAACTCTTCTAAGAGTCCCCTTAGCCAAATAGCTTCCTTCACAGCCTCCGTAAGGGCCATATACTCCGCCTCTGTAGTTGAAAGAGCCACCACGTGTTGTAGCGTTGCCTTCCAGCTTACAACACATCCCTGTACTAAAAACGCGTAACCTATGATTGACCTACCTTTATCCGGATCCTTAGCGTAGTCTGAATCAACAAAACCTGTTACGTCCACATGGTTGCTACGATCTGTCCCATACACCAAACCCACGTTTGCAGTACCCCGCAAATATTTCAAAATCCACTTCACTGCTTCCCAATGATTTTTACCTGGATTTGCCAAATATCTACTAACTACACTTACCGCATACGCTATGTCTGGCCTCGTGCACACCATCAAGTACATTAAGCTCCCAACCGCATTTGCATATGGCACCCTACTCATCCTTTCAACATCACAATCCCTAACCGGACAATCCTTCAGCGACAGCTTGAAGTGCCCACCCAATGGCATCTTAACCGATTTCCCATTGTCTATTCTATAATTATTTAAAATCTTAGAAACGTACCCGGATTGTGACACCCTCAGAATCTTGCGACTCCGATCCCTGATGATCTCCATACCAAGAATCTTCTTTGCTTCCCCGAGCTCTTTTATGTCAAACTCCTTTTTAAGCAAAGACTTGATAGACCCAATCTCAGCCTTGCTTTTACAAGCAATCAGCATATCGTCGATAGATGTACTCACCTGGTGCATAACTCCTGTAATATACGCAACTGTCGTAACTGCTACGCTTGAACCCATTGCTCAACATGTACTCATCAAACCTCTTATACCATTGCCTAGGTGACTGCTTGAAACCATAAAGGGATTTCTTTAACAAACATACCTTGTTACCTTGTTCATAACCCGGTGGCTGCCTCATGTAGATCACTTCTTCAAGATTCCCATGTAAAAATGCCGTCTTTACATCAAGCTGCTCTAGCTCATAATCTCTACACGCAGTCAATGCAAGTATAACCCGAATAGATGTGTGTCGAACTACCGAAGAAAATACTTCATTATAGTCAATACCTGCCCTTTGAGTGAATCCACGAGCCACCAACCTCGCCTTATGCCTAGGCTTTTGAACACCTTCAATCCCTTCCTTTATTTTGAACAGCCATTTGCAGCTCACCAGCTTTTGCCCAGCTGGATGATCCACTAACTCATAGGTCTCATTCTTCTCCAGAGAATCCACCTCTTCATCCATAGCAGCTTTCCACTTAGATCTATCTTTACAAGTAACTGCCTCCTGGTATGTCAATGGTTCATGAGTATCTTCTTCCTCTGCTGCAGCAAACGCGTAAGCAGCCATATTACTCTCATCCCGAAACCTCAAATGTTTCGTTCTTGTCCTTGGCTCTCTATCCCGAACCAACTGCTAATCTGTGAGATCCGGTGTTTGATCATGATCCTGATCCCCTGCATCTTCATCATCGCCATCTTCCTGACCATCAATCAGATCTTTCTCAAGTGAATGATTATTTAACCTCTGCAGTTCCACCTCAACCTGTAATTCCTCAACAGACTTATCAGTACCTGCACCAGAATCCTTCAACGTGTCTTTGTACATGACACTTTCATTGAAGACCACGTTCCTGCTAGTGACTATTTTAGGTGATTCATTATCAAGCCTATATAGCCTGTACCCCTTCACACCTTCAGGATACCCCAAAAGAACGCATTTTACCGCTCTCGGCTCGAGCTTACCTTGTTTAACGTGTGAATATGCGACACAGCCGAAAATCCTCAACATCCCATAATCACTTGGCTGTCCCGACCACATCTCCATAGGTGTCTTTTTCTCAATTGTTGTCGATGGTGACCTATTTATAAGATATGCGGCCGTACATGTCGCTTCCGCCCAGAAGGTCTTGGGAAATCCAGACTGAATTAATAAACAGCGTACCTTATCCATGAGAGTTCTATTCATCCGTTCTGCTAATCCATTCTGCTGCTGCGTCCCGGCAACTGTCAAATGTCTAGCAATCCCACTCTCACTACATAGCTGCTCAAACTCCCGGTTACAAAACTCAAGACCATTATCCGTCCTAAGCTTCTTAACCGTCCTCCCAGTCTGATTTTCTACTAACTGCTTCCACTCTTTGAACTTTCCAAATGCTTCGTGTTTGAACCTGAGAATATAAACCCATACCCTCCGGGAATAATCATCAACAATAGATAAGAAATACCTCTTACCTCCCAATGATTCCACCTGAGACGGACCCCATAAGTCTGAATGAACATAGTCTATCACTCCCTGAGTAGTGTGCCTTCCTACACCGAAACTAACTCGATGTGACTTTCCCAGAACACAATTCTCACAAAAATAGAGCTTACCTAGACTTTTCTTGCCAAACAACTCCTGTTTTTCCAGCACCTGAAGTCCCGCCTCACTGATATGTCCCAGTCTTTTGTGCCAAACCTGCGCAAGACTGTCTTTTTCTTCAACACTGTCATTAAGCTCACCCACCACTGCATGGCCATCAAAAGAGTATACGCAATTATCCCTTCGGGTTCCAGATAAAATAACCCTAGAACCATTAATCACCTTGATTTTGCCCGACTGCATTTTTACGGTATATCCCTCTTTTTCAAGAGTTCCCAGCGATATCAAGTTTCTTTTCAATTCAGGAATATACCTGACATTGTGTAATACAAAACTTGACCCATCTTTCAGTTGTAGCCTGACCTTTCCAATACCTCTGATCTTGCACTCCCTGTTGTCACCCAACAGTACCCTGCCCCCATCACATTCCAGAAAATCAAAAAATATGTCTGACCTGCGTGTCATGTGGTATGAACCTCCTGAATCCATAATCCAATCCAATAAGGCTTCTGCACTCATCACCATCATCACCTCAGAACCGTCATAAATCGAACCACTAGAGCTTGGCTGATCTTCTTTCTTGACGAAACCATTTAACTTCTTGCGATTATTCTTAGGACAGTTTCTCTTCAAGTGCTCCTCAGACTGGAAAATATAGCACTTGAGTCTTCCACCTCGAGACTTCGATCTTGACTTTCCCCTAGACTGATGCAAGTTCCTGCGATCAGTTCTTCCCCTCACATATAACCCTTCACCATCATCCCCTTCGCCTTAGATCTTTCTTTGATTTTCTTTGAATTCAGTGTGGCCATCACATCCTCCAAAGTCAAAGCTTCCCGTCCATAAAGCAAGGTATCAACAAAGTGTTCGTATGATGCTGGTAAAGAAGTGAGTAATAATAAAGCAAGATCTTCATCCTCGAATTTTACCTCAATATTTGCTAAATCAAGAACGATTTTGTTGAACTCATCTATATGCTCGGAAATCGTACGTCCAGCTGGCATGTAGAATGTATACAACTTCTTCTTCAGGTACAACTTATTGGCCAAGGACTTTGTCATGTACAAAGTCTCGAGCTTTGACCAAACCCCCGCTGCAGTCGTCTCCCCGGTAACCTCTCTCAAAACCTTGTTACCTAAACACAAAATCATGGCACTGTGAGCTTTCTTGTTTAGCTCAGCTTTCGCTGTAGCATCCATATTTTCGGGTAAAACCTCCAGAGCTGCTTCACATCCATGTTGGATTAATAAAGCACGCATCTTGACTCTCCATAACCCGAAATCACCAGTTCCATCGAATTTCTCGATCTCAAACTTGGCTCCCGTCATTCTTTAATCCCTTTATTAATTTGCTGTACCTTGTGAAAAACCCCACAATCACAAATTAACAAAGTCCCCTTGTGCAATGCCCTTAAATTAATAACCTTTTTGTTTTTAAAATAATAAAAACAAAAATAAAACAAATTGGATTTCTTTTATTTTTATTCCACAACAATTATAAAAGTCCTCCTTTTGACTTTGAAAAAAAAAACAAAACCTTTTCAGGCTTCTTCTTCCTTTTCTATACGCCGACAAAAAGGAGAAAACCAGATCCAGAAATATTCAACAGAAAACTTTGTCGATCAAAAAACCAACGAAACCCTTGAACCTCCTTTTGTCGTAACACCTCGACAACACAAACCGAGCTTCAAGAACCCTAACTGTCGATAACAAACAACAATTAAACCCTTCTTGATCGATCCTAATAACCAGCGACACCCGCGAACCTGGGCTCCTGATACCACTTGTAGTGATTCGATAACATACAACCTGATTACTAGCATGGATTACTTCGATCTTGAAGTCGACACACACCAGCAGTATATAAATATCGACAGACAAGAAAGAACGATGCACAAGTAAGTTTCCCTAATCGACTTTGATTAGTATTGAAAGAATGACGTACCAAACCCCTCCCCCCCACCTCCTTTTATAGAGATGAGGGGGGAGGAAACACCGACTCTTAGAAAGTAGGCTATTACAATGACACGGGTTGGGCTTGGGACACAAGCCAACCAACCCGACTCCTACTTGACTAATAATAACAAGCTGACACTTAACACCCTAGACGTAACCGTAGGCTAATATAGAGACTAATCTTATAACACAAAGCATGCACATATATCACATATCACTATTGGGCAGAAACGTAACATATATGTTGATTATGCTAATATACATTTCATTGTTCAATATATCATACAAAATAGCCGTTGGGTTTATTGAGTGATAACATGAACAATTTCGTAGAATGGCATGAATAAACTAGTATATTAATCTAAATAACCATTAGTTGGACTGATTATCTATATTAACATACAACTTGCCATTTAACATGAACAAATTCAATAAATTATGAATCTGAGATAATTTCGTCAACTAGTGATCATATATGCAAATTGTAATGAAGCATATAGTAGTAGAATTCTACGAATACTTGTCACACAATATTATATTAGTAAGAATGAATCATATATAGCATGCATGATGCATTAATTGTTTTCACTTATGATTGGTCATGCAGATTCATAAATTCAATAATAGGACCAAATATTAATTCAATCGATTTTCATAATGATTTTCAATACACTTGCAATACTTAATTACTATTGGGCCACTAAGTTAATTGACTAACAAAATTCATTCTTATTTTGCCATGTGAAAGATTTACTAAAGTCATAGAACAATTTTTTATTGGTTCTTTACAAAGTTGCTATTCGTCACAATTCCTGTATAATATCAGGAATCGATTTCGTCACGAATAAGAGAATTTGATTTGACAAGATACTGGAAAAATGACCACACAATTATTAGTTAAGGTACATAATGTCATTAGGGCATAGTTAAACTTCTAAATGGTCAAGGCCACATCTAAAGTGATTTATTCTAACAATTAGATCATCGATACACCCTTTGTTGATTTAAAATTTATGAGGCAAATTTTCAAATCTTTTTGAAGCATGATAAAGGCATGGTTATGGGTGTATATAGCAAGTGAGAAAAGTTTTATCCATGTACCTAATTAAAAATCGAATTATGTTACAACCATAAAAGTTTTACACACAAAAAATCCATAAAATGATGTGGCATATCTCTTGGCCACTCATGTGAGAGCATTAGTTGGCCAGGTGAGAGCATTGAGTGGCAAAGAGGCATGCCATATTATTTTGTGGATTTTTTTGTGTAAAATTTTGTGCTCACTTAATCTTTAAAGCAGTAATATTTTGGATAAGAACTTTTTTGGCCAATCAAAACTTTTGTTACTAATAGTCTAATACAACATAACCAACTAAAAGTTCTATCAATAAACTAAATGTTCTAAAAATTTATGCTGCTCCATTTTCATGAGCTATATCAAAGTATCAAACAAATATATATGCTTTAATTCAATACCTTCTTGAACATCTTTCGACTATTTTTAGATGCAAAAATACCAATTTTCCAAGTAAAAACCGATCCGAACCAGTTTAATATTGGCTAATGTATAATCTAAAACCGTTTAGAATCGAGCCAAATTGTGAATCAAATACAAAATTTGAAGTGGTTCAAACTTCAAACCAAAATCTGTGAAAATGAAATTATCTTTTGGTCTTTCACGTTTAAAGTTTAATAACAAAAACGGAAATCAAGAGCCAGTTGTTGGGCTCCTAGTGGCTGGTAATAAGCCCACAAATTAAAAAGTTTGAGTGACGTAAATAGAAGCTCCCGGCGAGGATCGAACTCGCGACCTTTCGCTTACAAAGCGAACGCAATACCACTATGCTACGGAAGCAATTGCTGTTATTTGTAGCACTATTATTTAAATTTTTTGTTACCCCAAATGACACTGTGATAATCTTACAAGTTTGTACATCTTACTAGAAATTGTAACCAAAAACTTCTAAAAGTTATGCTGGAACTTAGAAGTCTCTAAATAGTAGTTGTTGATCAAGCAAACATATAAACTGTTTTATAGAATTATATTTTGAGTTTTGATGTGAGAATAAAACCTAACCATTCAATTAGAATAAATAGTATGAATAAATATGGTGGAGAATACATCCTATCTCTAAGTTAGGTTTAATATAAAGCACCTTGCTAGGTGTTTTAATAATACGAGACATTCAGACTCGTGCGATGCACACGGACCGTATCTAATTGTTACTGTGGTATACTACAATCTTTTTGTTTGGTTCGACTCATGTATCTTAGACTCTCCCTTTTCAATTTAGCTCTTCTAATAATTTGAAATTTTCGATTGAGCTAAGTTGTAACTCTTTCACCATTTTATATTTATATATTATGAATTTGTTTGTACCCATATATTTCATATTTGTAATTTATATGAAAAAAAAGTAACACTTAACGTTAGAATCATCTCGCCCTCCCCCTCCCCCCCTCCCCCAATAAAAATGCTCAAGTTTTGCCACTACTTTATGGGTACCTAAATTTCGTTTGATAAAAGTGTTGCACGGTTCTCGAGGTTAGCCTATTTACCATGATTGTACTAAAATTTCAATTAACACATGTTTTTTTTTGAGGAAATGTATTGTTTTGAGTTTGATTTTATTTCATAAGTTTGATTTTAAGATTCAAGCTAGCCAAGAATCGCATGCCTCATTCTTTTATATCAAACACTTATATGACACTTATTTAGACAGCATAGTAAAAATGAATTTTATATCTAGCACCAAATTTATATCTAACACCAATTTCAATGTATAAAGATACATATACTCTATAAATTGTGTCTAAAATTTTGTTGTTCCCAACAATATTTGTGAGTTCCCAACTCAAGATATGTCAAATTTTGAACTTTCAATCTAGCACTAAAAAACACAAATCTACACACTAAAATAAGCAAATAGATCTAAACAATACAATACACAAACTTTATAACAAAATTTTCACTATTTTTTTATAACAAAATCTAACTCACAAAAAACTCATACAATTATTAAGTTTATTGGTAATTTAATATACATTACACATACACATGATCTATCCAACCTAATTTCTTGACATCAAGAATCAGTTAGTCATGTTTCATTTCATCTTAATTATGGATTTAATTGGGGTTTTCTTAATTTAAGAAAACCCCCAATTAACATAATTTCATGTTAATTATGTTAATTGGGGTTTTTTTTTAATTAGGGTTTTTGGGTTTACTTAATCTTGTTAAATTTTTTATAGTTGTTTAATTTCATGTTAAATTATCATAACTATTGATACGTGGGAATTGCGCTCTCGCAACAGGTTTTACCTCTCAAGGGATCTGATGAGGCGAAAAGTATACCGCTTTTAAGGGGTCATTTAAGCCCGAATACGAGATTATTTGATAAATTATTGGCCTAAATCGTTCTTTTTGTCATTTTAGGTACTTTTGAGGAAGAATCTGGAAAAGGAAGCATTTAGGACGTTTTTGGAGCATAAAAGTGAAGAAAACGGCAAAGTCTCAAATTTCCTTGCTAGAACAGTACCTGACGGCGTCAAAGATCTACACATGACGGCGTCAAGAGTTACAAAAGAGGTGGATATGAACTTATAACTTGACGGCCCAGAGAGTTTTCAAGCTTATGGCCTGACGGCGTCACCAACGCCGTCAGGGTCCAAATACTAGTGACGGCCCAGAGTATTTCTCCACATGACGGCGTCACAAATAGATCTAGGTAATACGATTTTATCATGGCAGTGAGTTGACGGCGTCACGAGCTAATACATGACGCTGTCAAAGTGTAAAGTCTGTATATAGTTTTCCAAATTTCATTCATTAGTGTGCAACTTTGATGGAATAAACCCTAGTCCGAATTTTATCAGCTTTTCAAGGGTTTCAACCCTTTGATTCTTCCATGTTCAATTGAAGATAAGTATTCATTCAAATCATTTAATATGTCTATGTGTTGTGTGATTATATCTTACGCTTGTCTTTTCTTTAACATGCTAGGCTAGATCTTTATTGTGTTTGCTTAGATGTAGTGAAACCTATATGTTGATTATGGGTTGATTGTTTGTTTATAATTGTTACGGATGATTGTATTCGATGTTAGGCTTAAGAAAACTGGCAGACTTCCATTGGTAACTTGCTTGAACGCCTTAAGAAACATGATCGGAGGTGTACTACGATTTTTGGTTGTATTTAATGCGTAAGAGAATTCTAATGATCCCATGTTAGGAGCTTCTAACGGCTCGACATAGGAGTGAAGTAGGATCTTATAGAGTTAGGGAATATTGTACACGGCCCTACGACTAGTATTAAGGAATATGACCCGTCATCCATGCAATTGTAACAAGCTAATCAACCTGTAAAAGATATCTAGGGAGTAATGAAATCTAAGTAAACACAACTTTCCTCATTATTGTTTCCACCACATTAGTATAATTAGTTTAATTTTTATTTCTGTTATTTTATTTTTATTGCACTAGTAGTAAATTGGGTTAGTTAGCTAGCAACTAATTCCGCCCACTCCTTCAAAACCTGAGATTTTTACTTGCTTTCATAAAATATAAAAATACAAAAAGAATCATCCCTCACCTCTAGACCTAGTTTAGTAGGCTTTCTAATCCTAGCGACACTATTCCTGAGTTGAACGATCAATCCCCCGGTACTTGTCACTATAATATACTACAACGATCAGGTACATTGCCTGGTGGGGGTTATAAGCTTCTCGAGATCCCTTAAGAGGTAAAACCTGTTGCGAGGGCGCAATTCCCACGTATCAAGTTTTTAGCGCCGCTTCCGGGGAATAGTTATTATCTATGTTAGGATTTCTTTTTATTATGTCTACTTGCTAGATTCCTTTCTAGTAAGGTTTTATTTTTATTTTTAGCTTTTCTTTAGTCTATCTCATTTCTTCGTTCCTTTGTTCGTAACCTTTAACATCCGCCATTATGGCAAATGAAGATCTCTCTAACCTTAGAATCACTAGGAGTCGTAGTTCCGTAAGAAATCTCATTTTGCCATATGCAGAACCTGAAAGGGAAATGCATAAGCTAAAGCAATCTGTCTCAACACCCGAACCATCTAGCATAGCCATCAACTTTGATGAGGCCCTTTCTGAAGAAGATTCAGATAATCACCTCACACCCTCTAGCCCCCAATCCAACAACGATATGAGCGCCCCCGAAACTCCCACCCCAAAGCGCCTTAAGGACTACTCCTCCCCGAATCCTCGTGGCTTCTCAAATGCCATTGTTTTCCCAAACGAAGACACCGATGAGGTCTTGCATGCAAGCGATGTTTGGCTTGTCCAAAGTGTATGCAAGTTTCGCGGACTACATACCGATGACCCAATTCAACATATCAGGGATTTCTTGAAGATAGTGGACACCCTCCATATAGATGGGGCCACTAGAAACACGTCCCAATTACGATTCTTCCCTTTCACTCTTTATGAAAAAGCCAAAGAGTGGTATGATAGACTTCCCTCCGAGTCTATTTTTACATGGGAGTAACTTATATCCAAGTTTTAAGAGAGGTTCTTCCCAACAGGGAAAACCTCAGTATTTTGGGATAGGATCCTCCATTTCCGAAAGGGAAAGGACGAACCCATCCATAAATCATGGATTAGATTCAAGGAATTAATAAGACAAGTTCCCCATCATGGCATCGAACTTTGGCTTCTGATCCAAATCTTCTACGACAATGTCTCCCCAAATGACCAGAACGGAATCAATAATTCAAGAAAAGGGAAAATAACTAATTTGAGCACCGAGGAATGGTGGAATAGGATTGAGGAATATGCTCAAGACCAGGACGATACTTGGGATGAACCCAATTCGACTATGAGCACATCCGAAATCACATAAACACCCTCAGATCGGCTAAGAAAAATTCACGAAAGGGTGGAATACCTTGCAGGGTCGCGAACAACTAAACAACTTTCAAATCCTTACTTAATCTACGACTACTATGAGGGCCCGCACGAGCTAGAGGAATGTGGAAGAGAAACCACGACTGAACATGTGTGTTTGTCGGGACATGACATCTACGCTGACCCCTCCCTTTTGCCTTTTTACCAAAACGATGATTATACCCTTTGGGGGAATCTGGTGAAAAGAAAAGAAGGAGAGGAAGGCCCTGAATACAAAATCAGGAGCACTTTTGAGGATGACCATGGGCACTTTACTCAGGAAAAAGGATTACAATTGAAAGGGCTTGACAAGCTCATCGTTGAGCAACAGAATGACATTGAAAAATGGTTCAACAAACTTAATGCCACCCTTGATGGCCATAACAGGCCCCTAGTAAGCCAAAAAGATCCCCTGCTCGCGGTTACTATTCGAGCTGGAACAACGACCAAGGACCCTCCTTATCCGAGCCAACAACCTGTCACCGTTGAGCCAAATGATCCCCGAGAGGAGGAAGGTAATGTGAGCAACGAGGCTCCTGAACAACCTCCTCTGGTGACCCCATCTCCACTAACTCCACCTAACCAACCTGTGAGAATCCCATTTCCATCCCGCCTAAAAAACCAGAAGATTGAAAACGATAATAAGAGATTCTTGTCATATCTAAAAGATTCAGTGGTCACCATACCTCTCCTTGATACTTGTTATCACATGCGCAAGTATAGCTCATAATTCAAAAGCTTGCTTGCCAACCGAAAGAAACTCGAGGGTCTTGTGACTCTGGGAGAAGAGTGTTCGGTGGTGACCCAACGAGGGCTACCAAAAAAGGTAGACGACCCAGGAAGCTTCACCTTGCCCTGTTCCATAGGATCTCTATTGATAAAGAATGCTTTTGCCGATTTAGGGGCAAGCATCAACCTCATGCCCTACTCCATGTTCCTCAAACTAGGATATTCCGGACTAAAATCTACCCGTATGAACATCCAGCTAGCCGATAGATCGGTCAAATATCCCTTAGGGATATGCGAGAATGTGCTAGTCAAAGTAGGGAAGTTCAAATTTCCGGTTGACTTCGTGATCTTAAAAATGGAGGAGGATGACTTGGTGCCCATCATCTTAGGGAGACCCTTTCTTGCCACCGCTCGTGCAGTCATTGATGTTCATGACGGCAAGTTAACCTTACGAGTAGGGATCAATAGCTTGACCTTTGATATTAAAGACACTATGAATCTATCTCTCGAAGCAGTTAACCAGCTCTATTTCATCGGAGAGGTTGATGAACTAACTGATGTCATTGACAACTGTGTTGATGAACAAATCGAAGAAGGCTGGTTACGGGATGAGAGTTTCCTCCCCATAATGGAGGAGGAGAAGACGGAGAGCGCTAGCGCAGTTTCCTTCTACCCCAGACAAGAGACCACTGAACAACTCAAACTCCGTAAGCCCGAAAACAAGCTAAAGCCCTCCATTATCGAACCGCCTAAGCTAGAACTTAAAGAGCTCCCAAACCACATGGAGTATGCCTTCCTCCAGGGAGAGGATCAACTGCCAGTAATCATAAACTCTTCCCTTGAACATGAGCAAAAGGATAGACTCTTAGGAGTCCTAAAGAAATATAAAAGAGTCCTTGCATGGAGTGTAACCGACATTAAGGGGATTGAATCAACCTTTTGCACGCATAAGATTCTTATGGAAGAAGACTATAAACCAGCCATGAAACCCCAGAGGTGGGTGAATCCCAACATTAAGGAGGTGGTGAAAAAAGAAGTTATCAAACTCTTGGATGCAAGGCTGATATACCCGATTTCGGATAGCCCGTGGGTTAGTCCTGTACAGGTTGTACCAAAGAAAGGAGGAATGATTGTGGTGAGAAATGACAACGGAGAGATGGTACCCCAGAGAACGGTTACTGGTTGGCGGGTATGCACCGATTATAGAAAGCTCAATGATGCCACCAAAAAATATCACTTTCCCCTCCCGTTCATTGACCAAATGTTGGAAAGATTATCCGGGCACGAGTACTACTATTTCTTGGATGGATTCTCAAGATATTTCCAAATCCCCATAGCCCCTGAGGACCAACAAAAAACCACGTTTACTTGCCCTTATGGAACATTCACCTATAAGAGGATGCCTTTTGGGCTGTGTAACGATTCCGCCACTTTTCAGCGATGCATGACCGCAATCTTTCACGAGTTAATGGAAGACAGTATGGAAGTTTTCATGGATGATTTCTCAGTCTTCGGGGACTCTCGCTAACCTCGAAAAAAAATTCTCAAACATTGCGAGGAAACCAACTTGGTCCTAAATTGGGAGAAATGCCATTTTATGGTAAAAGAAGGGATTGTGCTAGGGCATAAGGTCTCAGGAAATGGGATTGAGGTGGACCAAGCAAAGGTTGAAGCTATATCTAAACTACCTTATCCCACGACTGTTAAAGCAATTCGTAGCTTCTTGGGTCATGTCGGGTTCTACATGAGATTCATTAAGGACTTCTCTAAAATAGCTCGGCTAATGACTCAATTGCTTGTAAAGGATGCCCCTTTCAATTTCTCTCAAAAATGCAAGGATACATTCAATCTCCTGAAAAAGGAACTCACGCAAGCCCCAATCATGGTTATACCCAACTGGGAGTTACCTTTCGAAATCATGTGCGACGCTAGCGACTATGCTGTTGGGTCAGTATTAGGCCAAAGGTGTAACAAACAATTCCAACCTATATACTACGCTAGCAAAACTATGAATCCCGCTCAAGAGAATTATTCTACCACCTATTAGCTGTGGTGTTTGCTTTCGACAAATTTCGCCAATATCTTGTCCTTTCAAAGACGGTCATTTTTACTGATCATTCAGCTCTCTGATACCTTTTTGCTAAGCAAGACGCTAAACCACGACTAATTCGGTGGATCTTGTTGTTACAAGAATTTGATGTTGAAATTCGTAATAAAAGGGGGGCAGAGAATTTAGCTGCTGATCACCTCTCTCGTCTCGAAAATCCCCTCCTTAGTGAGCTTGACAAAAGTGAGATTTGAGATTCATTCCCTGACGAACAGCTCATGTCAATAACAGATTCTGAACCATGGTACGCTGATTATGCTAATTATCTTGCAAGCAGGCTCATTCCGAAACACATGACTAGACACGAAAAGAAAAGGTTCTTTGCCCAACTAAAATACTACTTCTGGGATGAACCCTTCTTATTCCGAAGATGTCCTGATCAAATAATCAGGCGCTGTGTTTCGGGAAAAGAGGCGATGAAGATTATGAAAGAATGTCATTCGGGCCCTTTTGGGGGCCATCATGGGATAAACACCACCGCACGAAAGATTTTCGATGCCGGATTCTATTAGCCCACAATATTTCGTGATATAAAGGAGATGATACAAGCATGCGATGCATGTCAACGAGCAGGGAATATATCAAGTAGAGATGAAGCGCCCCAGAATTTTATACAAATTTGTGAGGTTTTCGATGTTTGGGGAATTGATTTCATGAGAACCTTTCCATCTTCAGGGGGGAACGAATACATTTTAGTGGCCATTGATTATGTTTCAAAATGGGTAGAGGCACAAGCCCTTAGGACCAACAATGCTAGGGTAGTTACTCATTTTCTGAAAAAGCTGTTTGCTATGTTCGGCATTTCTAAAGCTCTCATTAGTGATAGGGGGACCCACTTTGCAATGCTCAAATGGAAAAGGTCATGAAGAGGTATGGAGTTTCCCACCGGTTCTCCACCGCTTATCACCCACAGACCAACGGTAAAGTCGAAAACACCAATATGGCAATTAAGAGAATATTGGAAAAGACGGTCAATCAAAATAGAAAGGACTGGTCATTTAAACTTGATGAGGCCTTATGGGCATTCCGAACGGCCTACAAGACACCTATTGGAACGACCCCGTTCCGCATGGTTTATGGCAAGGCGTGTCACCTTCTGGTGGAACTTGAACACAAGGCCTATTGGGCACTTAAGGCATGTAATTTGGATTATACGGTCGCCGGAACGAATAGGTTCTTGCAACTCCATGAGCTTGATGAGTTAAGGCTAGAAGCGTATGAATCCTCCGTTAAATATAAAGAAAGGGCAAAAAGATGGCATGACCAGCGAATTAAGAAACCTAAAGAGTTCTCAGAAGGGGACAAAGTTCTATTGTATAATTCTCGGTTAAGGTTATTTCCCGGGAAACTTAAGTCTAGATGGTATGGGCCCTTTACAATGAAAAGTTCCTCTAAAACGGGTGCTGTTGTGTTAATGGACGGTGAAAATAGAGAGTTCGCTGTCAACATACAACGCGTAAAACATTATCAAGAAAGTGGTAATGAGATGATTAGTGAGGAGGATGTAACATTTGAAGATGAGGTCACGTAATTGCCCATGACCTTGAGTCTAGCTACAAGACTCGTAAATAAAGAAAAGCGCTTCTTGGGAGGCAACCCATGTTTTGTGTGTTTTGTTTGATTGATTTTTAATTGTTTGATGTTATTTTGTTTCCATATGCATGCTTTATTTTTATTGTTGGTAGATCATGTTTCAAACTAAAATTGTGAAAATGCTTTATTTTGTTGTTTAACTTCGTCTTAACTTCAAATAAAGGTATTTTGCAAAAGCTAAGTGTAAGGGGAACCCCAAAATTTGTTTATAAGAACGAAATTGATCATGATTCGCCACAATATTAAATGAACATGTATATAAGTAATTGTTAGAGTCAAATGCTTGTATCGAGTCTAAATGATGTTTTGCAGGATTTTCCAGGAAGTAGGACATAAGTTTTTCCAGAAATTTTCCGGAAACTTAACATAAAGATTTCTGCAGGTCACTTCTGACGGCGTCAGGGTTTAACTCCTGACGGCGTCACGTGTAAAATTCTGGAAATTTTGCGACTTTTGTTTTTCTAACGGAGTCTTAAAAGTTTTTATTTATTCTTTAGTTTTATAAACTCCAGGATTTGTTAGTATATATAGATTGCCGCCAATTTTACGCGAGGTTGCCTTGATTGTTTTCTCAGGTTTAACAGCTTATATATGACAAGAAGATGATTTATATTCCTGGAAGGGAAGCTTTGAACGATCATTTTCTTGGAGGAAGATCTAACCTTGTTGACACAATATCCACAACGAACGATTCAGGGGAGTATTTGTTTTCATTCTTTTACCTATTTTACTTTTACATTCTTTAATTGAATATTGGGGAAAATGTTCATCCTAAGTGTAAGGGGAGGGTAAATGATGATACCTTATAGGATACAATTGCACTTGAGTTTGTTTGTTCGATAGTAGGTGTGTAATAAAACTAAGAAAAATACTTGTTAGTGTAATTTTAGTGCCAAATTAAAAAATTTTTTTACAACATTTAGGAGTGAAACTTTAGCCTTAACAAGCGTCTCATGGATAGGAGTTGTATGACTAGCACAAAACCGTACCATTCAGAAAATTTTTCCACCCAAATATGTGAGGTTCGCCTTTAGATTTGATAGGAAAAGCATTCATTATTAGTGCTTATGAGTGTACCGGTAGTATTTAGATTCTAGAACTTGCGTTAGCGATGCATCCCGAGACCGCTAGTGAGACTACATTCGTGTAGTAGGATTTACTACATGATAAGAGGCATTAGAATCACCCTTGTGTTAAACCCGTATCATAATTACTTGACCATTTAAGTCATATTACTTGACTAGTAAAGTCAATTATTTTTCCCACACCTTAGCGTCGTACTCATTTTTAGTACACGAAACCCCTAGTACACCCCTCTGAGCCTATCTTTTCGTTTCTAACTTTAAGCATCTTACTTAAAGGAAGAATTTGTTACAACCCACCCAAATGTGCAACCAAATCGCCTTAGCCTTCCGTGTATGCACTCATCTTTAGTGCATTATTGTTATCTGTTTAAACCCTTAGTTAATTATCTAATTGATTACATGGTTGCTAAGTCGAGTCATATCTTGCACATATTGTTTTGGGACAATTGGGACTCATGGGTAAAGTACTTGTGTTTTGGAGTAATGGGGAAGAACATAATATATTACCCCCATATGTGCTTTAATCTTAAAAAGTACTCCAAGTGTTTTGATTATCTTGATTCGAGTCATTAAAGTAGTTTATTGTAAAGTACATAAAAATTCAAGTGTAAGGGGAATGTACATTCCCTATGATGTATTACTTTGGATGGTAGGGTAAGAGTGTATGGGAAAAAAAATCGAAAAATCAAGAAAAAGAAAAAAAATAGAAAAAGAAAAGAGAAAAAACATACGGACTACCATCTCATTTTATTCTATGTTTATTTTATGTTTTTGTTATTTTTGATTTATTAGCTTAAGTCGAGTCGAGTCTTGGCTTAGCAACGCCATATTGTACATGTAATTAACCAAGATGATTAACTCGCCACCAGTAAATATTTCCTTTATCCAACAAAACCGTGTTTTTCATATCCCTACACCTAACGTTATAACCCTTTAAAAAGACCTCTTTGATAGTGTATCCTAGGTGCTTACGTCAAGTGGTGGAGGTTTGATCCTTTTCCAAGCCTATGGTAATCTATTTGCTATAACAGGTAGTGAGAGATGTTTTCCATTTCCATATTGTGATATATACTCTATTACACCCGAGAGATGTGAGTATCTAAACACTATTTATGAGGTGCTAGTGTATGACCTCCGTGCTTGTTTTTGGTCTATAGTGGAACGATTATTTGTTGTAATTACTTTTATGTTAGTGTTAAATGACCCCTAACTTGTATTTTGATTATAATAAAAGCGCATTTGCTTGAGGACAAGCAAATCTCAAGTGTAAGGGTATTTGATGAGGCGAAAAGTGTACCGCTTTTAAGGGGTCATTTAAGCCCGAATTCGAGATTATTTGATCAATTATTGCCCTAAATCATTTCTTTTGTCATTTTAGGTACTTTTGAGGAAGAATCTGGGAAAGGAAGCATTTTGGACGTTTTGGCGCATAAAAGTGAAGAAAACGGCAAAGTCTCAAATTTCCTAGCTGGAACAGTACCTGACGGCGTCAAAGATCTACACATGACGACATCAAGAGTTACAAAAGAGGTGAATATGAACTTATAACGTGACGGCCCAGAGAGTTTTCAAGCTTATGGCCTGACGGCGTCACCAAGGCCGTCAGGGACCAAATACTAGTGACGGCCCAGAGTATTTCTCCACATGACGGTGTCACTAATAGATTTAGGAAATACGATTTTATCATGGTGGCGTGTTGACGGCGTCACGAGCTAATACATGACGCCATCAAAGTGTAGAGTCTATATACAGTTTTCCAAATTTCATTCATTAGTGTGCAACTTTGAGGGAATAAACCCTAGTCCGAATTTTATCAGCTTTTCAAGGGTTTCAACCCCTTAATTCTTCCATGTTCAATTGAAAATAAGTATTTATTCAAATCATTCAATATGTCTATGTGTTGTATGATTATATCTTACGCTTGTCTTCTCTTTAACATGCTAGGCTAGATCTTTATTGTGTTTGCTTAGATTTAGTGACCAAGATGTTGATTATGGGTTGATTGTTTGTTTATAATTGTTACGGATGATTGTATTCAATGTTAGGCTTAAGAAAACTGGCAGACTTCCATTGGTAACATGCTTGAACGTCTTAAGAAACATGATCGGAGGTATACTACAATTTTTGGTTGTATTTAATGCGTAAGAGAATTCTAATGATCCCATGTTAGGAGCTTCTAACAGCTCAACATAGGAGTGAAGTAGGATCTTATAGAGTTAGGGAATATTGTACACGGCCCTATGACTAGTATTAAGGAATATGACTCGTCATCCATGCAATTGTAACAAGCTAATCAACCTGTAAAAGATATCTAGGGAGTAATGAAATCTAAGTAAACACAACTTTCCTCATTATAGTTTCCACCACATTAGTATAATTAGTTTAATTTTCATTTCTGTTATTTTATTTTTATTGCATTAGTAGTAAATTGGGTTAGTTCGCTAGCAACTAATTCCGCCCACTCGTTCAAAACCAGAGATTTTTACTTGCTTTCATAAAATATAAAAATACAAAAAGAATCATCCCTCACCTCTACACCTAGTTTAGTAGGCTTTCTAATCCTAGCGACACTATTCCTGAGTTGAACGATCAATCCCCTGGTACTTGTCACTATACTATACTACAATGATCAGGTACACTGCCTGGTGGGAGTTGTAAGCTTCTCGAGATCCCTTGAGAGGTAAAACCTATTGCAAGGGCGCAATTCCCACATATCAGGATCTTGAGAAGCTTACAACCCCCACCAGGCAGTTTACCTGATCGTTATAGTATAGTATAGTGACAAGTACCGGGGGATTGATCGTTCAACTCAGGAAGAGTGTCGCTAGGATTAGAAAGCCTACTAAACTAGGTCTAGAGGTGAGGGATGATTCTTTTTGTATTTATATATTTTATAAAAAGCAAGTAAAATCTCAGGTTTTGAAGGAGTGGGCAGAATTAGTTGCTAGCCAACTAACCAAATTAACTAAGATGCAATAAAAAAAAAGGGAAATGAAAATTAAACTAATATACTAATGTGGTGGAAACAATAATAAGAAATGTTGTGTTTACTTAGATTTCATTACTCCCTAGATATCTTTTACAGGTTGATTAGCTTGTTACAATTGCATGGATGACAGGTTATATTCCTTAATACTAGTCGTAGGGCCGTGTACAATATTCCCTAACTTTATAAGATCCTACTTCACTCCTATGTCGAGCCGTTAGAAGCTCCTAACATGGGATCATTAGAATTCTCTTGCGCATTAAATACAACCAAAAATCGTAGTACACCTCCGATCATGTTTCTTAAGACGTTCAAGCAAGTTGCCAATCGAAGTCTGCCAGTTTTCTTAAGCCTAACATTGAATACAATCATCCGTAACAATTATAAACAAACAATCAACCCATAATCAACATCTAGGTTTCACTACATCTAAGAAACACAATAAAAACCTAGCCTAGCATGTTAAAGAGAAGACAAGCGTAAGATATAATCACACAACATATAGACATAATGAATGATTTGAATAAGTACTTATCTTCAATTGAACATGGAAGAATCAAGGGCTTGAAACCCTTGAAAAAGCTGTAAAATTCGTCTAGGGTTTATGCCCTAATATCCCACACAAAGTTCCACACTTTACAATGATAAATTGGAAAAATATATATAGACTATGCATCCTGACGGCATCATGTATTAGCCTCTGACGCCGTCAACTCGCCGCCATGATGAAATACGTTTTGCCTAGATCCATTTCTGACGCCGTCATGTAGGAATGAGCTCTGGGCCGTCACGTGTATTTGGACCCTGACGGCCTAGGTAACGCCGTCAGGCCAATAAGCCTAAAAACATTCTGGATTGTCACGTGTATTTTCTACTTCCACCTCTTTTACCACTCTTGACGCCGTCATGTATAAAGCCTTGACGTCGTCAGGTACTGTTCCAGCAAGGAATTTTGACACTTTGCCGTTTTCTTCACTTTTATGCTCCAAAAACATCCAAAATGCTTCCTTTTCCAGATTTCTCCTCAAAAGTACCTAAAATGACAAAAGGAACGATTTAGGGCAATAATTGATCAAATAATCTCGAATTCGGGCTTAAATGACCCATTAAAAGCGGTACACTTTTCGCCTCATCAAATACCCTTACACTTGAGATTTGCTTGTCCTCAAGAAAATGCGCTTTTAGTCTAATTAAAATACAAGTTAGGGGTCATTTAACACTAATATAAAAGTAATTACAACAAATAATCGTTCTACTAAAAACCAAAAACAAGCACGGAGGTCATACACTAGCACCTCACAAATAGTGTTTAGATACTCACATCTCTCGGGTGTAATAAAGTATATATCACAATATGGAAATGGAAAACATCTCTCACTACCTGTCATGGCAAATAGATTACCATAGGCTTGGGAAAGGATCAAACCTCACCGCCTGGCATAAGCACCCAAGATAAACTATCGAAGAGGTCTTTTAAAGGGTTATAACGTTAGGTGTAGGGATATGGAAAACACGATTTTGTTGGATAAAGGCAATATTTACTGGTGGTGAGTTGATCATCATGGTTAATTACTTGTACAACATGGCGTTGCTAAGCCAAGACTCGACTCGACTTAAGCTAATAAATCAAAAATAACAAAAACTTAAAACAAACATAGAATGAAACAGGATGGTAGTCCGTATGTTTTTCTCTTTTCTTTTTCTATTTTTCTTCTTGATTTTTTTGATTTTTTTGATTTTTTTTTGCATACACTATTACCCTACCATCCAAAATACTACATCATAGGGAATGTACATTCCCCTTACACTTGAATTTTTACATACTTTACAATAAACTACTCTAATGACTCGAATCAAAATAATCAAAACACTTGGAGTACTATTTAAGATTAACGCACATTTGGGGGTAATATATGATGTTCTTCCCCATTACTCCAAAACACTAGTACTTTACCCATGAGTCCCAATCGTCCCAAAACAATATGTACAAGATATGACTCGACTTAGCAATCATGTAATCAATTAGATAATTAACTAAGGGTTTAAACAAATAACAATAATGCACTAAAGATGAGTGCATACAAGGAAGGCTAAGGTGATTTGGTTGCACATTTGGGTGGGTTGTAACAAATTCTTCCTTTAAGTAAAATGCTTAAAGTTAGAAACGAAAAGATAGGCTCGGAGGGGTGTACTAGGGGTATCATGTACTAAAAATGAGTACAACGCTAAGGTGTGGAAAAAATTAATTGACTTTACTACTCAAGTAATATAACTTAAATAGTCAAGTAATTATGATACGGGTTTAACACAAGGGTGATACTAATGCCTCTTATCATGTAGTAAATCCTACTACACGAATGTAGTCTCACTAGCAGTCTCGGGATGCATCACTAACGCAAGTTCTAGAATCTAAATGCTACCGGTACACTCATAAGCACTAATAATGAATGCTTTTCCTATCAAATCTAAAGGCGAACATCACATATTTTGGTGAAAAATTTTTCTGAATGGTACGGTTTTGTGCTAGTCATACAACTCCTATCCATGAGACGCTTGTTAAGGCTAAAGTTTCACTCCTAAATGTTGTAAAAATTTTTAAATTTGATGCTAAAATTACACTAACAAGTATTTCTCTTAGTTTTATTACACACCTACTATCGAACAAACAAACTCAAGTGCAATAGTATCCTATAAGGTATCATCATTTACCCTCCCCTTACACTTAGGAGGAACATTGTCCCCAATGTTAAAGAATGTAAAAGTAACATAGGTAAAAGAATGAAAACAAATACTCCCCTGATTCGTTCGGTGTGGATAGTGTGTTAACAAGGTTAGATCTTCCTCCAAGAAAATGAACGTTCAAAGCTTCCCTCCAGAAATATAAATCATCTTCTTGTCATATATAACCTGTTAAACCTGAGAAACAATCAAGGCAACCTCGCTTAAAATCGGCGGCAATCTATATATACTAACAAATCCTAGAAAACAATTTAAGATATAATGCTTGTGGAATGAATGTTTGCAGATTTCCTGGAGTTTACAAAACTAAAGAATCAACAAAAACTTTTAAAACTCCATTAGAAAAACAAAACTCACAAAATTTCCAGAATTTTACACGTGACGTCTTCAGGTGTTAAACCCTGACGCCGTCAGAACAGACCTGCAGAAATCTTTATGTTAAGTTTTCGGAAAATTTATGGAAAAACTTATATCCTATTTCCTGGAAAATCCTGCAAAACATCATTATGACTCGATACAAGCATTTGACTCTAACAAATACTAATATACATGTTCATTTAATATTGTGACGAATCATCATTATGACTCGACTTAAGCTAATAAATGAAAATTAACAAAAACATAAAATGAACATAGAATAAAAAGGGATGGTAGTCCGTATGTTTTTTCTCTTTTTTTCTTTTTCTATTTTTTTCTTTTCTTTTTCTTGATTTTTTCTCGATTTTTTCTCGATTTTTTTTTTTTTTTTTTTTTTTTTTTTTTTTTTTTTTTTGCATACACTCTTACCCTACCATCCTAAATAATACATCATAGGGAATGTAAATTCCCCTTACACTTGAATCTTTACATACTTTACAATAAACTAATCTAATGACTCGAATTAAGATAATCAAAACACTTGGAGTACTTTTAAGATTAACGCACATATGGGGGTAATAATATTATGTTCTTCCCCATTACTTCATAACAATAGTACTTTACCCATGAGTCCCAATCGTCCCAAAACAATATGTACAAGGATATGACTCGACTTAGCAACCATGTAATCAATTAGATAGTTAACTTAGGGTTTAACAAATAACAATAATGCACTAAAGATGAGTGCATACACGGAAGGCTAAGGCGATTTGGGTGTACATTTAAGTGGGGTGTAACAAATTCTTCCTTTAAGTAAAATGCTTAAAGTTAGAAACGAAAAGATAGGCTCGGAGGGGTGTACTAGGGGTTTCGTGTACTAAAAATGATTACAACGCTAAGGGTGTGGGAAAAATTAGTTGACTTAACTAGCCAAGTAATATGACTTAAATGGTCAAGTAATTATAATGCGGGTTTAACACAAGGGTGATCCTAATGCCTCTTATCATGTAGTAAATCCTACTATACGAATGTAGTCTCACTAGCGGTTTCGGGATGCATCACTAACGCAAGTTCTAGAATCTAAATGCTACCGGTACACTCATAAGCACTAATAGTAAATGTTTTTTCCTATCAAATCTAAAGGCGAACCTCACATATTTGGGTGGAAAATTTTTCTGAATATTACGGTTATGTGCTAGTCATACAATCTCCTATCCATGAGACGCTTGCTATGGCTAAAGTTTCACTCCTAAATGTTGTAAAAAAATTTAAATTTGGCGCTAAAATTGCACTAACAAGTATTTCTCATAGTTTTATTACACACCTACCATCAAACAAACAAACTCAAGCGAAAGTGTATCTGTAAGGTATCATCATTTTACCCTCCCCTTACACTTAAGATGAACATTGTCCCCAATGTTCAAGTAAAGAATGTAAAAGTGAAATAAGTAAAACGAATGAAATCAAATACTCCCCTGATTCGGTCGGTATGGATAATAAGGTGGCCAGGTTAAATCTTCCTCCAAGAAAATGAACAATCAAAGCTTCCCTTCCAGAAAAATAAATCATCTTCTTGTCATACATAACCTGTAAATCCTGAGAAAATAGACAAGGCAACCTCGCATAAAATCGGCGGCAATCTACATAAGTTACTAAATCCTATAAAACAAAATAAGATATAATGCTTGTGGAATGAAGTTTGCAGATTTCCTGGAGATTATAAAACTTAATAATTCAACAAAAACTTTAAGACTCCGTTAGAAAAACAAAACTGGTAAAATTTCCAGATTTTTACCCGTGACGCCGTCAAGAGCAAGCTCATGACGCCGTCAGAAGTGACCTGCAGAAATTCTTATGTTAAGTTTCCGGAAAATTTCTGGAAAAACTTGGTTCTACTTCCTGGAAAATCCTGCAAAACTTCATTATGACTTGATACAAGCATTTGACTCTAACAATTACGAATATACATGTTCACTTAACATTGTGGAGAATCATGATCGGTTTGTTTGTTAAAAACATATTTGGGGTTTCCCCTTACATTTATCTTTTGCAAAAATACCTTTTGGTGAAGTTAAGACTAGGCAAAACAACAAAATAAAGTATTTCCACTATTTAGTTTAGAAACATGATCTACCAACAATAAAAATAAAGCATGCATACGGAAGCAAATAACAAACAAACGAAATAAAAATCAAACAAAATCATGGGTTGCCTCCCAAGAAGCGCTTTTCTTTATTTACGAGTCTTGTAGCTAGACTCAAGGTCATGGGTTACTACGTGACCTCATCGTTGGTTTCACTCTCTAGGTCGTCTTCTAAACCAGTTTTGTATTCCGGACCTAGTTGCAAGCATTCTTTGTAGAAACCAAGCATCCTATTCTTCACATACTCTACTCCTCTACGTCTATCCTCATCATTCCTATAATAAGCCGCTTGTTTGTGTTCCTTTTCTAAATTAGAGGGGAGGCGGTATTGCTCAATCTTGTAGGGCATTTGGTAGGCAATCTCATCATTCTCTTCCTTGAATCTAACTATCCCTAAAGTCGGATCATAACTCATCCTAGTGACCTCAACAAATGGTTTTCCGAATATTATTTGGCTTAGGCAATCATCTATCACCAGACGAGTGTCTTCTACTATCATAAAATCGATCTCATAAGTGAAATTACCTATAATCACATGCAATCCCTTCACTCTTCATACAAAATTACTTATCAAATTCTTATTGGGCATCATCCTATAATCAAGTTGCTTCTTCATTACCCAATTGTAATAAGTCTGAGTCATGATGTTTACGGGAGATCTAGGATCGATGTAAGCTTTCCATATATGCATGTGCCCGATGTTGCATGGTATGTTGATGTTAGAGGGGTCTCCCATTTTGATAAGGGGTGTGCCAAGGATATATGGTCTCTCGGGACTATCGAATAAATCCTTATGGTATTCTCGTTCTTCCTTGGTGGGCAACTTATCAAAGTGCTTTTCTATTGTCTCTACCTCCTCTAATTCCTCTCCCCTATTAACCTCAACTTCCCTACTTTCATCCCTAGTCTCGGTTTCTACTCCAACTTCATCCTTGTCACTTTCTTCTATCTCCTTATCTATTGGCTTAATGGTGATAACATTGACAAAGTGGACATGTTTGGATGATGAGGGGTCCTTAATTTGGATTCTGTTGTTGGTGATCCTAGTGTCCTTCCTAGGTGTGGCTAACGCTTGGTTGTTGAGGGCCTTCAACAAGTTGTCTATCTTGTTGGTCATCTCTGTTTGTTGTTGGTTGAATTCGGTTTCGAACCTAGCTATACGAGCTTCTTGAGATGCCATGAACTTAGACATCAATCCTTCAAGATTGTTGGTACTACCATAGTTGTTAGAAGGATTGTTGTTGAAAGTACGGTTGGAGGGTGGACCGTTTGGTTGGTAACGATTAGGCGGATTGGAAGAATTGGCCGGATTTTGTTTCCACCTAAGGTTTGGGTGATTTTTCCAAGAGGGGTTGTATGAATCACCGTAAGGGTTTGGCTCGGGTTTGAAAGTTTACCACTTATCTCCCGCTTCGTCGGTATGCGAGGATGCGTAGTCCTCAAAAGTTGTTCCTGGGAGTTCCACACAATCACGAGTGTCATAGGGACCACTACATAATTCGCATGAAGAAGTGATTTTGTTCACTTGGCTTGAAGGCTTAGGAGCTTCGTAAGATTTCATGAGAAACTTGACTTGGTCCTCAAGTTCCATGATCCTACGGTCGGGAGTGCCAGAGTTGTTCGAAGGCAAAGATATTGCCTTGACCATTTTGTTCAAATCACGGGGATCATTCCAACTTTCGTTGTCATAGAGAGCAAGATCTTCTATGAGTTCCCATGATTGTTCCGCACTTAGATCACGTAGCTTACCACCGGCCGATTGATCAATGGCTCGCCTCATGGAGAGATCGATATGGTCATAGAAGATTTGGACTTGGAGCCAAAGATCTATGCCATGATGAGGGACTTTTTGGAGTAAGTCCTTGAAACGAGTCCATGCTTCATAAAGAGATTCATTTTGACGTTGTTGGAACATCAAGATGTCATTTCTAAGCTTAGTAGTTCTCTCCGGTATGAAAAATTGAGCAAGGAAACGAGTGGTGAGATCATCCCTTGTGGTGATGGATCCCGCGGGTAAACGCTCAAGCCATTGACTAGCTTGATCACGTAGAGAGAATTGGAATAGGCATAATCGGGTTGTCTCTCTAGTTGCAACATCTAGGTCTATGGAATCTACGATTTTAAGGAAGTCCTTAAGATGTTGGTTTGGATCTTCGGAACGAAGTCCATGGAACGCACATCCGCTTTGCACCAACCAGATGGTGTCGGATCGCAAGGGGGTCACATTGGCTCCGGTGAGCTCAATGGTGTTTCGGTAGCCTTGGTGGCTACTTCGGGAATACTATCCTAAGGTTCGGGGCCTAAGAGGTTCTAGTGGTGGGTTTTGTTGTGGTGGGATGACGGGTTCAAAGATGTTCCCATCGTCCATGATGTCGGGTGGTGAAAAGTTACGAACAAAAACACGAAGAAATAAGATAGACTAAAGAGAACCTAAAAAAAATAAAAATAAAATCTTACTAGAAAGGAATCTAGCAAGTAGACCTAATAAAAAGAGATTCTAACCTAGACAATAACTATTCCCCGGGCTGCGGCGCCAAAAACTTGATGCGTGGGGTTTGCACCAGGCTTTGCCTCTCGAGGGATCTAGAGAAGCTTACAACCCCCACCAGGCAGTGTATCTGATCGACGTAGTATAGTATAATGACAAGTACCGGAGGATTGATCGTTCAGCTAAGAATAGTGTCGCTAGGATTAGAAAACCTAAAGATTAAGTCTAGAGATGATGGATGATTCTTTTTGTATTTTTATATTTTTTAGAAAGTAAATTAAAATCTTGAGTTTAAAGGATTTGGGCGGAATTAGTTGCTAGTCAACTAACCCAATACTAAGATGCAATCAAAATAAAATACTAAAATTAAAATAAAACTATATTAAACTAAAGTTGTGAGCAATATGTGGAGAAATGTGTTTACTTAGATTTCACTACTCCCTAGATATCTTTTACACGTTAATTACTTATTATAGTTGCATGGATGACGGATTCTATTCCTTAATACCATTCATGGGGTGGCGTACTTAACTCCCCAATCCTATGAGTGCCTACTTCACTCCTATGTCGAGCCGGTTAAGAAGCTCCTAACATGGGATCATTAGAATTTACTCATGCATTAAATACAACCAATAAAACCTAGTACACATCGGTTCATGTTTCCTAAGACGTTCAAGCATGTTACCAATTGGAGATCTGCCAGTTTTCTTAAGCCTAACATTGAAATCATTCATCCAATACAACCATAAACAAGTAATCAACACATAATTAACATCTAGGTTTCATTAGATCTAAGCAAACACAAGATAGATCTAGCCTAACATGATGGAATCAAGACAAGCACAAGATATAGACAACCAACACATAGACATATTCATTGAATTAAAAGAATACTTATCTCAATAGCACATGTAAGGGTTCAAGGGCTGAAAACCCTTGAAAAAGCTGTAAAATACGTATATGGTTCAGCCTTAGGGTTTCTCCAAACTTGTTCCTCTTTAATGAATGAAAATTAGAAAACTATATATAGATTTTAAAGGCTGACGGCGTCAAGAACAAAGGTGTGACGCCGTCATCTCGCCGCCAAATAAATTCTCGGACTGCCTTGATCTACATTTGACGCCGTCATGTAGTCCACTTTTGCAAGCCGTCGCACATTTAACTCTTGATGCTCTACTTGTGACGCCTTCATGTTTGTACTGGGTCGTCATGGATTTTACTCTTGACGCCGTCATGCAATTCCTCTTGACGCCGTCAAACACTGTTCTCAGCTTGGAAAATTAAGTCTTTGGCGTTTTCTTCACTTTTATGCTCCAAAAACGTCCGAATTGCTTCCTTTTCCAGATTTCACTCCCAAAGTACCTAAAATCACAAAAGGAACGATTTAGGGTAATATTTGATCAAATAATTTCAATTCCGGGGTTAAATGACCCCCTAAAAGTGGTTCATTTTTCGCCTCATCATAAACAAACAATCAACCCATAATCAACATCTAGGTTTCACTACATCTAAGCAAACACAATAAAAACCTAGCCAAGCATGTTAAAGAGAAGTCAAGCGTAAGATATAATCACACAACACATAGACATATTGAATGATTTGAATAAGTACTTATCTTCAATTGAACATGGAAGAATCAAGGGCTTGAAACCCTTGAAAAAGCTGTAAAATTCGTCTAGGGTTTATGCCCTAATATCCCAAACAAAGTTCCACACTTTACAATGAAAAATTGGAAAAATATATATAGACTATGCATCCTGACGGCGTCATGTATTAGCCTCTGACGCCGTCAACTCGTCGCCATGATGAAATTCGTATTGCCTAGATCATTTTCTGACGCCGTCATGTAGGAATGATCTCTGGGCTGTCACGTGTATTTGGACCCTGACAGCCTAGGTGATGCCGTCAAGCCAATAAGCCTAAAAACATTCTGGATCGTCACGTGTATTTTCCACTTCCACCTCTTTTGCCACTCTTGACGTCGTCGTGTATAAAGCCTTGACGTCGTCAGGTACTGTTCCAACAAGGAATTTTGAGACTTTGCCGTTTTCTTCACATTTATGCTCCAAAAACATCCAAAATGCTTCCTTTTCTATATTTCTCCTCAAAAGTTCCTAAAATGATAAAAGGAACGATTTAGGGCAATAATTGATCAAATAATCACAAATTCGGGCTTAAATGACCCCTTAAAAGTGGTACACTTTTCGCCTCATCAAATACCCTTACACTTGAGATTTGCTTGTCCTCAAGCAAATGCGCTTTTATTCTAATCAAAATACAAGTTAGGGGTCATTTAACACTAATATAAAAGTAATTACAACAAATAATCATTCCACTAAAAACCAAAAACAAGCACAGAGGTCATACACTAGCACCTCACAAATAGTGATTAGATACACACATCTCTCGGGTGTAATAAAGTATATATCACGATATGGAAATGGAAAACACCTCTCACTACCTGTCATAGCAAATAGATTACCATAGGCTTGGGAAAGGATCAAACCTCCACTACTTGGTGTAAGCACCTAGGATAAACTATCAAAGAGGTCTTTTAAAGGGTTATAACGTTAGGTGTAGGGATATGGAAAACACGGTTTTGTTGGATAAAGGCAATATTTACTGGTGACGAGTTAATAATCTTGGTTAATTACATGTACAATATGGCGTTGCTAAGCCAAGACTCGACTCGACTTAGGCTAATAAATCAAAAATAACAAAAACATAAAACAAACATAGAATGAAACGGGATGGTAGTCCGTATGTTTTTGTCTCTTTTCTTTTTCTATTTTTTTTTTTTGCAAACACTCTTACCCTACCATCCAAAATAATACATCATAGGGAATGTACATTCCCCTTACACTTGAATTTTTACATACTTTACAATAAACTACTCTAATGACTCGAATCAAGATAATCGAAATACTTGGAGTACTTTTTAAGATTAACGCACATATGGGGGTAATATATGATGTTCTTCCCCATTACTCCAAAACACTAGTACTATACCCATGAGTCCCAAACGTCCCAAAACAATATGTACAAGATATGACTCGACTTAGCAATCATGTAATCAATTAGATAATTAACTAAGGGTTTTAAGTTTTAACAAATAACAATAATGCACTAAAGAGGAGTGCATACAAGGAAGACTAAGGCGATTTGGTTGCACATTTGGGTGGGTTGTAACAAATTCTTCCTTTAAGTAAAATGCTTAAAGTTAGAAACGAAAAGATAGGCTCAGAGGGGTGTACTAGGGGTATCGTGTACTAAAAATGAGTACAACGCTAAGGTGTGGGAAAAATTAATTGACTTTACTACTCAAGTAATATAACTTAAATAGTCAAGTAATTATGATACGGGTTTAACACAAGGGTGATACTAATGCCTCTATCATGTAGTAAATCCTACTACACGAATGTAGTCTCACTAGCAGTCTCGGGATGCATCACTAACGCAAGTTTTAGAATCTAAATGCTACCGGTACACTCATAAGCACTAATAATGAATGATTTTCCTATCAAATCTAAAGGCGAACCTCACATATTTGGGTGGAAAATGTTTCTGAATGGTACGGTTTTGTGCTAGTCATACAACTCCTATCCATGAGGCGTTTGTTAAGGGTAAAGTTTCACTCCTAAATGTTGTAAAAAAATTTAAATTTGGCCCTAAAATTACACTAACAAGTATTTCTCTTAGTTTTATTACACACCTACTATCGAACAAACAAACTCAAGTACAATAGTATCCTATAAGGTATCATCATTTACCCTCCCCTTACACTTAGGATGAACATTGTCCCTAATGTTCAATTAAAGAATGTAAAAGTAACATAGGTTAAAGAATGAAAACAAATACTCCCTTGATTCGTTCGGTGTGGATAGTGTGTTAACAAGGTTAGATCTCCCTCCAAGAAAATGAACGTTCAAAGCTTCCCTCCATAAATATAAATCATCTTCTTGTCATATATAACCTGTTAAACCTGAGAAAACAATCAAGGAAACCTTGCGTAAAATCAGCGGCAATCTATATATACTAACAAATCCTAGAAAACAATTTAAGATATAATGCTTGTGGAATGAATGTTTGCAGATTTCATGGAGTTTACAAAACTAAATAATCAACAAAAACTTTTAAGACTCCGTTAGAAAAACAAAACTCACAAAATTTCAAGAATTTTACACGTGACGTCGTCAGGTGTTAAACCCTGACGCCGTCAGAAGTGACCTGCATAAATCTTTATGTTAAGTTTCTGGAAAATTTCTTGAAAAACTTATGTCCTATTTCCTGGAAAATCCTGCAAAACATTATTAATACTCGATACAAGCATTTGACTTTAACAAATACTAATATACATGTTCATTTAATATTGTGGCGAATCATGAAAATTTTTGTTTTTATAAACAAGTTTGAGGTTTTCCCTTACACTTAGCTTTTGTAAAATACCTTTATATGAAGTTAAGACGAAGTTAAACAACAAAATAAAGCATTTCACAATTTTAATTTGAAACATGATCTACCAACAATAAAAATAAAACATGTATACGGAAACAAATAACATCAAACAAATAAAAATAAAACCAATAAAAACACACAAAACATGGGTTGCCTCCCAAGAAGCGCTTTTCTTTATTTACGAGTCTTGTAGCTAGACTCAAGGTCATGGGCTATTACGTGACCTCGTTTTTGGTCTCATTCTCTAGTTCATCTCCAATCTTAGTTTTGTATTCCGGATCCGATTGTAAATGTTCTTTATAGAGACCAACCACCTTTTTCTCAATTGCTCCTATAATCCTATTGGCAAATTCTCTATCAACTTTATATTTTGGCCCTAGAGTTAAGCAATCCTTATAGAAAAGGCACTTCTTCTCCCATACATAGTCCATGCCCTTTTTCTTATCCTCTTCATTGATGTCCTCAAAAGCACCAATGTTATCCATATCAAATCGAGGCACAAAACGAAATTCCTTCATTCTATTGGGCATCCTATATGTGATCCTATCAGTTTCACTAGTAAATCGGATCGTCCCTTCTATCTCATCATATTCTAACTTGGATTCTTCAACAAATGGCTTACCAAATACAACATGGGATAAGCGACAATCAATAATACTAGCTAGGTCTTCAACAACCATAAAGTCAATGATGTAAGTAAAGTTCCCAACGAAGACCTGTAGACCTTTAATTCTCCCGACAAAGTTACAGACTCCACCGGGATATTTGGGATCTTTTCTAGGTCCAAGTCTTGTTTTCACTATATCATTATAAACACTTGAGGACATAATGTTGATTGGGGATTCAAAATCAATGTAAGCGTTTTCAATGTGCTTATACCCAATCATACATGGTATCTTAACATTCTTAGGTGTAACAATTCACATTTTTGGATTACTATTCATTTTTTACTATTCACTTTTACTATTCACTCCCGAAATTTTTATTTCATATTCTCGTAAGTTAAACTACTTTAATAATAATCCGAGAATTTGACACTCGTCGGATTATTTCTGCAAAAATCATAAAACCGTGTCCGAGATTTACTTTTAGGTTTAAACGTCATTCCAACATCCCGATATGTCCATAAAACACCATAAACAATAGAAATATGATTTTCTCTCATTTTACGACAATTCCAAAAGTTTTGGAATTTTACGTTTTCTAGTTCAGCGTTTTACGCGAATTACGCGTTTTAGACCCGCATTTCCAGTTTTAGTAGCGTTTAAGCAACCCGATAGAACTTGTCACTCATTAAATATGCTAAGATAGGTTATATTAATAAGTTTTAACATATTTATAAATTTCATATTTTTAAGATACCCGATTTTAAGTTTCAGGACTTAACGACTTACCGTTAGCAATTACCGGGACCAAAACTCACTCCGTAACCTAGATAATACCATGACTACTCATCTAGTCACCCTAGACCAGCCTTGGCCGACTATAGGGAGGGAATTCATCACCCATGTGGCTTAATCCTAAGTCTTGATCTATTAGATGCATAACATGTGTAAAACTTCTAAGCTAAGCTTCCTAAATATCGTAAACTTGCACCTCCTAAAGGCACCTTCCTAACCTCCTCATTTACACTATAAAAGCAACTCATCTTCTTCCTTTCATCTCCATAAAAACGCCACACACAAATCCATAAACCATGATCCTTTGATTTCTAAGTTATAAGTTACATACCAAAGTTGAAGGCCTAGCTACTCTCTACATGAATCAAGAGTTTGTTTGGTGATTCCATGGTTGAATGAGGAGCTACACAAGATGTTAGGGGCTGAGGTTAAATGATTTTCACAAGGGTTATGTAAACTGTAAAGATTAGCAAGAGTTTGCAAGAGTTGTGGTGAAGGGTTTGCAAGCATAGGTTTAATGCCTAGTTTCATACTTGACTTCCTTTCTTTAGAAAGCCAAAAATTGTAAGAAACCCTAATACACTTTCTTGCTCAATATCATTTTTATTCTTATTATGCTTCATTCATTATATATATGGTCTTTGTGTTATGTTCATGATGTATAAAAATTGGTAAAACAAGTTATGGAAACTATATATTAACTTATGTTAAGTAAACAAGGAAACTAGTGACTTATGTTGAGAACCACGACCAAAATAGAGTAACCATGATATGAAACACTTACCTACTGTTATAGAGGACTTAAAAAGGAAAACATAGCAATTTGAATCACCTAAAACGAGTACACGAGTCAAAAGATACGGCCAAAAGAAGTTAGCAAAACCAAAACGCCGAAACTGCCGATACCCTACTGTTTGCAATCTGACCTAAATAAAAGAGGCCCTTCTGGTCCGTTTCATCAAAAAGTTAAAACATGAAAGTTATCCGGAACGACGTTTTCGTTCAGGACTAAAGAAGCTCAAACCTTGAAAACGCATAACGAGTGATATTTTTCTTCAAATTCTTGACAGCCCTTTTTAATACCCAAATGACCATGTATTGGTTATGGCTAAGTAAAACCAAGAGGTCTAATGACCTTAAGGCTAAGACCAAAACCATGGCTAAGGCCAAGGATGAGTCTCAAGACCATGGTAGCCATGACCCAAGCCACGGCAAGGCCACGGCTAAGACCTCAAGGCTTTCTAAACAAAAATCATTATAACTATTATACATGTTTTACAAATTGAATACTACAACACTAGGGAGCTTCATGTGAGGGGTTCCATTTGGGTAAACGGTTCGACGAGTTGCTGGATTTACGACTTAAAGTGTCCTAGCTCCTCGAACGTTTACTACATGACCTCTGAATTATGACGGCCCGAACGGTAGTAAGAGATATACAAACTATACATGTTTCATAAACCACTTTTATTCAAAGACTTACACTATATACTAAGTACTACATCATGAACTATATGCAAGACATATATAGGTAATTTTTTGTATTCTTAGACATTACTCCAAACCTAAGACATATCATCATATTCTAGGTTGCGCGTAGAGATTTCCTGGCTTATCCATCGATTCCGTTATATGTTTTGATATCATTTGTTCAAGGTGAGTCATAGCCCCACTCTTACTCTTTTAGTACTTGTTTTGAACTCTTTGGGGGAGATACATGCTTAAACTACTTGCTTTCTCTTTTACTAAAGACAATTTTACTCATATGCTACGCTACACTTTTATACTCTCAAACATGATGTGTAGTCTTATTACGATATGTGCCTTAATGTGTGAAAACTATTCTATACGCTTTATTCTTTAACCACTGTTTAACTCCTGGATAGAGCCGATGGAGAGGTATTGATAGTACTATCGGGCTGACGCCGCCACCCTTTGCCACATATTCCTGGCCTTGGGTGAATATAATCCAGCTTTGAAGCATTTGTGCTTATTCTTGTCATGAGGTTCAGTAGGCTGTTATACTTTACATTAAGCGTGCATATATCGTATACACATATATTGAAATCATGCTATACTTTAGCAATGGGTTGTGAACACACAGGTTGCAAGTGTTGTTATGGACGGGACTTGCAACTGAGTGGATTCACGATGCCTTTGCTGTGCGAATATTCTCTAAAGGTTTTTCAACTGTTTTAAGACAAACTCTATGAACTCACCAACCATTGTGTTGACACTTTAGCATGTTTATCTCAGGTTAGTAAGGCGATAGCTAGTGCGTGGAACATAGAGTCAAGCTGCATATTTTGAAGACTTACATTTTTATCATTTATCATTCGAAACATTTTGTATACATTTATGTATCATACTTTGGAATCTCATGTTTGTAACTTTGAATTCATTAATCGAATAGTAAATTTTCAAAATGTCTCATTTAGAGGTCGTTTTCTATAACTTGTACTTTGTATTATGAAGTAGCACCCCAGTGACACAGTCTTCCGCTGTGGTATTTTGGGGGGTGTTACAGATTGGTATCAGAGCCTTGGTTATAGAGAACTAGGTTGCATTTAGTGCCTAGACTATAACTGCCATATACGTTAAGACTCTCCTCTTTATTTGCCTTACACACACTACATACGCATATGTTTTTTTTGTTAGTTGTTGGTTTAGTTCCATGCTGTTAGATGATGTGACTTTTGTATTATAAGGAACACCAGAGTTTAGTCGAGTCATTAAAAATACGGAGCTCAGTAATAACTAATTATTTAACTTGATCTTATGACAGTTCTTGTTTGATGAGACATAAGATTTGAGTTAAATAATATTATTACTTAGCTTTAGGGATTTGATGACTTGGTTATCTTATTATCTGTCTGAGAAGCGATTTTTGTGTCGGAAATTCTTAAGTAGGATGATTTAGAATCTCCTTATTTAAATGGATTGGGACGCCTCTTTATTTAAATAAAGAAATTGTAAATCACCGAACCATGAGTTTATGATCCCTTATTTACATAAATTTGGACGCTTCTTTATGTAAGTAATGAGTTATAAATAAATGGGCTTATTTTTATCCGATACGACTCCTTAACCACAACCTTAGACGAATCAGAGTGAACACCACTATTTTAGAGATCCTGAAATCCCAAATTCTCTTAGACACATCGTAAGTGGTTGACATCAGCAGAACTTCGGGACGAAGTTCTCCTTAAGGGGTAGAGACTGTAACAATTCACATTTCTGGATTACTATTTATTTTTTACTATTCACTATTAATATTCACTCCCGAAATTTTTATTTCATATTCTCGTAAGTTAAACTATTTTAATAATAATCCGAGAATTTGACACTCGTCGGATCATTTCTGGAAAAATCACAAAACCGTGTCCGAGATTTACTTTTAGGTTTAAACGTCATTCCAGCATCCCGATATGTCCATAAAACACTATAAACAATAGAAATATGATTTTCTCTCTTTTTACGGCAATTCCAAAAGTTTTGGAATTTTACGTTTTCCAGTTCAGCGTTTTACGCGAATTACACGTTTTAGACCTGCATTTCCAGTTTTAGTAGCGTTTAAGCAACCTGATAGAACTTGTCACTCATTAAATATGCTAAGATAGGTTATATTAATAAGTTTTAACATATTTATAAATTTCATATTTTTAAGATACCCGATTTTAAGTTTCAGGACTTAACGACTTACCGTTAGCAATTACTGGGACCAAAACTCACTCCGTAACTTAGATAATACCATGACTACTCATCTAGTCACCTTAGACCAGCCTTGGCCAACTATAGGGAGGGAATTCATCACCCATGTAGCTTAATCCTAAGTCTTGATCTATTAGATGCATAACATGTGTAAAACTTCTAAGCTAAGCTTCCTAAATATCCTAAACTTGCACTTCCTTAAGGCACCTTCCTAGGCACCTGATGCGTGGGAATTGCACCAGGCTTTACTTCTCAAGGGATCTCGAGAAGCTTACAACCCCCACCAGGCAGTGTACCTGATCGTTGTAGTATAGTATAGTGACAAGTACCGGGGGATTGATCGTTCAGCTAGGAATACTGTCGCTAGGATTAGAAAACCTAATTACTAGTGCTAAAGATGATGGAAGATTATTTTTGTATTTTTATATTTTTTAGAAAGCAAGTAAAATCTCGGGTTTGAAGGATTTTGGCGGAATTAGTTGCTAGTCAACTAACCTAATACTAAAGATGCAATCAAAATAAAATACTAAAAAATGAAAATAAACTAAATTATACTAAGGTTGTGAGCAATATGTGGAGAAAATGTGTTTACTTAGATTTCACTACTGCCTAGACATCTTTTACACGTTAATTACTTGTTATAGTTGCGTGGATGATGGATTGTATTCCTTAATACCATTCATGGGGTGGCGCACTTACTTCCCCAATCCTATGAGTGCCTACTTCACTCCTATGTCGAGCAGTTAAAAACTCCTAACATGGGATCATTAGGAATTAATCATGCAGTAAATACAACCAATAAAACCTAGTGCACATCGGTTCATGTTTCTTAAGACGTTCAAGCATGTTACCAATTGGAGATCTGCCAGTTTTCTTAAGCCTAACATCGAAATCATTCATCCAATACAACCATAAACAAGTAATCAACACATAATTAACATCTAGGTTTTATTAAATCCAAGCAAACACAAGATAGATCTAGCCTAGCATGATGGAATTAAGACAAGAACAAGATATAGACAACCAACACATAGACATATTGATTGAATTAAAAGAACACTTATCTTAATTACACATGAAAGGAATCAAGGGTAAAAAAACCCTTGAAAAACCTGTAAAATTCGTCTTAAGTTCGGACTTAGGGTTTCTCCAAAACTCCTCTCTTTTTAATGTGAAAATTAGAAAACTATATATAGGAAATAGGGTCTGACGGCGTCAAGACAAATTTTGTGACGCCGTCATCTCGCCGCCAAAATACTTCTCGGACTGCCTTGATCTACTTTTGACGCCGTCATGTGTTAGCATTTTCCAGGCCGTCATGCATTTTACTCTTGACGCCCTACTTCGTGACGCCGTCAAATCTGTACAGGGTCGTCATGGAAAGTCATGGAATTTACTCTTGACGCCGTCAGAAATTCCTTCTTGACGCCGTCACCTACTGTTCCCAACTTGGAAAATTGAGACTTTGCCGTTTTCTTCACTTTTATGCTCCAAAAACGTCCGAAATTCCTTCTTTTCTAAATTTCACTCCCAAAGTACCTAAAATCACAAAAGGAATGATTTAGGGCAATATTTGATCAAATAAATTCAATTCCGGGCTTAAATGACCCCCTAAAAGTGGTTCATTTTTCGCCTCATCATATACCCTTACACTTGAGATTTACTTGTCCTCAAGCAAATGCGCTTTTATTCTAGTCAAAATACAAGTTAGGGGTCATTTAACACTAATATAAAAGTAATTACAACAAATAATCGTTCCACTAAAGACCAATAGACAAGCACGGAGGTCATACGTAAGCACCTCACAAATAGTGTTTAGATACTCACATCTCTCGGGTGTAATAAAGTATAAATTACAATATGGAAACGGAAGATATCTCTCACTACCTGTCATAGCAAAATAGATTACCATAGGCTTGGGAAAGGATCAAACCTCCACCACATGGCGTAAGCACCTAGGATAAACTATCAAAGAGGTCTTTTAAAAGGGTTGTAACGTTAGGTTTAGGGATATGAAATACACGGTTTTGTTAGATAAAGGCAGTCTTTACTGGTGGCGAGTTAACAATCTTGGTTAATTACATGTACAATATGGCGTTGCTAAGCCAAGACTAGACTCGACTTAAGCTAATAAATGAAAAATAACAAAAACATAAAATGAACATAGAATAAAAAGGGGTGGTAGTCCGTATGTTTTTTCTCTTTTTCTTTTTCTATTTTTTTTTCTTTTTCTTGATTTTTCGATTTTTTTTTTTTTTTTTTTTTTTTTTTGCATACACTCTTACCCTACCATAAAAAATAATACATCATAGGGAATGGAAATTCCCCTTACACTTGAATCTTTACATACTTTACAATAAACTAATCTAATGACTCGAATTAAGATAATCAAAACACTTGGAGCACTTTTAAGATTAATGTACGTATGGGGGTAATAAATGATGTTCTTCCCCATTACTCCATAAAATAAGTACTTACCCATGAGTCCCAATCGTCCCAAAACAATATGTACAAGGATATGACTCGACTTAGCAACCATGTAATCAATTAGATAGTTAACTTAGGGTTTAACAAATAACAATAATGCACTAAAAATGAGCGCATACACGGAAGGCTAAGGAGATTTGGGTGTACATTTAAGTGGGGTGTAACAAATTCTTCCATTAAGTAAAATGCTTAAAGTTAGAAATGAAAAGATAGGCTCGGAGGGGTGTACTAGGGGGTTCGTGTACTAAAAATGAGTACAACGCTAAGGGTGTGGGAAAAATTAGTTGACTTAAGTAGTCAAGTAATATGACTTAAGTGGTCAAATAATTGTAATACGAGTTTAACACAAGGGTGATCCTAATGCCTCTTATCATGTAGTAAATCCTACTACACGAATGTAGTCTCACTAGCGGTCTCGGGATGCATCACTAACGCAAGTTTTAGAATCTAAATGCTACCGGTACACTCATAAGCACTAATAATAAATGCTTTTCCTATCAAATCTAGAGGCGAACCTCACATATTTGGGTGGAAAATTTTTCTGAATATACGGTTATGTGCTAGTCATACAATCTCCTATCCATGAGACGCTTGCTATGGCTAAAGTTTCACTCTTAAATGTTGTAAAAAAATTTAAATTTGGCACTAAAATTGCACTAACAAGTATTTCTCATAGTTTTATTACACACCTACCATTAAACAAAGCAAACTCAAGTGAAAGTGTATTTGTAAGGTATCATCATTTTACCCTCCCCTTACACTTAAGATGAACATTGTCCCCAATGTTCAAGTAAAGAATGTAAAAGTGAAATAAGTAAAACAAATGAAATCAAATACTCCCCTGATTCGCTCGGTATGGATAATAGGTTGGCCAGGTTAAATCTTCCTTCAAGAAAATGAACAATCAAAGCTTCCCTTACAGAATATAGATCATCTTCTTGTCATACACAACCTGTAAATCCTGAGAAAATAGACAAGACAACCTCGCATAAAATCGGCGGCATCCTATATAAGTTACTAAATCCTAGAAAACAAAATAAGATATAATGCTTGTGGAATGAAGTTTGCAGACTTCCTGGAGATTATAAAACTTAATAATTCACAAAAACCATAAGACTCCGTTAGAAAAACAAAACCGGTAAAATTTCCAGATTTTTATGCCCGTGACGCCGTCAAGAGTTAACTCGTGACGCCGTCAGGATTGACCTGCAGAAATTCTTATGTTAAGTTTCCGGAAAATTTCTGGAAAAAACTTGGTTCTACTTCCTGGAAAATCCTGCAAAACTTCATTATGACTCAATACAAGCATTTGACTCTAACAAATACGAATACACATGTTCATTTAATATTGTGGAGAATCATGATCGGCTTGTTTCTTAAAAACATATTTGGGGTTTCCCCTTACACTTATCTTTTGCAAAAATACTTTTAGGTGGAGTTAAGACTAGGCCAAAACAACAAAGTAAAGTATTTCCACATTTAATTGAGAAACATGATCTACCAACAATAGAAATAAAGCATGCATACGGAAGCAAATAACAAACAAACAAACAAATAAAATAAAAATCACCCAAAGCATGGGTTGCCTCCCAAGAAGCGCTTTTCTTTATTTACGAGTCTTGTAGCTAGACTCAAGGTCATGGGTTACCGTGTATCACTTATGCTCACATAACCAAGCGTGAGCCATCTAATAGTCGCCTCATCTTTCTTATACTCATCTCCTAACTCTAGACATCCCCGATATTATCTTTTATTCTTTTCATGAGTATACTTAAAACCTTTTCTCATGTCATTCTCACTTATCATTTCTATGGGTGGATACCTACTACACTTCTCCATGGAAAAATCCTTGAACCTAGGGTGTGTGTGGGGCATTTGATAGACAAAATCCTCATCCCCATTCGAGAATGTAATTAACCCTTCTATGAGTTTTTCATCGAGATTGGTCAACCGTTTGAAAGGTCTTCCAAACACAACTTGGGTCAACTTATCATCAATAAATTCTCCTAGATTCTCCATAACCATGAACTCAACAAGATAAACCAAACTTCCTACAAACACATGCAATGGTATTGCCCTAGCAATAATGTTTTCTCCTTTGTATTCTAACTCATCTACCATGATTTTATTATATTCATTACGCGAGATTATGTTCATTGGGAGAGATGAGTTAAGATAGGCGTTAAAGCTCTTAAATCCGATCTTGTAAGGAAATTGCATGTTGAATGAACTATCACACTCAATCCTAGTTCTAGGGTCAACATACCTAAGAGGGTTTATTTCCTCTTCCATCCTATTCTCATTAATCACATCACCATCATCAAGATCCTCATCGGAGTCTGAATAGTAAAAAGGACTAGCCCTACGGTCATCATCATGATCAGACTCCTCTAACTCAGAATTATTGTTAAAGTAGTGGTTGGGCGAGAGGTTAGGCGGGTTCTCATTCTCAACTAGAGGTAGTGGGGCGGGCATTTGGAAAATCCTACGACGAAAAACATGAATAACAGGAATCAAACGAAAAATGTTATTGTTATCCATCGAAACAGTTTACGAACAAAGGAAACAAAGAAATAAGATAGACTAAAGAAACCTAAAAATAAAAATAAAATCTTACTAGAAAGGAATCTAGCAAGTAGACCTAATAAAAAGAAATTCTAACCTAGACAATAACTATTCCCCGGGCTGCGGCGCCAAAAACTTGATGCGTGGGAATTGCACCAGGCTTTACTTCTCTAGGGATCTCGAGAAGCTTACAACCCCCACCAGGCAGTGTACCTGATCGTTGTAGTATAGTATAGTGACAAGTACCGGGGGATTGATCGTTCAGCTAGGAATAGTGTCGCTAGGATTAGAAAACCTAATTACTAGTGCTAAAGATGATGGAAGATTATTTTTGTATTTTTATATTTTTTAGAAAGCAAGTAAAATCTCGGGTTTGAAGGATTTTGGCAGAATTAGTTGCTAGTCAACTAACCCAATACTAAAGATGCAATCAAAATAAAATACTAAAAAATGAAAATAAACTAAATTATACTAAGATTGTGAGCAATATGTGGAGAAAATGTGTTTACTTAGATTTCACTACTCCCTAGACATCTTTTACACGTTAATTACTTGTTATAGTTGCGTGGATGACGGATTGTATTCCTTAATACCATTCATGGGGTGGCGCACTTACTTCCCCAATCCTATGAGTGCCTACTTCACTCCTATGTCAAGCCGTTAAAAACTCCTAACATGGGATCATTAGAAATTACTCATGCAGTAAATACAACCAATAAAACCTAGTGCACATCGGTTCATGTTTCTTAAGACGTTCAAGCATGTTACCAATTGGAGATCTGCCAGTTTTCTTAAGCCTAACATCGAAATCATTCATCCAATACAACCATAAACAAGTAATCAACACATAATTAACATCTAGGTTTCTTTAGATCCAAGCAAACACAAGATAGATCTAGCCTAGCATGATGGAATTAAGACAAGAACAAGATATAGACAACCAACACATAGACATATTGATTGAATTAAAAGAACACTTATCTTAATTACACATGAAAGGGATCAAGGGTAAAGTACCCTTGAAAAACCTGTAAAATTCGTCTTAAGTTCGGACTTAGGGTTTCTCCAAAACTCCTCTCTTTTTAATATGAAAATTAGAAAACTATATATAGGAAATAGGGTCTGACGGCGTCAAGACAAATTTTGTGACGCCGTCACCTCGCCGCCAAAATACTTCTCGGACTGCCTTGATCTACTTTTGACGCCGTCATGTGTTAGCATTTTCCAGACCGTCATGCATTTTACTCTTGACGCCCTACTTCGTGACGCCGTCAAATCTGTACTGGGTCGTCATGGAAAGTCATGGAATTTACTCTTGACGCCGTCAGAAATTCCTTCTTGACGCCGTCGCCTACTGTTCCCAGCTTGGAAAATTGAGACTTTGCCGTTTTCTTCACTTTTATGCTCCAAAAACGTCCAAAATGCCTTCTTTTCCAGATTTCACTCCCAAAGTACCTAAAATAACAAAAGAACGATTTAGGTCAATATTTGATCAAATAAATTCAATTCCAGGCATAAATGACCCCCTAAAAGTGGTTCATTTTTTGACTCATCAGCACCTTCCTAACCTCCTCATTTACACTATAAAAGCAACTCATCTTCTTCCTTTCATATCCATAAAAATGCCACACACAAATCCATAAACCATGATCCTTTGATTTCTAAGTTATAAGTTACATACCAAAGTTGAAGGCCTAGCTATTCTCTACATGAATCAAGAGTTTATTTGGTGATTCCATGGTTGAATTAGGAGCTACACAAGATGTTAGGGGATGAGGTTAAATTCTTTTCACAAGGGTTATGTAAAGATTAGCAAGAGTTTGCAAGAGTTGTGGTGAAGGGTTTGCAAGCATAGGTTTAGTGTCCTAGTTTCATACTTGACTTCCTTTCTTTAGAAAGCCAAAAGTTGTAAGAAACCCTAATACACTTTCTTGCTCAATATCATTTTCATGCTTATTATGCTTCATTCATTATATATATGGTCTTTGTTTTATGTTCATGATGTATAAAAATTGGTAAAACAAGTTATGGAAACTATATATTAACTTATGTTAAGTAAACAAGGAAACTAGTGACTTATATTGAGAACCACAACCAAAATAGAGTAACCATGATATGAAAAACTTACCTACTGTTATAGAGGACTTAAAAAGGAAAACATAGCAATTTGAATCACCTAAAACGAGTACACGAGTCAAAAGATACGGCCAAAAGAAGTTAGCAAAACTAAAACGCCGAAACTGCCGATACCCTACTGTTTGCAATCTGACCTAAATAAAAGAGGCCCTTCTGATCCGTTTCATCGAAAAGTTAAAACACGAAAGTTTTCCGGAACGACGTTTTCGTTCAGTTTTAAAGAAGCTCGAACCCTGAAAACGCATAACGAGTGATATTTTTCTTCAAATTCTTGACAACCCTTTTTAATACCCAAATGACCATGTATTGGTTATGGCTAAGTAAAACCAAGAGGTCTAATGACCTTAAAGCCGAGACCAAAACCATTGCTAAGGCCAAGGAAGAGTCTCAAGACCATGGTAGCCATGACCAAATCCACGGCAAGGCCACGGCTAAGACCTCAAGGCTTTCTAAACCAAAATCATTATAACTATTATACATGTTTTACAAATTGAATACTACAACACTAGGGATCTTCATGTGAGGGGTTCCATTTGGGTAAACGGTTTGACGAGTTGCTGGATTTACGACTTAAAGTGTCCTAGCTCCTCGAACGTTTACTACATGACCTCTGAATTATGACGGCCCGAACGGTAGTAAGAGATATACAAACTATACATGTTTCATAAACCACTTTTATTCAAAGACTTACACTATATACTAAGTACTACATCATGAACTATATGCAAGACATATATAGGTAATTCTTCGTATTCTTAGACATTACTCCAAACCTAAGACATATCATCATATTCTAGGTTACGCGTAGAGATTTCCTGGCTTATCCATCGATTCCGTTATACGTTTTGATATCATTAGTTCAAGGTGAGTCGTATCCCCACTCTTACTCTTTTAATACTTGTTTTGAACTCTTTGGGGGAGATACATGCTTAAACTACTTGCTTTCTCTTTTACTAAAGACAATTTTACTCATATGCTACGCTATACTTTTATACTCTCAAACATGATGTGTAGTCTTATTACGATATGTGCCTTATTGTGTGAAAATTATTCTATACGCTTTATTCTTTAACCACTGTTTAACTCCTGGATGGAGCCGATGGAGAGGTATTGATAGTACTATCGGGCTGACGCCCCCACCCTTTGCCACATATTCCTGGCCTTGGGTGAATATAATCCAGCTTTGAAGCATTTGTGCTTATTCTTGTCATGAGGTTCAGTAGGCTGTTATACTTTACATTAAGCGTGCATATATCATATACACATATATTGAAATCATGCTATACTTTAGCAGTGGGTTGTGAACACACAAGTTGCAAGTGTTGTTATGGGCGGGACTTGCAACTGAGTGGATTCACGATGCCTTTGCTGTGCGAATATTCTCTAAAGGCTTTTCAACTGTTTTAAGACAAACTCTATGAACTCACCAACCATTGTATTGACACTTTAGCATGTTTATCTCAGGTTAGTAAGGCGATAGCTAGTGCTTGGAACATAGAGTCAAGCTGCATATTCTGAAGACTTACGCTTTTATCATTTATCATTCAAAACATTTTGTATACATTTATGTATCATACTTTGGAATCTCATGTTTGTAACTTTGAATTCATTAATCGAATGGTAACTTTTCAAAACATATCATTTAGAGGTCGTTTTCTATAACTTGTACTTTGTATTATGAAGTAGCACCCAGTGACACAGTCTTCCGCTGCGGTATTTTGGGGGTGTTACATTACGATCACCTCTTTTTATCTTAGGGTCAATTCTAGCAAAAGGAGGTCGAGGATTATCAGCAAGATTATTATAGTACGCTGTTTCCTCCTTAGTGGGGTATAGATTGAAATAATCATCCGGTTTCGGATCTATCTCCCCTTCCTCAAGTTCCTCAATAGCATCCTCAAAATCATTGGATCCTAGGTCCTTATTTGAATACAAGGCGATCGCTAGGTCACTAAATGCATGATCGAGCTCAACATTAATTAACCTATTAAGCTCCCTAAGTTCCCTAATCTCATTCTCAATTTGTTCACGCAACAAAGCCACTTCACTAGGGGAAAGGGGTGGATTCGCGTTTTCCATAATGGACAACGGAATAGTCAATGAATTTAATTTACTAACAAAGGCATGAAGAAAAAGATAGACTAAAGAAAACCTAAAAATAAAAATAAAAATCTTACTAGAAAGGAATCTGGCAAGTAGACCTAATAAAAAGAAATCCTAACTTAGACAATAACTATTCCCCGGGCTGCGGAGCCAAAAACTTGATACGTGGAAATTGCACCCTCGCAACAGGTTTTACCTCTCAATGGATCTTGAGAAGCTTACAACCCCACCAGGCAGAGTACCTGATCGTTGTAGTATAGTATAGTGACAAGTACCGGGGGATTGATCGTTCAACTCAGGAATAGTGTCGCTAGGATTTGAAAGCCTACTAAACTAGGTCTAGAGGTGAGGGATGATTCTTTTTGTATTTTTATATTTTATAAAAAGCAAGTAAAATCTCGGGTTTTGAAGGAGTGGGCAGAATTAGTTGCTAGCCAACTAACCCAATTAACTAAAATGCAATCAAAATAAAATATAAGAAATGGAAATTAAACTAATATACTAATGTGGTGGAAACAATAATGAGAAAAGTTGTGTTTACTAAGATTTCATTACTCCCTAGATATCTTTTACAGGTTTATTAGCTTGTTACAATTGCATGGATGACGGGTTATATTCCTTAATACTAGTCGTAGGGCCGTGTACAATATTCCCTAACTCTATAAGATCCTACTTCACTCCTATGTCGAGCCGTTAGAAGCTCCTAACATGGGATCATTAGAATTCTCTTACGCATTAAATACAATCAAAAATCGTAGTACACCTCCGATCATGTTTCTTAAGACGTTCAAGCAAGTTACCAATGGATGTCTGCCAGTTTTCTTAAGCCTAACATCGAATACAATCATTCGTAACAACTATAAACAAACAATCAACGCATAATCAACATCTAGGTTTCACTACATCTTAGCAAACACAATAAAAACCTAGCCTAACATGTTAAAGAGAAGACAAGCGTAAGATATAATCACACAACACATAGACATATTGAATGATTTGAATAAGTACTTATCTTTAATTGAACATGGAAGAATCAAGGGGTTGAAACCCTTGAAAAAGCTGTAAAATTCGTCTAGGGTTTATGCCCTAATATCCCACACAAAGTTCCACACTTTATAATGAAAAATTGGAAAAATATATATAGACTATGCATCCTGACGGCGTCATGTATTAGCCTCTGACGCCGTCAACTCGCCGCCATGATGAAATTCGTATTGCCTAGATCCATTTCTGACACCGTCATGTAGGAATGAGCTCTGGGCTGTCACGTGTATTTGGACCCTGACGGCCTAGGTGACGCCGTCAGGCCAATAAGCCTAAAAACATTCTGGATAGTTGCGTGTATTTTCCACTTCCACCTCTTTTGCCACTCTTGACGCCATCATGTATAAAGCCTTGATGTCGTTAGGTGCTGTTTCAGCAAGGAATTTTGACACTTTGCCGTTTTCTTCACTTTTATGCTCCAAAAACGTCCAAAATGCTTCATTTTCCAGATTTCTCCTCAAAAGTACCTAAAATGACAAAAGGAAAGATTTAGGGCAATAATTGATCAAATAATCTCGAATTCGGGCTTAAATGACCCCTTAAAAGCGGTACACTTTTCGCCTCATCAACTATGTTTTTTTTAATTGGAGGTTTTCTTAAAATTAGGGTTTTTGGGTTTACTTAATCTTGTTAAATTTTTTACAGACTATTTGTTAATTCTGTTTAATTTCATATTAAATTATCTTAATTATGTTAATTGGGGGTTTTCTTAAATTAGGGTTTTTGGGTTTACTTAATCTTGTTAAATTTTTTATAGACTATTTGTTAATCCTGTTTAATTTCATGTTAAATTATCTTAGTTATGCTAATCGGGGGTTTTCTTAAAATTAGGGGTTTTGGTTTTAATTAATGTTGTTAATTTTTTTATAGCCTATTTGTTAATCTTGTTTAATTTCATGGTAAATTATTTTAATTATGTTAATTGGGGGTTTTCTTAAAATTATGGTTTTTGGGTTTACTTAATCTTGTTAATTTTTAATAGACTATTTGTTAATCTTGTTTAATTTCATGTTAAATTATCTTAACTATGTTAATTTTTTACAGAGTATTTGTAATGGAGATTGATTGTCCGTTGGAGAAAGACAGACAAGCCTGCATATTGAAGCACTACGTCGATGCAAAGGCATATGCTGATCAGACCCTATTAAAAGGAGTGCGAAACTCAAAGTTTATGCACAAAGTCCTGGAAATTCACTTGCTTCCTAAGGTAATCAACAATCAGGAACGTGATTACTATCGAGTGCTGGGTACAACGGACAGTCAATCTCCATTACAAATAATTTGTAAAAGATTAACATAATTAAGAAAATTTAACATGAAATCAAACAAGATTAACAAATAGTCTATAAAAAATTAACAAGATTAAGCAAACCTCCCTAATTTTAAGAAAACCCCCAATTAACATAATTAAGATAATTTAACATGAAACTAAACAAGATTAACAAATAGTATATAAAAAATTTAACAAGATTAAGTAAATCCAAAAACCCCAATTTTAAGAAAATACCCAATTAACATAATTAAGATAATTTAACATGAAATTAAACAAGATTAACAAATAGTCTATAAAAAAAATTAACAGGATTAAGTAAACCCAAAAACCCTTAAGAAAACCCCCAATTAACATAATTAAGATAATTTAACATGAAATTAAACAATTAACAAATAGTCTATAAAAATTTTACCAAGATTAAGTAAACCCAAAAACCTTAATTTTAAGAAAACCCCCAATTAACATAATTAAGATAATTTAACCTGAAATTATAAAAGATTAACAAATAGTCTATAAAAAATTTAACAATATTATGTAAACCTAAAAACCATAATTTTAAGAAAACCCCCAATTAAAATAATTAACATGAAATTGTGTTAATTGGTGGTTTTCTTAAATTAGGAAAACCCCAATTAAAGCCATAATTAAGATGAAATTAAATTTGACTTTGATTTTTGATGGCTTGATGTTAAGAAATTAGGTTGGATGATAACAGAGGTTTTTTTAATAAGATTAAACAAACTGTACGAATTTTTGGGTGAAACGGTGAGATTTGTAAGAGGTTAAATGGGGATCCCCATCCTTAACAATCCATTATTAAATGGACCCATGAACTTAATTTTATTATTTTATAAAATTAATGCTTCCATCACTGATATTCAAAGATGATAATAAGGACATTGCTACGGATTCAAGCATACAATTGAGAAGATATAAACTAACGATTGACATTCTTTTTTCTTCAATTACTTGATAATGGTCTTCACTCAGGTCCATGTGTAACACATTATCATATATCCCTTTTCACATACCAATATTGAATTCAAATTTCATATATATGTTACCATTGGTATATAGCATTACTTTCACATGGTTTTTTTTTTCCAAATTGTTAACCATGTTCAGAATGAATATAGTGATGTTTACATTTTTCTTAATTGGCAAGAATCTAAACAATATCTTCAATTCAACTTTTACATTTTCAAAGCGACAATAGCAATTCATGGGGCATCAATGGCGACAGCTCCAATAGCGACAGGGAAGATTTTGGCAATGGCAAGCAACAGATCTGCAAAAAATTAGTTAAAAAACTTTAAAAGCATGGATGATCACTTCCAATACTTTAAAAGCACGACAATACTTCCACCACTAATTAGTAAAAAAATTACTTCCATCACTAATTAGTAAAAAAAAATTACTTCCAATACTTTAAAAGTACGACAATACTTCCATCACTATTTTTTTTTTTTTTGCAGATCTGTTGCTTGCAATACTAAACCGAACTTTAAACAAATCATCATCACTATCATCTCCAAGTGGATGAACACTTCCAATACATCCACCATATCGCTAAAAAAAATTAGTAATAAAAAAACTTTAAAAGCATGGTAATACATAGATCTATAGGAAAAATATATCAATTATATCAATCCATAACAGAATGTTTCGGTGACTTTTGTACCGGCGATGTGGTTAGTGTGGCTCGAAGGATGAGGTGGTTCCGAAGGATTGTGGCGGTGGAGGATGAGGTGGTGGTAGTTGAGGAGGAGCATAGGTATGATGATTGGTGAATGTAATCAATGTGTGTGTTATTTATACTTACAAATGATGCATTTTAATTGTGATGTGCTAAGATTGAGATGGTTTGTCTTCTTGAAACTCCAACAACACTTTAACTTCTTTTGATGGTTACACTCTGCAAATAAATGAGCCCTACGAATTAAATCTTGAAGCCAACCACTTCACATTAAATATACAAACTGAATCTTTTAGTATAAGATGAGATCCAAAATATATACAACACGCGTATTTATCTATCATTGGATTCATGACAGTCAAGAATATTTTTGCTTCTGTGAAAAACTTTTTTACCTCTTTTCAATCATCTAGAGCAGTTCTTCCTCGCTCTTGTGTATGTCTCCTATCTACAATTCCATGGGTAATGCGTAAAAACAACAATAAACCATTAATAATTAATATAATATGTCGTGGTGATTACACAATATTACCTTACACAAAATAGCATGTTTAGCTCATTTATTCAGCAATGTTTTTCACTTTTTTGAAATTATGGCATTGCGTCTCCTAGGCAGTATCAACATCAATTGCACCCACAAGAAATTTGATTGCTCCTTGTTCAATATTAATTAGTTCATAATGTAGTCAATCTACTATACGAAGATTATCAAACAAAAAATATAAAAATCACTAATTCTTTATAAAAAAAAATCCATGTGTAAGTTAACAAAGGCTCAAAATGTACTTTAACATAACCAAACACATCGTACTATATATAAGAATCAACCAAATTAATAATTATATCTGTTCTTTGTTCGTCACCTTATTGATAGATAACAAAACCCTCAAACACGTTCACCAAGTCCACATCTGTTACAAAATAGATTCAATTTTTTGGCCATCCAGGAACATATTCAAATTCATTAAAAAATCTCTTAAAAAGATATATGAATGACCAAAATTTCCTTTAACCTTTTGGCTATTTGATAATTTTTTTACTTCAGTAAAGAGAAAATGGCTAAGCGCTTGTAACCACCCGTAAAATCTCACCACTATCATTCCCACTACAAATACCTATATCAGGTATTTCACATGTAAATTTTTGCTTTCTATGTGCATTCAATACCTGCATGACTCTCTAGACTTGCTCACGTATCCACTTAAGCCACATATCTTCACACTTACTCCCGGTATGTCAAGCATAAGATCACAACAACTCCGCAATAAGTAATCTATCAATCTAACACACTAAATTCATCACAAAACTATAATAAACCCTAATTAAGCCCTAATTAGGCCTATGTGTTTACAAAACCATAATTGCTTAAGAAAACACCATTTTCCTGAGAAGGGCTATGCCGCTCCGCGAGCAAGGAGCGAGAAAACAAAGTGGGCTGTGGTGATGTCAGAATTTGCACCTATTTGTAGTTTGGAAGTGTTCAAGGCTTTTGTATGAGTTACCTTAGGAACAATAGGATATCTTAGCACCCTTAGACCCTAGTACAACCTCTTAGAGCTTAGGTACAAGTCTCTTAAGCACAAAACCATAACTAGGTCATAACTTCCCGGAACTAGGTCTAAACTATCCCAAATCTCTACCATAAGTTACCACCACTTAGTATAAGCTTCTTAGGACTTAATCCTAGTCACTAAACACTCATAGGACCCTAATATAGGCACTAAACCCTAAGCTTGACCCTAATCTCTCACTAAGCAAAATTTGGTTATAACTAAACATAACTTAACCCTAATCCTAAAACTAAGTACCCTAAGCACCTCAAACACCTCAAGCAACTAGCCTAGCACATTAGTCACCCTTAGCACACACCCTAGTACCTCCCTAGCTAGAACACAAGTAGGTGCATCACCTACTTGTCACCTTCTTCTACCCGCGGCTTCATCTCCTCCACACAAACCCTAAACCGCCTCCTAGCTCATCTTTGTCACCCTTATAGCCCCCATTAGTCATATAGTAGCAGTATTTAGTCACTCCTCCTCCTCGTGACACCTAGACCCCCTCGCTTGGCTACCAAGGCTAACGAGGACTATATAAACCCTCGTACCCCTCCTCACTTCAAACCACACCATCACACTTATTCACCTCTTATATTCTGTAAGTAGTAGTAGTACTGGATCCCTAGTAGCCATTGAAGTCAAGTGGTATAGCCTTGAAGTCTTGTCGAGTCCCATTTCAAGTCAAGAAAACCCTAAACCTAGCTAAAACCCATGTTAAGCTCTTCCCTTGTCACGTAAGCCTTAAATATTGTTCAAATAGATTTATTATAGTACTAGGTTAGTATTAGGATGCCTTAGAACCTTTGCCTAAGCCTTGATCACTAGAACTAGCTCGTTTTCATTTTAAAACCCTAAATAAAGTCAAATTCATGTTTATATTCTATAAGCCCTTTCCATAAGCTATAAGCTAGTTTAGGCAACTTATATAAGCTAATATTAGTTAACCATAAGCTAGGAAACCTTTTTGTTTCATAAAAAATTTAGTTTGCATGGAATTAGGACTAGTTTTGCAAAGTTTTCCGTGCATAAGGGTATATATGGTAACTTTCTGAAAATATTAAGTCTAGGGACTATTTTTGACATTTCTTAAAAGTTATAAGTATAAGGACCATTTTTGCAAAATTCTATAACCTTAGGATAAAAAGATAAATAGTTATAAACTTATACGGACTAGTTTTGCAAAAGTTATAAAGTTAAGGGTATAAATGGTAAATTTTGAAAACTTATAAGTCCAAGGGTCATTTCTGAAATTTTCCTAAAATATATAAGCATAGGGACTAAATGTGTCAATTCTAGATAGTTAATAATATAAGTTTATAAGTCTAGGGTAGATTTTGTAAATATATAAACTATAAAGGTATAAAGTGAAAGTATTTTCATATAAATATAAAAACCTATTTTAAGTTAGAAGCATAACACAATACTAGGGAGCTTCATGTGAGGGGTATCATGTGGATATTTCTTTTTGACGAGTTTGTTGGGTTTACGAATTAAAGTGCCCTGGCTCCTCAAACGATTATTGCATGACCTCTGAATTATGATGGCCCGAACGGTATGATGTTATAACTAAACTCTAAAAACAACATAACTCAATAGTAGGGAACTTCATGTGAGGAGTATTAACTTCTGAATTATGATGGCCTAAACGGTATTATGTTGATAACATAATACAATAGTAGGGAGCTTCATGTGAGGAGTCTTATACTTCTGGATTATGATGGCCTGAATGGTGTTATGTTATATCTAAAACACTAAAAATCCTAAGAATGATTACTTAAGAAACTTAAACAAGATAACTAAAACATGACATATATCCACACCTACAATACCACCAGGATACGTGCGTAGGCAGTCTAGTCTCCGAGTCACTTTTTACATCAATCAGATTTTTAATGATTTACAAACCCTGTGAGGGGGTTACTGATGAGGCAAAAAGTGTACCACTTTTAAGGGGTCATTTAAGCCCGAATTCGTAATTATTTGATCAATTATTGCCCTAAATCGTTCCTTTTGTCATTTTAGGTACTTTTGAGGAGAAATCTGGAAAAAGAAGCGTTTTGGACGTTTTTGGAGCATAAAAGTGAAGAAAACGGAAAAGTCTCAAATTCCTTGCTGAGAACAGTACCTGACGACGTCAAGGCTTAACACATGACGGCATCAAGAGTGGCAAAAGAGGTGGAAGTGGAGATTATAACGTGACGGCCCAGAGTATTTTCAATGTGATTGGCCTGACGGCGTCACCAAGGCCATCAGGGTCAAAATGCAAGTGACGGCCCAGAGTATATTTCTACATGAAGGCGTCAAGACTGGATCTAGGCAATACGACTCTTAACTTGGCGGCTAGTTGACGGCGTCAGAAGCTAATTGTCACACCTCACCAAGGCAGAAACGAGAGTGTGTAACTTCATGGATATCATCACAACACATGGTGTCTATATAGAGAATAATTACATGCATAAAATAGAGCAAGTACAGACACGAAGTGTCGTAACAATACCCCAAAACAACATAACCAAAACATAATCCAAAACAATACATAAGTTCCAAACAAAGATGATAAACCACTTCCAATGCAACTAGGGTCTCGTCTAATCACATCCTTCTATCTTATCCTTAGAAAGCTCACTTGAAAATGATGCTTAAAACATCAACATAATGTTGGTGAGATTCATAGGTTTAAGACACACATACACTCTCAAGGCAACCAGTTCACTGTGATCATAAAATATAGCTGGACAAATAATTTAAAGTTATCATGTAAGCTACAATCCATTCGCTAACGAATATCCACACACAAAGGCAACAACAGGACGGCACGTGTCCCCCGATCCCACAATGATTACAACAGGACGGCTCGTGTCCTCCGACCCCACAATGATTACAACAGGACGACTCGTGTCCTCTGCCAATATCAATTAGGTCGCATGCGCGAGCAACAAGATAAGAATCCTCCCAATTGAAGCACACATAACATCAAATGGGTCCCCAAATGATGCACACAATGATTACATCACACATAGCATACATACGATAACATTATAAGTCCAAGCTCTTTTGACACACACATAATCACAGTAACTTAAACAATTTAAGACAAGCATCATTCTCATCCCAATGTTTAAAAACAAAGTAAAATATGGGACTATGAACTCACCTTAAACTCCGCAGCTTCCATAAAAACAATTCACAATCTATAGCACACAGAAATAATCCACATTACACAAGGTCAAGCTAAAAGCTACAACCCATGTAATACACATATGATGGATGTCTAAGACTCATATGACCCACCATGGATCTCCTAGACACCATACTAACCACCACCATAGTCTAACACTCACTAAATCCCTTGCACTTTTGAAATCAGAAAACAAAGAATTTTTTGGGTACATTCGCCCATATGAAATCATGACAAATAAAGCTCAACAACTTACACCAATAATTTACCATGGTCTCTCATAAGCATACAAGCTAATCCCAGAAGGCCATGGACCAATAACACACACAAGTACTCAAAAGAAAATCAAACCTGTCAACTACTCAAATTCGGATCTGAACACACACCAAAAAGTTTTAATTAACATAAAACACTTCCACAAGTTTTTATCGCGAATCCTTTTCGTGGTAGTCTAATATAACCTAATACTTAACTATTCCATAAGGGCTAGTCAAAATACCACTTTTACAACCACAACTCACCCTCAAACTTTTACCCAAATTCTGTCCCGGTTTGACAGCTTTGACACCTTAACAAAGAAAAATCAAAAGACCAACTTCCCTACCTTGAAATCAATAGTGGCTGGGCTTTTTAGAAAGCTCTTTCATTAAACTTCAATTTAGACCTAAAATTCATGACCTAACTCATCACCATCTGTTAAATACACTCACATCTTTACAACCATAGTTTTCTGTCCAAACCCCTAACTCAATAACTAGCACGTTTTACGCTCAATTCTCTTCACCAATCATTATAATATAATCATTAACTGATCTCAACATGTTTTACAACATAAATTTATAGAAGTTTACAAACCCTAGATCCATCATACTTAATATTACATGAATTTCAATAATTAATCAATTAATTGAACATAGGTTATAAGAATTTTACCATGATTCTTGATTATTGCTTCCAAATTACAAACCCTAATTTTTTCTTTCTTTCTCCTCTTGCTTTGATCGATCATAATATGCAGATAAATAGGTTTAGGGTCGTTGTATATGGTTATAAGGGTAAGGGTTGGGCTTGTTTGTGTTGGACTAGGATTCCTTATTGCTAGGAATTGTATTTGGGCTCAAATTGGGTTTCTTTTTCCCTTGTTTTTCTCTATTCAGCCGATTTTTATATATCATATATATATATTATATATATTTTTTATTAAATTAAATTATTACACTCAAAACCTTATACTTTTAATATTTTATAACAACCCGTAACGATAACTAACGTCTTACGCGATAAACCTAAATTTTACGACAAACCGGAAAAATTATCATTTTCAAAACAAAGTTTCCAAAAATAGAATTTCACACTCTTTTTGAAATATAAGTCATAAAAACAAACTCCTCGTAACTTGCTAACGCTCAAATACTTGAACGAAGACTCGTTACGCAAAAACACAAAAACACAAAAACTACACAAGTCATTTCTACACCACAAAGGCGATCAAAATGGACTTATCCAAATATCAACATTACTCACTCACAAAAACAACACCACACAAATGGATTTAGTGCTAAAACTCACCTATATCACACGTATATCACCTCAATCACCCAAGACACACCAAACAAACGTCAACCGAGTCAAGACTATCAGTCAAACTGACCTACTAAAACCACGGTTGTTACACTAATACATGACGCCGTCAAGATGTTTCATCTATATATATTTTTCCAATTTTTCATTGTTAAGTGTGGAACAAAGTGTGGAATATTAGAGCATAAACCCTAGGTCGAATTTTCTGCTTATTGAAGGGGTTTCAAACCCTTCTTTCTTCCATGTTTGAATAAAGATAAGTCTTCCAATAATCATTCAATATGTCTATGTGTTGTTTGATTCTATCTTATGCTTGTCTTAATTTTAACATGTTAGGCTAGGTTTTCATTGTGTTTGCTTAGATGTGGTATGTTGATTATTGGTTGATTATTTGTTTATAATTGTTACGGATGATTGTATTTGATGCTAGGCTTAAGAAAACTGGCAGACTTCCATTGGTAACTTGCTTGAACGTCTTAAGAAACATGATCGGAGGTGTACTATGATTTTTGGTTGTATTTAATGCATAAGTGAATTCTAATGATCCCATGTTAGGAGCTTTTAGTCGGCTCGACATAGGAGTGAAGTAGGATCTTATAGAGTTAGGGAATATTGTTCACGGCCCTACGACTAGTATTAAGGAATATAACCCGTCATCCATGCAATTGTAACAAGCTAATCAACCGGTAAAAGATATCTAGGGAGTAATGAAATCTAAGTAAACACATCTTTTCTGATTATTGTTTCCACCACATTAGTTTAATTTCATTTATTTTATTTTATTTTGATTGCATCTGTAGTTAATTGGGTTAGTTGACTAGCAACTAAATCCGCCCACTCCTTCAAAACCCGAGATTTTACTTGCTTTCATAAAATATAAAAAGAATCATCCCTCACCTCTAGACCTAGTTTATTAGGCTTTCTAATCCTAGCGACACTATTCCTGAGTTGAACGATCAATCCCCCGGTACTTGTCACTATATTATACTACAACAATCAGGTACACTGCCTGGTGGGGATTGCAAGCTTATCAAGATCCCTTGAGAGGTAAAACCTGTTGCGAGGGCGCAATCCCGCGTATCAAGTTTTTGGCGCAGCAGCCCGGGGAATAGTTATTGTCTAGGTTAGAATTTCTTTTTATTAGGTCTACTTGCTTGATTCCTTTCTAGTAAGATTTTTATTTTTATTAAATAAAGCAACCTAAGCTAACTTCACATTGAAATCAAGGGTTTGGAACACCCCACAGTCCAACAGTGGACTGTCATGGATTTTGGGTGGGGATTTTGACTTTAGCTTATGGAAACCTGGATTTTTGACCTTAACTAACCTACATTGGCCTAGGGTAGCATGCTCATACTAAAACAACAACAAAACAACACAAATTCCACAGCATGCCACACTAATCCAAACACCCCTTTACTAGGCAGTTAATACTACAACTATGAACTATCAGCTTATACCTATTAATCTACTGACCAATTTATGTTACCTATCCAATTTTAAAGCTAAATGATTAATCAAAATGAACCTAGAATCTCAGAGACATAGATATGCATGACCAACTGGAAATGAGACAGTATACTTAAACTAATCAGCATACAACTTAAACTATCATGCATTCCACTAATATAAATCTAAAAAGTGATTAATTGACACAAAATAAACAATAAATTACTAATCAATTCAGAACTTATACAATTTAGAAACTAAAAATGAAAAGTACAAATTGGAACAAGAGACTTACATAAACAACCTTAAGATGAACAAAGTTGCATAGGCTCAAAAACACAACCTAATTGCTCCCAAGAGCTTCTAAACCAGATCCAACTTCACTGCTTCCCCTCTTCTTTTCCTTCTCTTTTCTTTTCTTATTTTTTTTATTTTCTTGAATATATAATTTTTTTTATATTTTCCTGAATTTTGATAAACATTAATTAAGTGCCATGTTAAACTTTCTGAAACTTATACTAAACTTATTAAAGCTTGTGAAACAGTAAGGCTTGGATTAGAACATGATTCAAGAAACAATAAAATTTCAAATGAAAATTTCATATAATCTAAAAATGAACTTGTACTTGAAATTGAGGATTAAAACAAGTCTGTATTACATTAATAAGACTTAACAAAGTGCTAGGAAGCTTTGAATTACACTAGGAAATGGAAAGTTACAATTTTCGATTATACTACTCCTACACTAAACTAATACTACCAGCTAACTACTTCTTTCTTCCTTGTTTCTTCACTTTTTTAGCCCATTGTGGGTCCCACTTCAAATCCCAGCAACTTGTTTTGCTTTTGGATCACCTTTGCTTACTCTCCAATTTTGGCGGGAAAATGGCTTTTAAGCCATTTGGTCTGTGGAATAGCCATAGGGGGGGTGGGATGTGATTGGTGTTGGGGAAATGTAATTTGGCAGGCATAAAGTTGGTGGTGGCCAGGTGCAAGTGGTGGGGAGATACCAGGGGAGGAGGGTGATATTTGGTGAGTGGTTTTGGTTTTGGAGGTAAGGGGAGGGTCAAAAGGTGGGTTTGACCCTGGTAATAAAAACGTTTCAAATAATACGGGGTTGGGTTGGGCTAAGTGTGGGCTTGGGAGTGGGCTGGACAAAAGGGTGGGTAATGGTTGTGTTTTTGTTGGGTTTTAATAACTATAAAGGTCCGTTTGGTTTTTATGATTTCACAAGGACCAATTTTGTTATTCTTTCAAAGATGAGGGGCTGGAGATGAAACTTTCCCAAAGTGCTCATAAGTACCAAAATTGCCAATCACCAATATTTCACAAACCAGTTTTTTTGCATTTTTCACTTTTAAAATTCCCGGGGATCATTTATGTAATTTTCCAAAGTTTAAGGACCAAATTTGTAAACTTTTCAAAACTTTCACCCAGGGACCAATACTAATAACTTTTGATCTCCCAAGGACCCAATTGACTTTCTTTCACAAATATTTCTCCAGGGACTGGTTTTGTCAAGTTCTGAAAGTTCAGGGACCTTTTATGCCCATTTTGGATTTTGAGGGGTAAAAATTGCCAGTTTGTGTAAACTTTCATCCAGGGACTATTTATGAACATGTTTGACTTCCCATGGACTAAAATAAATTTTTATTAATTTTAAACCTTCAGAGGCTAGTTTTGCCAATTTATGAAACTTGAGGGACTGAAACTACCAATTATGCAAACTTTATGCGTTTTTCATCTATTTTTGATTGTTTTGCATTTGAAACATGTAAAACACATTCCTGAGATATTTTTACTATTTTGATACAATATTGAGTGTTTTTAGATGTTTTGGCAGCTCAGAAAAGGTAAAAATGATGAGTATTTACACACTCATCAATCCCCCACACTAAAACATTGCTAGTCCCTAGCAATCTTTTGAGAAAAACCTGATGGATTTGAAAAACTTTTTACCAAAATCCACCAGCTGTCAATGGATTTGATTAGTCTTTACCAAAAGCCGTTTGCTTCTGGACTAGCCAACTCTTGATGGAATAGTCAACATCTTGGTGAGCTGATTACCAATTATGGATTTTCCACTGCCTTTACCACAAGCCATGATCTTGCGGGCTAGCCAACTCATTTGCTTTATGGGATATGGGGAGTTGAGGAACCATACAATTTTTGGCAAATTGCAAGCCATCAACGGGTTTGAGATGTCTTTACCAAGAGCCGTTTGCTCCTGGACTAGCCAATCCTTTTTGTCGTTTAGACTTTGGCGGACTGATTACCACAAAAATTTTGAGCTTTAGTGAAAAAAAATTGAATATTTTGGTAAAAAACGGGGGTATAAGATAGTAAAATGTGATAAAATTTGCTGGAATAGCGAATACCCCCCCCCCCCCCCCCCCCACACTTAGGATGAATATTGTCCTCAATATTCAAAGTCCCGGCTATTATGCCGATTCCTTGAATGTAAAAGAGCAACATTACAAGCTAAACGTGGAAACACAATTTTGTTTTTCACTTTTGTAATCATAGCATGGGGGACTCCCCCACACTTAGGGTGAAAACCCTATAAGCATGCTACTGTTTTTGTTTACCGAGTCGCTAGCTTGACTCGACCCCGAATTCATTAGTCCTTGGGGAAGCATGATGTGGAAAAGACAATCTCCATCGGACTTTCATTCAAGATGTTTGGATAAACATTTGAAGCACGTGAAAGTTCCACACCGATGAGACATAATCCCGGCTTAAAATAATGGTAAATGAAAATGCCGGGATCAAAGATAGTGTCTTCATTCCCGAAGGAGTGAAGAACAGGAGAAGTCACCCTGTAGGTGAAGAAAAGGAAGAAAACCATGATGAAAATCATGATAAGATCTTCTTCCTCGAAGGCAAGCTCATTAGCCTGATTTTGGATTTCAAAGGTTAAGCTCGAAAACATCCCGGGAGGGTGGGTGGGAATTTGCAAATTCTCATGATTTAGTGCATCTCCCCCCGGGTCATCATACTCTGGAGGAGTCATGATATGAGTGAGTTCACAAGAGAACTCATCAAATGTGAATGAATCATATTCTGGATTGATGTGCATGAGTTCACAGGAGAACTCATCGAAGGTAAATGATTCATAATCAGGGAGAGAATTATGAGAATGAGAAGTGGTACTGCCACTAATCTTCTCTCCCATAGAATCAAAAGTAAAGGCTTCAAATTCCGGTATAGGGTCATCGAAGAGAATGTCACTATCCTTTATGGGGATAGGAGATGAAATAGGTTTCTCTTTGAAAGCCTCGATTTTAGAAATGAGGAGATTGAATTTCACTAATGTTGCACGAAGTGCTTCATCTTTGATTTCAGTGTCAATCTCATCATTCTCTTCTTCTAAGCTAACTAGCTCAGAAGGTAATCCTTCCACATGACTGATGTCTCCAAAAGATAAAGAATTTTCACCAGCATGTGAAGTACTAAGCTCGATGTTGGGATTAGAGTTTAAAAGATTTTCAGTTTCTCCCACATCGGCATCAAGATCAAGGAGACCATCATCATTTCCCAAAGGAAGTGGATTGATGTGAGTAAGTTCGTTTGTGAACTCTTCAATAAGAGGGTCAACATCCGAATGAGGCAATGGTGCCTCCTCATACTCAACTTCTCCATAAGATGTATAATCATCATTAAAATCGGAGAAAGTCTCAAAATGATCTTTTGGATTTTCAGGGTGAGAAGGTAGATCACACACATGATCAAAAGTTCCCTGTGACTCTCCTGGGATTGGGACAAGGTTCTCAACACTAGACTTTATGAATTCGTCCGATTCCTTTTGAGGAACAGTGCTAAGATGCTCATCCCCCATGTTTGGAGAGTGAGTGTGAACTTCGGGTGTCATAGCAGTTGTTTGAGATGGAATCTCAACTGCTGGGATATCAACTGATGAACTTGATGAATCTTTTTGAATAATAACAATGTTATCTTCATCATCATTGTCATCATAGTCTTCAAATAGAGCAGTATTGCGAATATTAGCACGTGTTTTAGCTGCTGGTTGCTCAGCCAATAATTCTTCCATGCTTTTTCCAGATTCTCGTTCTTCAGCAAGTAATTCTGCCATAGTTTTCCCACGAGAATTTGGAATGAGTGGAAATTGTGGGGATGTGGATGTGTCAAAACCGGAAGGTTGACATTGAAAATCATCGTGAGGACCCCCACAATATGCACAAGAAGAACTTGGAGTATAGCGGAGTGAAATATTAGCTAACTCCTCCTTAAGTTCTTTAAATTTCTCAAGAACCTCTAAAAAGCCTTGCTGGATTTGAGGAGTTACTTGGATAGTTTGATACTGTGGAGGTTGGTCTTGATACGAAGAGTCATAATTGTTACAAGGAAATGGATTCCTCGTTTGACAATCAGAGCTGAAGTGTGGACCTTCACAGTAATCACAACAGTGAAACTGATGTGGCTGTGGGTTGTATGTGCTTGAGTTATAATTGTTATCAGGAAACTGCTCATAGACAAGTGTGTTTCCTGATTGACAATCAGAACTGTAATGTGAACCACCACAGTACTCACAACAGTAAAACTGTTGAGTCTCATGGTGTGGTAACTGATGGAATGAATCAGTCGTGTCATGGTAGGAATAGGGATTCTGGTTATAGACAGACCCGTTTCCTGACTCTACCATGCCACAACTTGGGCAATTGCCACCATTATAAGGATTACCACACCACTGGCAAATCAGAAAGTGTGGATGAGACATAGAAAGAATCAAAAGGTTTTGGAGGGTAAGAAATGTAGAATCAAAAAGGTAGGAGGATTAAGATGGATATTTTTGGTATTTTTGAGAAACATGTTTAGTGCACATGCACCAAAAACAACTTTTCAAAACAAAATCGAGGCAAAACCACAGTGAACTTAAACCAATAATCACAAGTGAATGGCTTCTTTGAAAAAGGTACACCACTCACAGGGATATAAAGGCAAGTTTTATTCTTAAGTTTGGGAACTTATTATGTCCACACCCCCAGTTGGTAGGTGTTTAGCCTTGGATTGCGGTGGTAAGATTTTATGTATTTATTAATTTGAAAATTTTGTCTTTAGGCTTATGGGTGTGTGTGCAGAAAACTTTGGGAAATATTTTTGGAACTGATTCGTTAACCGAAATCGTCCCTTTAAGATTACTCGCAGGCTAGCAGGAGGAAGTAAATAGGTTTCCTCTTCATTTCGCAATTTAATGTCAGAACTTACCTTAAACCAACTGTTTCAGGTTGTAATCTTAAAGAAAACAAAGTAATTTAACTTCACAGTTTGTTTTGTTGTTTTGTTCTTTTTTTTTTTTTTGGTGTTTTTAACACTTCAGGAAAAGTGTTAATGAACTTTTTGATATGATTATATTTTAAAAAAAAAACTTTTTACAAATTTGTGTGAAATTTGTACAGGGAGGGTTTTGAAAACCACTAAACTTAAAACGATTTTTTAAAACACGCAACAACCTCCCCGGCAGCGGCGCCAAATTTTGATTGGCCTCAAACAATCAACTAAGTTTACCAGGTGATGGTCAACCAAGTCAAACGTTTGAAGAAAATGCTTCCGTGGAATACAGTGTTTCCCCGGGTCGTTATGTCCCAGCGAGATTGAAATAGTTTCTTTTGAAATCGTTTATGAGTGAGTGGTACTGAGGACAGTAGCCCAGATGATATGGAATTGATTTTGCTACTGTTATTTTGGTATTGGTACACAGATATAATATTCACAAAAATCAGATACCAGATATATGCACAAATTCACAATTCAGATCACGTAACAGACAGAGAAAGTGGGATTTGGTGAATTACAAACTACAGGGGGTGCTTTTGAAACTTTTTGAAACTTAAAATTAAAAAGAAATTTGAAAATGAAAATGAAATTATAAAAGTGATTAAAATATTATTTAAATATTATTTAATTAATAAAACTATTTAAAATCTAAATTAAAACCTAATTTAAATTAACTTAAAAATGACAAATGATATAAATTAACCTAAAAATTAGCAAAAATATTTTCTAAACCTTAATTAGAACTTGAAGAAAGTATAAAAATTGAAAATAAATATTTTTGTCTTTTTATGAGTTTTATATTAATGAAAAACTATTTAACTTAATTAAACTAATTTAAATTACAATTAATACTAAATTAACTTAGAAAATTATGCGAAAATTTATAAAATTATTTAACCATCACAGGAATTCTAAAAAATTATAAAAACCTCTAAAAATTATATTTAAGACTATTCCACTAATTAATTACCTTTTAATTACTTTAAATCTAATTTAAATGATTAAAATAAGAAAAATGGAGAATGAACAGTAGAAACTAAAAGTATATTTTCTAAAAGTCTATTATACTATATTAGAGCTAGGAAAAATATAAAAACTAGGTTTAGCTTTATAAAAACTAAATATGCTATTTAAAATTTAATTATTAACTAATTACTAATAAAACTAAAATTAAATCTAATAAATACTAAATGGAAAAATAAAAATCTGAAAAATTTACTAAAATTACTTTACTATAATAGGTATTTAATAAAAATATAAAATTGACAAGTACTTAATAAAAATCTAAAAATGCAAAATAAAATTTAAATTACATTAAATAGAAACTATCACTTAAAATTAAATTAACTTTTTTGGATTTTTCTTTTTCTGAACTATTTTAACACTAAAATAAGACAACTTTTGTGAAAACAAAGTTTTTACAACTTAAAAATAAGCACTGTGGGAGCTTTTTGGCTCCACAGTTGACTTTAGTTGACCAAAGTGAAAAATAAGCTCAAATGACCAAGAGTGGGGCCCACAATGATTAAGTCTGATACAAATAAGCTATATAAACTCAAATAAGCCAGAAACAACCAGTAATCAGCACAAATAAGCTGAATCAAACCTAATAAGCACTTTGCAACTGAATATGAACACAGAATGGGGGCAAACTTAATGATGGATTCCAGGTGGGGTCCACTTGATTCTAGGTCAAACAAATGGTCAAGTTTTGTTCCCTGGTAGGAGGAGGGTTGGGAAAAATCAAATGGAACCTTTGGGGCCCACTGGGTTGGCCAAAAATTACCACCAAATGTGGTGGTGTCGCTGGGTGTCTGCTGATACAGAGCAGGCTTATTCCCTGCAGCCCTCTTTGGAGGGTTGTGGGGCCCACAACAAAATTCCTAAAAATGTAATGACTCTGAGATTATGAAGCTGAGGTGGTATACTACAAATCCTAAAAAGCTGAGGTCCTAAAACTAATTGCTAAATTCACAATAATTCTTACTATTTTTGGTTTTTTCTAAGAAACTAACTTTTGACTTTTTTTATTGAACTCGTTATTTTGACTTTGTTGATCTTTTGATGCTTCTAAGTGACTAATACAAGTTTATTAAACCTAATGGAAACTAAATAAAGCAACCTAAGCTAACTTCACATTGAAATCAAGGGTTTGGAACACCCCACAGTCCAACAGTGGACTGTCATGGATTTTGGGTGGGGATTTTGACTTTAGCTTATGGAAACCTGGATTTTTGACCTTAACTAACCTACATTGGCCTAGGGTAGCATGCTCATACTAAAACAACAACAAAACAACACAAATTTTACAGCATGCCACACTAATCCAAACACCCTTTTACTAGGCAGTTAATACTACAACTATGAACTATCAGCTTATACCTATTAATCTACTGACCAATTTATGTTACCTATCCAATTTTAAAGCTAAATGATTAATCAAAATGAACCTAGAACCTCAGAGACATAGATATGCATGACCAACTAGAAATGAGACAGTATACTTAAACTAGTCAGCATACAACTTAAACTATCATGCATTCCACTAATATAAATCTAAAAAGTGATTAATTGACACAAAATAAACAATAAATTACTAATCAATTCAGAACTTATACAATTTAGAAACTAAAAATGAAAAGTACAAATTGGAACAAGAGACTTACATAAACAACCTTAAGATGAACAAAGTTGCATAGGCTCAAAAACACAACCTAATTGCTCCCAAGAGCTTCTAAACCAGATCCAACTTCACTGCTTCCCCTCTTCTTTTCCTTCTCTTTTTCTTTTCTTATTTTTTTTATTTTCTTGAATATATAATTCTTTTTATATTTTCCTGAATTTTGATAAACATTAATTAAGTGCCATGTTAAACTTTCTGAAACTTATACTAAACTTATTAAAGCTTGTGAAACAGTAAGGCTTGGATTAGAACATGATTCAAGAAACAATAAAATTTCAAATGAAAATTTCATATAATCTGAAAATGAACTTGTACTTGAAATTGAGGATTAAAACAAGTTTGTATTACATTAATAAGACTTAACAAAGTGCTAGGAAGCTTTGAATTACACTAGGAAATGGAAAGTTACAATTTTCAATTATACTACTCCTACACTAAACTAATACTACTAGCTAACTACTTCTTTCTTCCTTGTTTCTTCACTTTTATAGCCCATTGTGGGTCCCACTTCAAATCCCAGCAACTTGTTTTGCTTTTGGATCACCTTTGCTTACTCTCCAATTTTGGCGGGAAAATGGCTTTTAAGCCATTTGGTCTGTCGAATAGCCATAGGGGGGTGGGATGTGATTGGTGTTGGGAAAATGTAATTTGGCAGGGATAAGGGTGGTGGTGGCCAGGTGCAAGTGGTGGGGAGATACCAGGGGAGGAGGGTGGTATTTGGTGAGTGGTTTTGGTTTTGGAGGTAAGGGGAGGGTCAAAAGGTGGGTTTGACCCTGGTAATAAAAAACGTTTCAAATAATACGGGGTTGGGTTGGGCTAAGTGTGGGCTTGGGAGTGGGCTGGACAAAAGGGTGGGTAATGGTTGTGTTTTTGTTGGGTTTTAATAACTATAAAGGTCCGTTTGGTTTTTATGATTTCACAAGGACCAATTTTGTTATTCTTTCAAAGATGAGGGGCTGGAGATGAAACTTTCCCAAAGTGCTCATAAGTACCAAAATTGCCAATCACCAATATTTTACAAACCATTTTTTTGCATTTTTCACTTTTAAAATTCCCGGGGACCATTTATGTAATTTTCCAAAGTTTAAGGACCAAATTTGTAAACTTTTCAAAACTTTCACCCAGGGACCAATACTGATAACTTTTGATCTCCCAAGGACCCAATTGATTTTCTTTCACAAATATTTCGCCAGGGACTGGTTTTGTCAAGTTCTGAAAGTTCAGGGACCTTTTATGCCCATTTTGGATTTTGAGGGGTAAAAATTGCCAGTTTGTGTAAACTTTCATCCAGGGACTATTTATGAACATGTTTGACTTCCCATGGACTAAAGTTAACTTTTTATTAATTTTAAACCTTCAGGGACTAGTTTTGCCAATTTATGAAACTTGAGGGACTGAAACTGCCAATTATGCAAACTTTGTGCATTTTTCATCTGTTTTTGATTGTTTTGCATTTGAAACATATAAAACACATTCCTGGGATATTTTTACTATTTTGATACAATATTGAGTGTTTTTAGATGTTTTGGCAGCTCAGAAAAGGTAAAAATGATGAGTATTTACACACTCATCAGTTTCCTTTAGCCTATCTTTTTCTTCGTGCCTTTGTTAGTAAATTAAATTCATTGACTATTCCGTTGGCCATTATGGAAAACGCGAATCCACCCCTTTCCCCTAGTGAAGTTGCTCTGTTGCGTGAACAGATTGAGAATGAGATTAGGGAACTTAGGGAACTTAATAGGTTAATTAATGTTGAGCTCGATCATTCATTTAGTGACCTAGCGACCGCCTTGTATTCAAATGAGGACCTAGGATCTAATGATTTTAAGGTTGTTGTTGAGGATGTGAAGGAACTTGAGAAAGGGGAGATAGATCCGAAACAGGATGGTTATTTCATTCTATATCCCACTAAGGAGGAGACTGCGTACTATAATAATCTTGTTGATAATCCTTGACCTCATTTTGCTAGAATTGACCCTAAGATAAAGAGAGGTGATCCTAAGAATGTTAAGATACCATGTATGATTGGGTATAAGCACATTGACAACGCTTACATTGATTTTGAATCCCCAATCAACATTATGTCCTCAAGTGTTTATAATGATATAGTGAAAACAAGACTCGGACCTAGAAAAGATCCCAAATACCCCGGTGGAGTTTGTAACTTTGTCGGGAGAATTAAAGGTCTACATGTCTTCGTTGGGAACTTTACTTATATCATTGACTTTATGGTTGTTGAAGACTTAGCTAGTGTTATAGATTGTCGCTTGTCCCATGTTGTATTAGGTAAGCCATTTGTTGGAGAATCCAAGTTAGAATATGATGGGATAGAAGGGACGATCCGATTTACTAGTGAAACTGATAGGATCACATATAGGATGCCTAATAGATTGAAGAAATTTCATTTTGTGCCTCGATTTGATATGGATAACATTGGTGCTTTTGAGGACATCAATGAAGAGGATAAGTGTAAAACCCTAAAATTTGTTTCTTCCAAATTCTCATATAATTTGAAACTTTATGAATATAACCTTAGTATTGAAACTTATATTTGGAAAGCTAAATAATATTAAAAGTTAACATCGAAACTATACGCTATGATTTAAAAATTTGAAAACGTGGAACCTATAACCTAAGCTTAATAATACCTGTTAAATTAAATTACATCACACAATAATATAAATCTTCTATGGGCCAAAATCCTTTTATTTTGTACACACATCATTTATCATTTTGCAAATATGGAAAACTAATTGATAAGAAAACCTGTAATTCACTTCCCATAATTTCAGCTAATCACCCATAATGTGGACCTATTTATTCTCCAACTATCTCCCATATATCACGACATACGCATATTTGATAACTTCATCCATTCGTTAATATCAAACCGTATATCACATTCAAAAATCTCTCTCACATAAACCCTAGAAAACATAGGTGGCGGCTCAGTTTATTATCCTTTATTCGATCACAAGAAAAGAAGCTGTTCGAAGGTCTTAGATAGGTAGTACGATGGCTGGTGATTTGTGATGGCTTTGGGTTATGGTAAACAGGTTCGAGAGGGTTGGACTGTTTTGAATTCGGTTTATTTATGGATCTGTGGTACCTCGTTTCTTTGATCCAATCACAAGAGTGCTTGCTTGGTTCTTTTTCTGTTTTTCGTTCGACTACAAGGTAGCACCTTCTTTTTCGTCTTTCTCATTTGATCTAAAGTAAGCGTACAACTTGTCACATACTAAACTAATATGAATCGGTTAAGTGAATTATGCATGCATGTTATTCGATTAAGGCTCACATAAAATGATCAAACTTATCACATAAAATCATAGAACTCGTCTCTTGAAATAATGAAGAAAATATAATCTTTTCGACCCAAGTTTATATACTTCGACACGTACGTTTTCTGTTTTGATCTATCTCATTCGATCTATAACATGGTTAAAACAAATCTTTAACGAGCTCACAAGAATAATTGGAAAGCATGCATGTTGTTAAATGGTATTTTGTATGTGATGTGTGTAACGTAAGGTTTTTATCTAAATTACAAGACATGTGCATGGAATTTTGGTCAAAAGAAATAAAAGAGTAAATAGGTGGCCTCGTTATTGTTAACTGTTGTGAAATCCTTGTTCGATCCTTTGTTGACCTAAATATAATCAGTTTACAAACCATAAAAATCTGTATTAATGACCATTTTAGTGAGGCGCGTAACATGGAGACCCAAGGCTAGGAAGGTTAATGAGAAACTATGATTTCATGCAAGTATTTCGTGATGTTTCTGGCTCGTTAAAACTGGTGTTATGTAATGTTTTATGGGTGTGTCTAAACCTGGATAAATACATGTCGCTATAAACTTATTAATGGAGTTTTGTGTGCCTTGTTTTATGCCTCATCCACCCGTACCTTTATCACCTTGCCTCGCCAAGATCACTTTGTCCTAGCCCTTGCCTCGTTAAGTCCTACCATGAGTGTGCTTGTTTGCTTGTTGTCTTGTGTCTCGATGTGAATAATGTCACCAAGGGCAATTACATAGCTCGCGATCAAATAAAACTCGATTTGGGTCATAAACGTTGCTTTTGTGAATGAGTTATAAGAAGAAACATAATAATAAATAAAGGATGTAAAGCATGTTTTGTGTATTGATCAAATCAAGATAATTAGGTTGGAGAATTTGTGAATCATGCATGCAATATATCTGATATACTATTCAAGAAGGCTACAAGTTAATTTAAATTTACACTTTTAACCCTAAACTATTATAAATTGTCATAATTAACCCTAATCTATAATATTAATCATTTTAAGCATTTTAACTTCATTAAGTGTTAATTGTAATCATTTATGACTAATCATACTAATTCGAGAAAACTTACTAATTCGGGAAACTTACTAAATTTGGAAAGTTTCTATTTTTGGAAAGCTGCTATAAATGAAAAATTACCAAAAACATGAAAAGTCAACTAAAACGGGTAATCTAATTTAAAACAAGTTATTAACAATAATCCGATCATCAATTCATGTAGATTCGCTGAAGAAGGAGTAACTTCCGATCTTTAAGTCTTCTGATGTGTTTACATTTGCGGCTTAAGGTACAGATATTCTACCCTTTTTCAGTAAGGGTTCCGATCTCATGACTTTCGATTCTTTGACTTTGATTCGTTGCTATGATATGATTCATTTGATATGAGCCTTTGCTATGATCCCTTTGATATGATTCTGTTTGCTATCCATTCTGTTATGATTATCTGATTACTATCTCGTTAACATGAGATTCTGTTGATATTATTGAGATGCTATGATTGCTTTGTTTATGGATAGCTTTGTTCTGATATGTATGATTCTTATGCCCGAATTTTTATTCTACTCATGGAGGTACCATGGGCGTGTCATCGAGGCACCGGTGGCATGACACTATCTGGGGCGGTGTGATTAGTCCCCGGCGTTCCCTTCTGTTATGATATGATATGATATATGTGATCACTTATGGCCATTCTGTTATATATATGCATAGTCTTGCACTTGTGTATGTATTTTGTTTCAGGGAGCGTATGGATGCATCCTAGGTATATGTTTGATGTGATATGATATGATATGACTTAGTGACTGGCTGTACGTGCCTTGTACCCCTTTCACTTCTGGTACTTAGAGGTCTCCCCTCTTCGTGCACTTATGATTTGACGGATATGTGATTATGTAATTTGAGACCTATTCGAGTATCTCGTTAGGTCGGCTCGTGGCTTTCCTATGTTTCTTTATGTCTATTCGAGTATCTCATTAGACAAGCCTTTGTTCTAGCTGCTCATGTGATTCTGGTTACTATATGATTCGTATTACCATTTGATTCTTCATGTTCTTCATTTTATTGACTTATGATACTTGTTCAGTCATCGTTGATCTCTTATGCATTTGACAGATGATATTCATTTCAGCAGGATCTTATGATTTCCTTTTCCTATACTCATCTATGTTTCGATTATTTATTTTGTTATATATATGTTCACTGGGCTTTTTAAGCTCAGCCGCATTTCTTTTCCTGCGGCAGGTTTTAGGTTGGAAGCTGGGATTGAGTGAAGAGTGCATAAGAGTATTTAGTGGACTACCCTGATGATTAGACACCCTTTTGCTCTGGATTAGACTTTTTAGATTCAGTTAGATTTAGTTTGGATTTGTATTTCATCTTGTATAGAGTTAGCATTTCATTTGTTATCTTAGAATACCTTTGTATATTATGTTTAAAAGTCTTCCGCTTGCGTTTGTTTGTTCTGATGGACACCATAATGTAGCATTTTGACCCGTGTCGGGTTGAGGTGTTACAATTATGGTATCAGAGCCAAGGCTGCGACTTGTAGTACATAAGTTATGGCCTGTGAAGATTTAGACCCTTAGGTATGCACTTTAGGAGCTCGTGGAATAACCTTGGAAGGATTTGCTTTAGGTTTCTTTCTTTAGGTGCTTTAGTTATGACCGGTGAGGATTGGGTAGATTATATGATAAGACGTTAGTTAGTTATCTTGCTTCCGCGTCACTCTGATTTCTGCCTCTGTTTTAGTTCAGCCCTTATAGGATCATTCGTTCTGGAGACTTAGAAGATGTATCTGGATACACAACATAAGTTTTGAATGCTTTGAGACTCTGTAATAATGCCTTATAAGTTTCATTCTCTGAGGATTACCACTTTCTTTCAAACTTCGATCTTTCATTCGTTTAGATGCCTTTCGTTTGGTCAGAGAATTCGCGTATGTATGAATTCGATGTGTTAGACACATTCTATGGTTTCTCTTGCTTTTGATAAGCATGTTAAGGTTCCTTCTACATTATTGGTTTTTGCCCTACCTATTCCATCCCTATGAGAAATCTTGTGATTATCCATCGCGAGTATCCGATTTGTTCGATACGTTTTGAAGATATTCGAAGATAAGTCTGTTCTGCTAATCTGTTTCCAATGAAAATGTTCGATTCGATATTATTCTAGATATGGATTTGTTGACTGAGCATTGTGATTCTACCAACTGTCATATTATATTTGTCATCATTGGCGATTTGAGAAACTCAAAATTCTGCACCATGGTTCCCAACCTGGTAAACAATTGTGATCATCTTTGTTTTGAAAACTCGTACGTTAATCCCTCGCGGTTGTGAAGATACTTCGTTTGATGAAACTCGCCTCGGGAGTTATTACAATTGTCTGAAATTTTGCAATGTATTCCTTGATGAACTACTAAGAGTATCATCCGAATGTGAAGTTGTTTTGATCTGGTTATGAGAATTTGTTTAGTCACGACTCGAGATATAATATGATTGCAATAAAGGCAGGTGTATGTGATGCAAGTATTATGACGCCTGGCCAACGTGATAATAGTTACATCATATAACTTGAACTTATTGGGATTATATGGTATTTTGAGCAGTGCCTGAGAAGAGTAAGTTGGTTGATTCAGAAACTTTATCCATATAAGAGTGGCGTTTGCTTAATTCTGATACTCCGTTGTGAATGACATCAATAGAAGGGAAAGAATTGAAGAGCCAGCTTCTAGGAAGTGATTTCATCTGTGCAAGTACGTATCTTTGATGTGCTTCTATTTTATTTGGGGAGAAGAATGAAGATAGCATGAAGTTGTGGATTGAATTTTGGAAGCTAAATCGTATCATGTTTCGTGTAAAGGAGCGAGATATTCCTAGAATTTCCTTTCGTATTCGTTATGATCTCTATGAGCGTTGGGATGCCAATTGTATTGGCTACTGCTCCAACTATTCCTATGAATTTTATGAATCGTGTCTTTCATGAATACTAGGACAAAATGTCATAGTATGACATATTGGTATGTTAGAGATGAAAGAGAAACACGAGAATCATCCTCGTGAATTGTGTTGGAATTTCTACGTTAGAAGAAGCTCCATGTGATGTTTTCGAAGAGTAACTTTTGTAGGAAGAAGAACGAGAGGAGAATTAGGAAGAGCTGGAAAACGAAATTGTTCTACTTCAGGAGGGGACTTAGCTATGCCCTTATGAAAGACAAGAAGATTTGGGTTATGCATAAGTTCAACTAGAACCGTAGAAGGTGAAATATCTGACGTATAATTTGAGAGTGAATTGTGGCAGACATGAAGAAGATCAGGAGATAGATGATTGAAGATTATCTATGTTAGCAGACTTGAAGGAAGCGGTTTTGATTGAAGCATACAATTCTATCAACTCTATTTATCTTAGTTATACTAATATGTATGGAGTTTTGAAGTAGGAGCTGGACATGATGGCATAAAGACGAGATTTCCACACAGGAAGAGAGACAACACAAGTGGAGTTACAGTGGAGCATTGACTTGGATGGCTTTCTTGGAAGATCGGCAAAGATTTCCTTCGGTAGAAGATTATTCAAGCTACATGGCACACCTGCAATGATTGTGACAGAGAATCGCATTTTGGTTCACACTTTCAGGAGAGGTACAAAAGAGTTAGACGTCTTGGCATTTTAGGAAGTTTTGGTTCGCGACACATTTTCTTGGATTCATTCTTATTCGTACGATTATCCTTCCTATTCTGCTATGCCTTCTGATAAGTTTTGATACTCTGATTTGTGATTTTGATCGTCAGTACGAATCTATTACTCATCTCTTTATAAGACTCTTGATACATTGGATGATTCGATTTTACTCCTCCTACTTTGGCAAGTTCCGTTGTTAGTTCAGGATTTGGTAGGAATTGATGAAGTTTTATCAGTTAGCACTATCTATGTGCTCGCCGCGTAGGTATATGTGTTTCGTGTATCTTCTTGTAGGATTCCAACTGTCATCTATCATCTGTCATCTATCATCTGTTACGTCTTTGTTTCACATTTGTTGGATCAGATTTGTTAAGATTCGTGACCTATTGGAGAGCCTGAGGCTATACAAGTTTGTCGTGATCGAGTCATGAGAAACTATTCCGTTGTGAAGATTCTTCTGGAAGAACCTTTTCGAGCGTGAGGCTAATTATCGTCATTCCTTTTCTGATTGCTACGCATCCGTCTGACTTTTGCGACTTTAATTTCGCGGACGAAATTTTCTTTTTAGAGGGGAAGAATTGTAAAACCCTAAAATTTGTTTCTTCCAAATTCTCATATAATTTGAAACTTTATGAATATAACCATAGTATTGAAACTTATATTTGGAAAGCTAAATAATATTAAAAGTTAACATCGAAACTATACGTTATGATTTAAAAATTTGAAAACGTGGAACCTATAACCTAAGCTTAATAATACCTGTTAAATTAAATTACATCACACAATAATATAAATCTTCTATGGGCCAAAATCCTTTTATTTTGTACACACATCATTTATCATTTTGTAAATATGGAAAACTAATTGATAAGAAAACCTGTAATTCACTTCCCATAATTTCGGCTAATCACCCATAATGTGGACCTATTTATTCTCCAACTATCTCCCATATATCATGACATACGCATATTTGATAAATTCATCCATTCGTTAATATCAAACCGTATATCACATTCAAAAATCTCTCTCACATAAACCCTAGAAAACATAGGTGGCGGCTCAGTTTATTATCCTCTATTCGATCACAAGAAAAGAAGTTGTTCGAAGGTCTTAGATAGGTAGTACGATGGCTGGTGATTTGTGATGGCTTTGGGTTATGGTAAACAGGTTCGAGAGGGTTGGACTGTTTTGAATTCGGTTTATTTATGGATCTGTGGTACCTCGTTTCTTTGATCCAATCACAAGAGTGCTTGCTTGGTTCTTTTTCTGTTTTTCGTTCGACCACAAGGTAGCACCTTCTTTTTCGTCTTTCTCATTTGATCTAAAGTAAGCGTACAACTTGTCACATACTAAACTAATATGAATCGGTTAAGTGAATTATGCATGCATGTTATTCGATTAAGGCTCACATAAAATGATCAAACTTATCATATAAAATCATAGAACTCGTCTCTTGAAATAATGAAGAAAATATAATCTTTTCGACCCAAGTTTATATACTTCAACACGTACGTTTTCTGTTTTGATCTATCTCATTCGATCTATAACATGGTTAAAACAAATCTTTAATGAGCTCACAAGAATAATTGGAAAGCATGCATGTTGTTAAATGGTATTTTGTATGTGATGTGTGTAACGTAAGGTTTTTATCTAAATTACAAGACATGTGCATGGAATTTTGGTCAAAAGAAATAAAAGAGTAAATAGGTGGCCTCGTTATTGTTAACTGTTGTGAAATCCTTGTTCTATCCTTTGTTGACCTAAATATAATCAGTTTACAAACCATAAAAATCTGTATTAATGACCATTTTAGTGAGGCGCGTAACATGGAGACCCAAGGCTAGGAAGGTTAACGAGAAACTATGATTTCATGCAAGTATTTCGTGATGTTTCTGGCTCGTTAAAACTGGTGTTATGTAATGTTTTATGGGTGTGTCTAAACCTGGATAAATACATGTCGCTATAAACTTATTAATGGAGTTTTGTGTTCCTTGTTTTCTGCCCCATCCACCCATACCTTTATCACCTTGCCTCGCCAAGATCACTTTGCCCTAGCCCTTGCCTCGTTAAGTCCTACCATGAGTGTGCTTGTTTGCTTGTTGTCTTGTGTCTCGATGTGAATAATGTCACCAAGGGCAATTACGTAGCTCGCGATCAAATAAAACTCGATTTGGGTCATTAACGTTGCTTTTGTGAATGAGTTATAAGAAGAAACATAATAATAAATAAAGGATGTAAAGCATGTTTTGCGTATTGATCAAATCAAGATAATTAGGTTGGAGAATTTGTGAATCATGCATGCAATATATCTGATATACTATTCAAGAAGGCTACAAGTTAATTTGAATTTACACTTTTAACCCTAAACTATTATAAATTGTCATAATTAACCCTAATCTATAATATTAATCATTTTAAGCATTTTAACTTCATTAAATGTTAATTGTAATCATTTATGACTAATCATACTAATTCGAGAAAACTTACTAATTCGGGAAACTTACTAAATTTGGAAAGTTTCTATTTTTGGAAAGCTACTATAAATGAAAAATTACCAAAAACATGAAAAGTCAACTAAAACGGGTAATCTAATTTAAAACAAGTTATTAACAATAATCCGATCATCAATTCATGTAGATTCGCTGAAGAAAGAGTAACTTCCGATCTTTAAGTCTTCTGATGTGTTTACATTTGTGGCTTAAGGTACAGATATTCTACCCTTTTTCAGTAAGGGTTTCGATCTCATGACTTTCGATTCTTTGACTTTGATTCGTTGCTATGATATGAGCCTTTGCTATGATCCCTTTGATATGATTCGTTGATCCATTTGATATTATCATTTGATATGATTCTGTTTGCTATCCATTCTGTTATGATTATCTGATTACTATCTCGTTAACATGAGATTCTGTTGATATTATTGAGATGCTATGATTGCTTTGTTTATCGATAGCTTTGTTCTGATATGTATGATTCTTATGCCCGAGTTTTTATTCTACTCATGGAGGTACCATGGGCGTGTTATCGAGGCACTGGTGGCATGACACTATCTGGGGCGGTGTGATTAGTCCCCGGCGTTCCCTTCTGTTATGATATGATATGATATATGTGATCACTTATGGCCATTCTGTTATATATATGCATAGTCTTGCACTTGTATATGTATTTTGTTTCAGGGAGCGTATGGATGCATCCTAGGTATATGTTTGATGTGATATGATATGATATGACTTAGTGACTGGCTGTACGTGCCTTGTACCCCTTTCACTTCTGGTACTTAGAGGTCTCCCCTCTTCGTGCACTTAAGATTTGACGGATATGTGATTATGTAATTTGAGACCTATTCGAGTATCTCGTTAGGTCGGCTCGTGGCTTTCCTATGTTTCTTTATATCTATTCGAGTATCTCGTTAGACAAGCCTTTGTTCTAGCTGCTCATGTGATTCTGGTTACTATATGATTCATATTACCATTTGATTCTTCATGTTCTTCATTTTATTGACTTATGACACTTATTCAGTCATCGTTGATCTCTTATGCATTTGACAGATGATATTCATTTCAGCAGGATCTTATGATTTCCTTTTCCTATACTCATCTACGTTTCGATTATTTATTTTGTTATATATCTGTTCACTGGGCTTTTTAAGCTCAGCCGCATTTCTTTTCCTGCAGCAGGTTTTAGGTTGGAAGCTGGGATTGAGTGAAGAGTGCATAGGAGCATTTAGTGGACTACCCTGATGATTAGACACCCTTTTGCTCTGGATTAGACTTTTTAGATTCAGTTAGATTTAGTTTGGATTTGTATTTCATCTTGTATAGAGTTAGCATTTCATTTGTTATCTTAGAATACCTTTGTATATTATGTTTATAAGTCTTCCGCTTGCGTTTGTTTGTTCTGATGGACACCATAATGTAGCATTTTGACCCGTGTCGGGTTGAGGTGTTACAATAAGAAAAAGGGCATGGACTATGTATGGGAGAAGAAGAGCCTTTTCTATAACGATTGCTTAACTCTAGGGCCAAAATATAAAGTTGATAGGGAATTTGCCAATAGGATTTTAGGAGAAATTGAGAAAAAGGTGGTTGATCTTTATAAAGAACATTTACAATCGGGTCCGGAATACAAAACTAGTATTGAAGATGACCTAAAGAATATGACCAATGACGAGGTCACGTACTAGCCCATGACCTTGAGTCTAGCTACAAGACTCGTAAATAAAGAAAAGTGCTTCTTGGGAGGCAACCCATGTTTTACTTGTTTTGTTTGTTTGATTTTATTTGTTTTCGTATGCATGTTTTATTTTTATTGTTGGTAAATCATTTTTCAAATAATTCAAAGTAAATTGTGAAAATGCTTTATTTTGTTTTTAAATTCGTCTTAATTACATATAAAGGTATTTTGCAAAAGCTAAGTGTAAGGGGAGACCCAAATTTGTTTATGAGAACGAAAATGAGCATGATTCGCTACAATATTAAATGAACATGTATATTAGTAATTGTTTGAGTCAAATGCTTGTATCGAGTCATAATGATGTTTTGCAGGATTTTCCAGGAAATAAGGCATAAGTTTTTCCAGAAATTTTCCGGAAACTAAACATAAGATTTTTCCAGGAACATTCTGACGGCGTCAGGAGTTATAACCTGAGGGCATCAGGTACCAAAATTCTGAAAAATTTTGTGAGTTTTGTTTAAACCGGAGTCTTAAAGTTTTTGTTGATTCTTTAGTTTTATAAACTCCAAGAAATCTGCAAACATTCATTCCACAAGCATTATATCTTAATTCGTTTTCTAGGATTTGTTAGTATATATAGATCGTCGTCGATTTTACGCGAGGTTTGCCTTGATTGTTTTCTCAGGTTTAGAAGGTTATTGATTGGGGCAAAAGCAGTCAACTAAAGTCAACCACGGATGTGGTCAATATAGTCAAACTCCTTAGGCTCAATGCTCCGTGGAAGTATAGTGTTTCCCCGTGTCGTTATGTCCCGACGAGGTGTGGATGGTATCCAAACGAGATTTGTGATCGGGTGAATTTGGACAGGAAAAGGTATACAAGGGTTTGAATGATTACACTAAGGAAATACGAATGAGAATGATTTAAACAAACTATATTAACAATAACGTGAAACCTAGTTAACCTAAAACGTAATCTAAAAATTTAAAATTAGAGTTTGCTTAAAGATAAGCAGAAAAATAAGCCAAAGGGACTTAAATAGAAGCTATCACCTTTTTTATTTTTGATTTTCTTTGATTTTATTTTACAACTACTTTTACTAACATAACCTAAATTTAAAAACGTAAAAGTTATTTAAATAAATTAAAAACGCGACGTTTATTAAAAATAAACGTCAACGTACAAAATAAAACGTGAATTTTGAGCTACGCTAACCCTACGGACATGAAAATTATATTTTTACGAACCTAATGATAAAAGAAAATTTTAGAAAAAAGAAAATTATTTTTTTGACTTTCTAATTATTTATTATTAATTAATTGCTAATATAACTAAATTAAATTATTAAAAATACTAAACTAAGTTGGAAAATTACAAATATTTTTTCTAAAATTACTTTACTACAACAGTGAACTAGGAAAATTAGAAAAAGTTCCAAGTGCTTATTAATAAGCAGTGGAATGAGCTAAAAAGCTTATATAAACTTAAAGGAGGGAAAATGGGTTAAAAGGAATGGGATGTGAGGATCTAATGAAACAAGACCCCTAGGGCAGTTGGTTATGTGTTGTGTTGTGTTGTGTGTCTGTGTGTCGACCATGTCCCAGGTTCGAATCCCATAAACCCCACTTTTTTGCAACATTTTATTTTTCATTTTTTCTTTTTGCAAAACGTTAAACCAACCAATTAACACCACTTTTGTAAAAGCTTGTTTCTGAAAAGCCTAAAATGAAGCTTGTGCAAAGCTTCAAATCTAACAGTGTGTATTCTTTTTGTTGCTCAAGTGAGCTTTTTGAAAATGATCGAAACCAAATAAGCCAAAAGTTTAAATAAGCTTCTACAAGCTATGCAGCAACAACAACATAAACAATAACAAAAGCATAAACAGGAACAACAACAAGATCTAATTACAATAACAAGGACAACAAAGAGATTCAAAATCTTAAGAACAACAACAAGATAAAGTAGCAGCAGCCAACAAGCTCAAAGAAGCTCATAAGCTCACAAGAGCTTATCAAAACACTTAAACAACAATTGCTACAATCTACAGGGAACAAGTACAATAACAATATCAAGAATAAACAAGAAAAACAACAAGCTCAGTTCATAAGAACAAGAACAAGTAGCAGCATGCAGCAAGCCAAAAGAAGGGCCAAAATAAGTTGTCAAATAAGCACTAATGGGAAAACTAAAACCTATATCCTAAATACTACCTAAGGGGCTACTCAAAACAACAAACACCTAAGCAATTGGTCCAGATTTGACCAAGCTATGACCAATGGAAATTGAACCAAAATCTGGGTGCAGGGGAGATGACTCCCCCTGCAGGTGTGTTTGGGCAAATGTGGAGCCCACAGAAAAAATCACAAAAATAAAGTGAAAGTGGGAATCAAGACTTGAGGTGGGGGTTTTTAACTTCTAAAAGTTTCAAGGCCTGAAACCAATCACTAAAATCACAACAATTCTTTGAAATTTTACTTTTCTGCCTAAGATTATACTATTTGAGTTTTTGTAATTATGATGAACTTTGACCAAAATGAGGTTTGATTGCATTTAATTGACTGATTATGTTGTTTTAAGACAAAATGAAACTAAATAAAGCAATAATAACAACTGTTTAACTAAAATGATGATTGAGGTATCACAAATCTCAATAGATAGCATAGCATGAAGCCTAAAAGTGAAATCTTGACTTTTTTTCTAAAAACCACTGGTCTTTTATGACTGATCTGAGATATTCTATCCTACTAGGGCTTGCATACACAGAAAACAACAACAAATTCACAAGGGGACTCAATGGAATCAACTGATCCAAACAACCCTTAAAGGGACTGTTCTTGTGATTTACACTACAATTGACTGGTTCCGGCCATTCTTTGCATACACATAGTTATATCATGATGAAATAGACTAATAGAAGCATAGATTCACAGATTACAACATAATTTACCCCATAATCTCTAATAAGCATATTTGACAGTTGAAAAGCAACAATAAGCATCCAAGTAAAACATTGAACAACCATGGTCTTATTCAACATAAATCAGCTTAAACACTGTAAGAAAACATAAAAACACTAGAATCCAGGCAATTAACCAAAGCTACAGCAGAATGTAAGAAAAATGAGACAATGAACTTACAATAGAGTCAATGCAATTCCAAGGTATCCAGGGACCAAAATCATACCTATTAGCTTCCCACTAAGCTTCTAAAACCATTACAATCCAAAAGATTACCCTGCTCAACTTTCTTCTTCTTCTTTTCTGATTTTTTAATTATCACACTAATTTTTTTATTTTTAAATTAATTAACTAAAGGTCCTCTAAATAAGTTCTAATCTTTGAAAAGCTTATAAGTAAGCTTAAGTGAACCTATAAGATCTCTAACCCACAACTTTGAACAACTTTCAACTAAAGTGAGGATTTTCAAAGAAAAATGGTAAAACTGAATTCAACTGAGATAACTGAAATTAAGGGTTTAACTGAGTTTCACATACACTAAAATTACTTGTTACAACAATTTTAAGCTAAAGATTACAATTGGAATAGAAATTTACTAAAACGACATTAGAAGCTAAATTACACTACTAATTAACTAACAACCCTTCTCTCGGCTTCTTTTCATTACTTATAGCCTTCAAAAAGGACTCCTGGCTTTTTCCCACTTCTTTTCTAGGCCGTAGGATTAGTAGTTTTGATCTTGGCCGCATATTAGGTTTTGGCAGGAAAAAGTATTTAGCAGTTAGGGGTCTGATAACTTGTTAAGGGGTGGGATTTTGTTGTTTAATTGTTGTTTTGGAACAATTAGAGGGATAAGGTAGCAGTTTGAGTGTGCAGGGTGAGGCAATGAGTGAGGTTGCAGGGTATAGCAGGTATCAAGTGGGAAGGAGGTGGAGGTCAAAGGTTGGGTTTGACTGGGGAGGTTTATTAATAAACGGGGGAGTGGGTTTTGTGGTGATGGGCTGGGAGTTATAAGGTCGGGCCTGGGAGTTATAAGGTTGGGCCTGGGAATGGGTTTGTTTATTTTTGGATTTGGATGGGTTTTTAAATAAGGGTTCGTTTGGTATTTAGTAGAAAAACCACAAGGACCAAATGTGTAATAATCTGAAACTTTAGGGACTGAACATGCCAACCTTCCAAAGATATTCCAGGGGTGTTTCTTGCCACATATCAATAATCCAAGGACCATAATTAAATTTTCCATTTTAAAACAAGAGGGACCAAAATTGTCATTTTTGAAAGTTGGGGGACTGAAACTGCCAATTATGCAAACTTTGATCATTTTTCAACTGTTTTTACTCATTTTGCATCCGAAACATATAAAACACAATCCTTAGGATATTTCAGTATTTTGATGCATTTCTGAATGTTTTTAAATGTTTTTGCAATTCAGATTGACCAAAAATGATGAGTATTCACACACTCATCAATCCCCCACGCTAAACTATTACTAGTCCCTAGCAATCTTTTTGAGAAAACTTAATGGATTTGAATCTCTTTACCAAAAGTCATTACTTCTGGAGTAGCCTAATGTTTCAGTTCAAGTAAGAACTATGGTACACTGATAACCATGTGATTTTGAGCAAACCACCAGCTGTAAACGGATTTGATTTGTCTTTACCAAAATCCGTTTGCTTCTGGACTAGCCAACTCTTGATGGACATAGTCAACATCTTGGTGAGCTGATTACCAATTATGGTTTTCCACTGCCTTTATCACAAGCCATAATCTTGCAGGCTAGCCAACTCTTTTACTTTTTAGGATATGGCGATTGAGATACCGTACAATTTTGGGCAAATTGCAAGCCATAAACGGATTTGATATATCTTTACCAAGAGCCGTTTGCTCCTGGATTAGCCAATCCTTTTGACGTTTAGACATTGCGACTGATAACCACAAAAAAATTTTAACTTAAGTGAAAAAAATTTAAAAATTTTGGTCAAAAATGAGGGTACTAGATGGTAAAATGTGATCAAATTCGCTAGAATTTCCCCCCACACTTACAATTGAATATTGTCCTCAATATTCAAAGTCCTGGCTATTATTCCGACTCTTTGAACGTAAAAGGGCAACATTACAAGCTAAATGTGGAAATACCATTTTTTTTTCACTTTATTTGTAACCATAGCAGGGGTAACTCCCCCACACTTAGGGTGAAAACCCTATAAGCATACTACTGTTTTTGTTTACCGAGTCGCTGGCTAGCTTGACTCGACCCCGAATTCATTTGTTCTTGGGGAAGCAAGATGTGGAAGAAACAATCTCCATCGGACTTTCATCCAAGATGTTTGGACAAACATCTGAAGCACGTGAAAGTTCCACACCGATGAGATAAGTACCCGGCTCAAGATAATGATACATGAAAATGCCGGGGTCAAAGATAATGTCTTCATTCCCGAAGGAGTGAAGAACAGGAGAGGTCACCCTGTAGGTGAAGAAAAGGAAGAAAACCATGATGAAAATCATGATAAGATTTTCTTCCTCGAGATCAGGCTCAGTAGCCTGAATTTGGATTTCAAGGATTAAGCTCGTTTGGTTTGAAAACATCCCGGGCAGGAGGGTGGGAATTTGCAAATTCTCATGATTGAGTGCATCTCCCCCCGGGCTATCATACTCCGGAGGAGTCGTGATATGATGAGTGAGTTCACTGGAGAACTCCTCATGAAGAGAATCATTCACATGGTGTGAATCTGTGAAATCATATTCCGGTGTGGACTCATCACAATCCTCATTCTGAATACCAAAGATTGGATTATCAGAAATCAAAGTGAATTCGGATTCGAATTCAAACAGAGGATTGGTGAGAGTAGTTTTGAATGCTTCAGGAACAAAGTGATTAACATTCTCTATTGGACTGTTGAGATAAGAACTGAGTGACAGATCATGATTTAAGATACTTTCAATTTCTCCTAGATCGGTTTCAAAGTCAAAGAGAACATTGTCACTTCCCGTTGGAAGTGGATTGATGTGAGTGAGTTCATCGGCGAACTCCTCAAGAAGATGATCAGCATCAGAATGTGGAATTGATGCTTCAACGTACTCGATGTCTCCATAAGATGCACAATCTTCGCTACAATAGGAGAAAGTCTCAAATTGATCTTTAGGACACTCAAGAGGGGAAGGTAAATCACACACATGATCAAAAGTTCCCTGTGACTCTCTTGGGATTGGGACAAGGTTCTCAACACTATACTTTATGAATTCGTCCGATTCCTTTTCAGGAACAGTGCTAAGATGCTCGTCCCCCATGTTCAGAGAGTGAGTGGGAACTTCGGGTGTGATAACAGCAGACTGAGGGAGTTGAGTGGAGCTAGCACTCATGGATTGTACAAGTTCCATTTGATCTTCTGCTAGTAGTTTCTCCGTCACATTATTTTCTCCCTGTGTTTCCACAGATGCAGATTCAAATGAAGTCGAATCATAAGGTTTTTCAAATACCTTTGGGATTGGAACAAGGTCATCAATTTCCTCAAGAGGATTGACTTTGACTTCCTTGTCCCCCATTATCAAGATATCTGAAGGTTCCTTTGAGTTTTCTTCTTCAAATGGTTCATCCTCATCACTTTCTTCCTCAAGATAAAATGAGTTAACAGGAGGATTTTGTTTCCTAAGAATCAGATCCTTAAGACAGTTTATTCCATCTTGAATGGTCTTGTTGACTTGAATTTGAGTCATAATCATTTTAGTAATCAATTCAGCTCTAGCTAACTCGTCCTGAGGCAGTGGTTGAGGGTTTGTATATTGTGAAGGCTGGTTAAAACCAAATTCATGATTGTTACAAGGAACCTGTTCATAGACAAACTGATTCCTAATTTGACAATCAGAGCTGTAGTGAGGGCCTTCACAATACTCACAATAGTAAAACTGCTGGGTCTCATGGTATGGAAGCTGATGGAATGAATCAGTCATGTTATGGTAGGAATAGGGATTCTGGTTATAGACAGACCCGTTTCCTGATTCTACCATGCCACAACTGGGGCAATTACCACCATTATAAAGACTACCACACCATCGACAAACAAGAAGGTGATGATGAGACATAGAAAGAATTAAAAGGTTTTAGAGGGTGAGAAATGAAGAATCAAAAAGGTAGGAGGGTAAAGGTGAATCTTTTTGGTATTTTTAATAAACATTTTATAAGAAAGAAAATCTTTTTGGGTTTTCTTTGTGTTCGTTGAAAACTGATTTTAAAATGTTTTCGGGAACTGTTTTTATGAAAATATACACAAGGTTCGTAAATTTACAAAGAAGTGAATTCCAAAATCACTAATCTTCAAAACCAGTTTAGAATACGCGCACAACCTCCCCGGCAGCGGTGCCAAAATTTGATTGGGGCAAAAGCAATCAACTAAAGTCAACCACGGATGTGGTCAATATAGTCAAACTCCTTAGGCTCAATGCTCCGTGGAAGTATAGTGTTCCCCGGGTCGTTATGTCCCGACGAGGTGTGGATGGCATCCAAACAGGATTTGTGATCGGGTGAATTTGGACAGGAAAAGGTATATAAGGGTTTTGTTGATATAAATAATGTATAAAAACGTTATTAATATTTTTCGATATCCCTAAGTTGTGACGATCACAAAATATAAAAACATTAAACGCAAAGTTAATACGTAAACAAGTTTTAAGCTAGTATATATTATTATATCCAACTTAATCACTTAAGGTATGGATAAACAAGTGCTTAATACATCTCATGATCAAAAGGGTATTTAATTAACTAATACAAAGTTTATTTAATTATATAAACATATTATATATTTTTAAAAACCCTTTTGGTAATAAAGAAAAATGTTTTAATCATACTAAATATATGATTTCAAATTTTTAACCAAAATCAGTTAGTTTTTCACCAAATAAACTTTCCCCACTAAAAAACAAAAAATCTGGCCATTACAGCTGGGCGGTCCCCTTAATTTTAAGGGGGCCGGCCTTGATTTAAGGGGACCGGCCACACTCCTATGTCAGAATTTGTTGCCTATAAATACCACCTTAAATCTGAAATTTTTCTCACCTCTTGCACGAAAATTTTCAGATCCAAATCTCTCTAAACATCCTCCTAAAAAACCTTTGATCATATAATTATTAATCCTTGTTACAAGTGATTCATTCCCTCACCTCTCATATCTTAAAGTGCAAGAGAAGAATACTTCTTCAACATCAAGTTGTGAAGTATTGTAGATTTGTGTATATAGTCTAGTTGTTGTGTACATTCATTGTAAAGGTGTGATAGTAGTGTAACTAGATAGATCTAGGAGTAGAAGTTGTGAATAGAAGTAGTGAGATATAAGTAGTGGTGTGAAGAAGATTGTTGGGAGGTAGATAGTTGTGAAGAAGATTGTTGTGAAGTAGATAGTTGTGAAGATAGATTGTTGTGAAGATAGATAGTTGTGAAGAAGTAGAGTTGTGATTAAGTAGTGATTAGGTGTGAATAAGTTGTGTAGAAGGTGTGAATAAGTTGTGACGAAGTTGTGGTGTGTATATTGGTTTGTAAGGTTTTCTCTGCCATAAGGGAGCGTGTTGACATAGTGAAGAAAACTCTCGAGTAGGTGACTCGAGGAGTGGAGTAGGGCAAGGAAGGCGTCCTTATAGCCGAACCACTATAAATCCTTTGTCTCGCGGTTAGATCTTTCTATATCTTACTTATCATCTTGCTATTACTTTTGTAGAAATAGACGTATATATATATATATATATATATATATAGTGCTAGTATTGATTTTACTTAAAGATCAAACAAAAGTTTCATTCTCAAAACAAAGTTTTTTTACAATCAAACTAAAAAGGTAACATACATATAATTGATCATTTCGATCAAGTATAGTTTTCATACAAAATATAACTAAGGATTATAAAATAAACGTTTACTTACTTATCTCTCGTATACAGCTATAATTGTTTATATTATGCATGTGTTGATTTCACATACTTAGTTTACATTATTATTATTGTTCATACTTAAATATAGTTGTTCATATTGTTCAAGATTTGAGTTCACATAAGATCGAATCAAAGTTTTTAAAACAAACTTGTTTTTATAAATTTTAAAACGGACGTAAAACTATTCAACCCCCCCCCCTTCTAGTTTTCCACAATTGGCATCAGAGCTAGGTTAAACAAGATTTTTAAAATATACTGTATTTTAAAACTTTTATCGATTTATGGAATCGGGAAAATATTTAGAAGGGCAATCTATGCAAAGACCACCACTATTTGAAAGTGATGGATTTTTATATTGAAAAAATAGATTCGAAACTTATGTGAAACCGAAAGATCTTGATCTTTGGCATGTCATTACCTTTGGTGATTTTCCCCCTATTCAATATAATTTTGAAACTAAAATGGATGAAATTGTATCTTTTGAAAAATAAAATGATGATTTGAAAAGGAAACTAGCAAAAAATAATAAGGCTAAAATGGTTATTTATAATGCGTTACCACGCAAAAAATATGAAAGAATTTTTATGTGTAAAACCGCAAAAGAAATTTGGGATTCTTTACTAATCACTCACCAAGGTAATAGTCAAGTTAAAGATAATAAAATAGATCTTCTTGTTCAACAATATGAACAATTTACGATTCCGGAGGAGGAATCAATAGATAATGCTTTTGCTAGGTTTAACACTATCATCACAAGTTTAAAAGCACTTGATGAGAATTTTCCTAGTAAGAATTTTGTTAGGAAATTTCTTAGGGCTCTTCATCCAAAATGGCGAGCTAAAGTTACGGCGATTGAAGAATCGAAGAACTTGTCAACCCTTCAACTTGATGAGTTGATCGGCAACCTGAAAGTCTACGAAGCAATAATAAAGAAAGACTCCGAGATGGTCAATGGAAAAAGAGAGCAAAGCAAGTCAATTGCGTTGAAAGCTAGGAAGGAATCTAGTAACGAAGATAGCTCATCTTCCGAAAGTGATGACGAAGAATACGCCATGGCCGTAAGAGATTTCAAGAAATTCTTCAAAAGGCGAGGAAGATTCGTTAGATAACCACATGATGAAAGGAAAGCAAACCAAAGAAATAAAGATGACAAAAATGGCAAAAGTGATAGGAAGTGCTTCAAATGTGGTGATCCAAATCATCTCATCGGAAAATGTCCAATGATGCCAAGAGATCAAAATCAAAAGGCGTTTGTTGGAGGAGCTTGGAGTGATAGCGATGACGATGAGAAAGAAATCACAAATGAAGAGAAGTGTCTTATGGCTAAGACATCAAGCGAGGTACGTTCCGAAACCGAATACTTTAGTGACAAAAATTTATCATTAGACGAAAAAGACCTAGATAGTAAATATAATGGGTTATGCAAATTAGGTCAAAAGGTTATAGCTAAAAATAAGTCACTAAAACATATTAATAATCTATTAGAAAATGAAGTACTCGAATTAAAAATTAGACTACAACATTTGGAAAAAGGAAAAGAAGTTTTTATAGAATGTAAAACATGCATAGAGGTTAAAAATGAAAACGAAAAACTTAAAGATAAAATTTTCAAACTTGACAAGTTTAAAAATAGTAGTAACCCACTTAAGAAAATAATAAGTGTTCAAGAAACTTCGGGAGATAAAACCAGTCTAGGATTAACCTCAACTAATGTTTCAACTAGTGAAAATAAAAGTATAAAGTTTGAATGTGAATCTAGTAAACAAAAATCATTAGAATCAAAACCTAAGTATATACTTACAAAAGATAGAAAAATACCCATTGCGTATGATGAAAAAGTAAAAACTTTTTATAAACCATCCTTAAAGACCGAAGTAGGATCCTCTAAATCTAAATTAAGATCTAAAACTCCACCACCAAGAAAACCAAATAATCTTCATACTCGATCTAAAACACCTCAACCTAGAAGAAACCAAAATAGACAAAACTACAACAATACTAGTTATCAAATATGGAATTATCAACCAAGTTACAATCCTTGGGGAATATTACCACCATACATGCATCCTAGCCAAATGTTGAATATGTTTGGACCAATGAGACAATGGGGACTGATGAGTGCTCAAACACTTATCATTTTTAGTCTAATCTGAACTGCAAAACATACAAAAACACTCAGTAATGCATCAAAATACTGAAAATATTTCAAAATTGTGTTTTATATGTTTTAGATGCAAAATGAGTAAAAATAGATGAAAAACGTACAAAGTTTGCAAATTTGGCAATTTCAGTCCCCCAACTTTCAAAAATTGACAAAAATAGTCCCTGGTCATTCAAAATATGGAAAATTATCACCAAAGGTCTTTTTTAAATCAAAAGTTGTCATATTTAGTCCTTTGGTGAAAAATCTCAAAAGTTTTGGAAATTTACAATTTTGGTCCCTGGAGTTTCAAACTTTGGCAGGATTGGTCCCTGGTGGGATATTTTTGAAAGAAAAATTATTTTTGATCCTTGGGAAGTCACAAAAGTCATTTTTAGTCCTTGGGATGAAAATTTGGGAAATTTACATGTTTGGTCCCCGTAGTTTGGAATTTTGCACTATTGGTCCCCGGGAAACTTAATTTTGGAAAATAATAAATCAATGGTCCTTGTATTATTGGAGCTTGGCATGTTTGGTCCCTTGAAACACTTTGGAGAAATTACAGCTTCAGTCCTTAAAGTTTGATGGAATTACAATATTGGTCCTTGTGTGTTAAATACCAAACGGACCCTTGTTTATTATTTACACCAAAAACAAACCCAACACCAACCTTATTACCCCCAGCCCACAACCAACACCTAAGCCCATCACCAGCCCAATCCACTCCACAAATAAAACCAACCCCGTTTATATACTCCCTCGGTCAACAGGTCAACCCCAACTCCACCTCCTTCCCACTTGACCTGTAACTCCACTTCCATACTTCACCTCCCCCCTCCTCCAGCTCACTTTACCCACTCCATGTTCCCCCTCCAAACACTAAATAACAACAAACATTAAATGCTCCCACAAATCCCTCCAAGTCACCTATAAAACTGCCAAAACATCTTTCCCGCCAAAAGGATTTAAAGGGCCAAGATTGCATAAAGCTCATCTAACGGCTTCAATTGAAGGGGGGATAGAAAGAGAATCACTCCATGAGCTATTTAAATAAAGAAAAAAGTGAAGAGGAAGGGGTGTATCTAGTTAGTCAGTTTTTAGTTTTTAATTTAAATTAGGTCAAAATTAGGTCTAAATTCATGTAATAGTTTAAATTCAGCTTTGTAATCCTCATTTTCAATAGCGTAATCAGTTTTAAAAGTTAATGAAACTCAGTTTACTTTTCAATTCCTTGCAATTTATTTTGAGAATTTAGCTTAAAATCCCATTTATGACTGTATAGCTTTCATAGCTTCTAACTCTGCTCAACAAGCTCACATAATCTTGTTATAGTTTGATGTGAGTTTGCTTTGTTTTAAACCACTGCCTTACTACAAAAATGGAGAAAAGTCAATCATAGTTAAGTTATAAGGTAAATAAGTTACTGCTAAGGTGATAAGCCAGTTAGGGATAAGCTTGTGGGTTGTTATTATCTTAGTTCACAACAAGACAGAGTTTGCAGATATTGGCACACCCTGGATTTGAGCTTAGGACATATGTAAGTCTCAACTGCCATTTTAGATTTCTTTTAGCTTATTTGTTTTGATTAATCCCTAGTACTCAATTTGGTTTCATTCCTGTTAATTAAGATATACTAGCTTAGTTAAACCTTTATATTTAGGAAATTGCTTAAAAACAAGTTATATAGTGAGAAAATCACACAACAGCTTCAGTTAAGGGGTGTTTGGCTTAAACTGTCTCAGGGTAATCAAGGGTACCTTGGTTATGGTTCATTGTTTTAGAAACTTATACCAGGTCATTAGAGTCCAATTGAGTCAAAGGATTTCAGTTTCTTATACTAAAAAATCAAAATGGCCTCTTGATGCCATTTATCGGTCAACTGTTAGGTTTTAGAACCCCAAGTCCCATCATTTCCATTCATAATTAGTTAAATTAGCTTTAATTAGTTTCTATATAGCATAACATTTCAATTTCAGTTAATTAAAACCACTCAAATCTCATGAAAGTCAACTGATGTAAAAATCTTCAAAAGTCAAAATTGCATTTTCTTAGTTTTGCAAATATGGCATGAATTAATTTGAATTTTGTGTTTGCTTTCATGGCTTGAAACTTGCTTCTAATCATAGTCTACCACCTCATCTTTAAGTTCCCATGTTCCTTACATTTTTGTGATTTTTTCACTGGGCCCCACTCACCCTCAAAGTTACCTGCAGGGTAACTGTCCTACCCTGCATCAGCAGCACCACACCCATCACAGCCACCTTTAGTGGTGGTTTTTGACCACCACCGTGGGCCCCACATCCACAATTATGGTTCTTTGAAACCCCCCCTGGTAGGCTTTAAAGTTTGACCCTTAGTTTGACCTCACCACTTGTGGACCCTACCTGATTTAGCCTCCAAAAGCTGTCCCATTTTCAGTTTTGAATCAAGAAACCAAGTGCTTATTTAGGTGCTTTTGGCTTATTTTGTGGACACCTTTTGTTTTTCTTAGCTTAAACATGCTCACTTAACTTATTTGGACCAGATTCAACCATTGTGGGTCCCAGTTAAGCTCATTTGAGCTTATTTGCTCATTGGGTCAACTAAAGTCAACTGTCACACTAATAAGCTTGCACACAGCTTACTTTTAAGCTCCAAAACATTTGTTATTACAAAAGTTTTCTATTTTTAGTTATAAAATAGTATTGTAAAAGAAAAATCCAAAAAAGTCAATTTAATTTTAAGTGATAGTTTCTATTTAATATAATTTAAATTTTAATTTTCATTTTTAAATTTTTGTTAAGCACTTAGCATTTTTATATTTTCTTAAATTTCTTTTAGGATAAATTATTTTTAGTAATTTTATCAGATTTTTATATTATCATTTGGTATTTATTAGATTTAATATTAGTTTTATTAGTAATTAATTAATAATTAAGTTTTAAATAGCATAATTAGTTTTTATTAAGTAAGACCTAGTTTTTATATTTTTCCTAGCTTTTATATAATATAATATAATTTTAGGAATTTTTCTAGAATTTTTACTGTTCATTTGCTATTTTTCTTAATTTAAAATAGTTTAATTAGGTAATTAATAATTAATTAGTAATTAATTAATATAAAAATCACAAAAAGACAAAAATACTTATTTTTAATTTTAAAATTAGTTTTTAGTTATTTTATAATTTTAGAAATTTTATTTTCATTTTTCTAGTAATAAATTAATATTGTATTATATTTAAGTTATTTAAATATTAATAATTAGAATTAATTAGTATTTAATTAATATTAAATAATTAAATAATGTAAAAATTAATTTTCTTTTTCTAAAAATTTTCTTTTATCCTTTAGTTTGTAAAAAAAGTCATTTTCACCCCCTGGGGGTTTTCAGATTTTAGTTTTTACTTTTTATTTCGTACGTTCGCGTAAATTTAAATAGAACGTACACGTTTTTAGGTTTAAATCATTTCTGGTTTTTCTGATTTCATAGTTTTATTCATATAGCTTATTTAAGCTATTTCTTAGTATATTCCTTAGTTTAATCAAACTCAAACCCCTTTCCCGTCCAGATTCATCCGATCACAAACCCGTTTGATAACCATCACACCTCGTCGGGACATAACGACCCGGGAAAACCCTATATTCCACGGAGCATTGACTCTAGGCTGTTTGACTTGGTTGACCATTCCTTTGGTCAAGTGGCTAAGCTGTCAATCTTGAAATTAGTTGGAATATCATCTACTAATGACTCCTATAAGTCAACATGGTCACTTGAAGTGCTTGAAGATATTCCATTGAAGACTAAAAGTACGCGTTTCTTTTAAGTTCATTGCTATAATTTGCATGCTTAGATAAACAAATAGTTAAATTAATGCTTAGTTATATAGCTAGTTATACTTACTTACTCACGCATTATGAACCCCTCTTAGTTGGCTTTCCTATGATTATAATAAAATTGTTCGTTGTCGAACAACATAGAAAATGGAAATCTTCTATGTCCACTAGTAGAAAACTCATGGTGATGAAGTGAAATGAGTCAAGTGGATTAATTATTAACATAGAAGTAAGATTAGATTTCTCGTGTTAGAAAACTATGGATGAAACAAGCTCTCGTAAGACTATGGCATTAAGTTAGATAAGTGTGCGACAACAAAGGGGCTATAGAAGTTAGGATATACCCTATTCAACACTCGTATAGAACAACTTCATAGATCACTTATGATCATAGGTTATGTAGAAAAGGTAGTTTTGGAAGATAACATTGCCAATATGTTTACCAAACCCCTTAAGCATGAACTATTTAATTACTTGCGTTTAGGATTAGGAATGATGGAGCAAATTGATTAAATTCTTGAATACTTAAAATCTTCTGAAAAGTCAAAGTTCTGAAAATTTCTTTTCTGTCAGATGGGCGGACCCCTTAAATCTATAAGGGCGGCCCCCTTAAAATTAAGGGGACCGGCCTCGCTTTAAGGGGGCCGGCCATCTGAGCATAAAAATATTTAATTTTCTTTTCTTTCTTCTCAAATCTGAGTCTAGGATTCTGTTTTGCACAAAAATCAGGAATTGAGATATTCTGTTTTTGCATATATACTCTCAAAAGAAAACCTCAATTCATTTTGAAATCATTCTCACAATTAGGAAAAACTCATTGTTGAATAATGATAAAAACGTTTTCCTATCAAACCATGCACAATAGTCTCACTCTCGTTGTCTAAATATATAATCCAATATATACATATACATGACACTTAGAATTGAGCAAAGCTAAATCAAGGAGATCAAGGATCGTTTCTTAGGAAAATTTGTTTATGAGTCGAAACGATCTTAACTCCGTATTTGTTTCATATAGGCATACACTAGAACAAAATCAAGAATTACACTATCACATTTGTTCCATCACTAGTGTCTCACTCATTAGTTGATTTTGCCCTTGCACTAAGTTTCCAAATGACCCTCTTGAGGAACATACTCAATCATTAAACAACAACCATCAAAACTCATCCATACATGAAACCTATGTTCCATGTTCAATCCACAATCAATAATCAATATTCAACTCCACCATCATCACCATCTTCCGAACATAAAAAGTTCGTTGAAGAACTTAAAGAAGCACATGAGCTTAGTGCTCTTCTTGCTTTACATCTTGCTTAAAGCAATTTGGATCAACAACCTTCATCCACCAACTCATCACCACCCAACAACTTGATCCATCTTGAGAATCATGTCAACAATTGTTCTTGTTACATTTTTCTCCAAAAACAAAACATGGCCATAAATGAACACCTCACTTGGATTGAGTATCTCCTCACTAGGTCTTCTCCAACATCATCCATAACACAAAACACCAACCCTCAAGCAAATCCTTCCGCTCCAAACTCACCACCAAACTCTCTAAACTCTACAAACACCATTCCCACAAAAGTCTACCTTTCCTAAATACCATGTTTCCCATCTCCAAAAATAAAATCATTTCAAACCTTTTGTGTTCCAAGCAAGTCCAAGAGACCTCAACTTGGCAACTTAGTATTATCTAGTGTAATTTGCTAGAAAAGCATACATCTATATGTTTATGTAGTAATGATTATGTTTTCAACATAATTACTAATGAATGTTTCTTTTGTTTTATTACCATGCATTCTTATTAGTTACTTCATATCTATTGCTTGCATATATATCTATGTTCCTTGTGCTCTAAATATTTTTGCAAGCATTCCATATCTCGATCTCTTATGACCTCAAAACGAGGGGGAGCTATACATTCATCGGGATAACCTTTTTTGATGCTAACAAAAAGGGGGAGAAGTTATATAAACTCACACTAAAAACTTGCATATATATTAATTTTTAGTTTAATGAGTTTAGATTTTGTAATCATCAAAAAGGGGAAGATTGTTGATATAAATAATATATAAAAACGTTATTAATATTTTTCGATATCCCTAAGTTTTGACGATCACAAAATATAAAAACATTAAACGCAAAGTTAATACGTAAACAAGTTTTAAGCTAGTTTACATCATTATATCCAACTTAATCACTTAAGGTATGGATAAATAAGTGCTTAATACATATCATGATCAAAGGGGTATTTAATTAACTAATACAAAGTTTATTTAATTATCTAAATATATAATATATTTTTGAAAAATACTTTTGGTAATAAAGAAAAAAAATTTAATCATACTAAATATATGATTTCAAATTTTTAACCAAAATCAGTTAGTTTTTCACCAAATAAACTTTCCTCACTAAAAAAAAAAAATCTGGCCGTTACAGCTGGGCGGCCCCCTTAATTATAAAGGGCGGTCCCCTTAATTTTAAGGGGGCCGGCCTTGATTTAACAGGACCGGCCACACTCCTCTGTCAGAATTTGTTGCCTATAAATACCACCTTAAATCTGGAATTTTTCTCACCTCTTGCACGAAGATTTTCATATCCAACTCTCTAAACATCCTCCTAAAAACCCTTTGATCAAATAATTGTTAATCCTTGTTTCAAGTGATTCATTCCCTCACCTCTCATCTCTCAACGTGCAAGAGAATAATACTTCTTCAACATCAAGTTGTGAAGTATTGTAGATTTATGTATATAGTCTAGTTGTTGTGTACATTCATTGTAAAGGTGTGATAGTAGTGTAACTAGATAGATCTAGGAGTAGAAGTAGTGAGATATAAGTAGTGGTGTAAAGAAGATTGTTGGGAGGTAGATAGTTGTGAAGAAGATTGTTGTGAAGTAGATAGTTGTGAAGATAGATTGTTGTGAAGATAGATAGTTGTGAAGAAGTAGAGTTGTGATTAAGTAATGACTAGGTGTGAAGAAGTTGTGTAGAAGGTGTGAATAAGTTATGACGAAGTTGTGGTGTGTATATTGGTGTGTAAGGTTTTCTCCGCCATAAGGGAGCTTGTTGACATAGTGAAGAAAACTCTCGAGTAGGTGACTCGAGGAGTGGAGTAGGGCAAGGAAGGTGCCCTTGTAGCCGAACCACTATAAATCATTTGTCTCGCGGTTAGATCTTTCCATATTTTACTTATCATTTTGCTATTACTTTTGTAGACATAGACGTATATATATATATATATATATATATATATATATATATATATATATATATATATATATATATATATATATATATATATATATATAGTTGCTCATATAGTGCTAGTATTGATTTTACTTAAAGATCAAACAAAAGTTTCATTTACAAAACAAAGTTTTTTTACAATCAAACTAAAAAGGTAACATACATATAATTGATCATTTCGATCAAGTATAGTTTTCATACAAAATATAACTAAGGATTATAAAATAAACGTTTACTTACTTATCTCTCGTATACAGCTATAATTGTTTATATTATGCATGTGTTGATTTCACATACTTAGTTTACATTATTATTATTGTTCATACTTAAATATAGTTGTTCATATTGTTCAAGATTTGAGTTCACATAAGATCGAATCAAAGTTTTAAGAGTAAACAAAGTTTTTAAAACAAACTTGTTTTTATAAATTTTAAAACGAACGTAAAACTATTCATCCCCCCTTCTAGTTTTACACAGGTTTGAATGATTACACTAAGGAAATACGAATGAGAACGATTTAAACAAATTATATTAACAATAACGTGAAACCTAGTTAACCTAAAACGTAATCTAAAAATTTAAAATTAGAGTTTGCTTAAAGAAAAGCAGAAAAATAAGCCAAATGGGCTTAAATATAAGCTATCACCTTTTTTATTTTTGATTTTATTTTACAACTACTTTTACTAACATAACCTAAATTTAAAAACATAAAAGTTATTTAAATAAATTAAAAACGCGACGTTTATTATAACTAAATTAAATTATTAAAAATACTAAACAAAGTTGGAAAATTACAAATATTTTTTCTAAAATTACTTTACTACAACAGTGAACTAGGAAAATTAGAAAAAGTTCCAAGTGCTTATTAATAAGCAGTGGAATGAGCTAAAAAGTTTATACAAACTTAAAGGAGGGAAAATGGGTTAAAAGGAATGGGATGTGAGGATCTAATGAAACAAGACCCCTAGGGCAGTTGGTTATGTGTTGTGTTGTGTTGTGTGTCTGTGTGTCGACCATGTCCCAGGTTCGAATCCCATAAACCCCACTTTTTTGCAACATTTTATTTTTCATTTTTTTCTTTTTGCAAAACATTAAAGTATTAAACCAACCAATTAACACCACTTTTGTAAAAGCTTGTTTCTGAAAAGCCTAAAATGAAGCTTGTGCAAAGCTTCAAATCTAACAGTGTATATTCTTTTTGTTGCTCAAGTGAGCTTTTTGAAAATGATCCAAACCAAATAAGCCAAAAGTTTAAATAAGCTTCTACAAGCTATGCAGCAACAACAACATAGACAATAACAAAAGCATAAACAGGAACAACAACAAGATCTAATTACAATAACAAGGACAACAAAGAGATTCAAAATCTTAAGAACAACAACAAGATAAAGTAGCAGCAGCCAACAAGCTCATAAGCTCACAAGAGCTTATCAAAACACTTAAACAACAATTGCTACAATCTACAGGGAACAAGTACAATAACAATATCAAGAATAAACAAGAAAAACAACAAGCTCAGTTCATAAGAACAAGAACAAGTAGCAGCATGCAGCAGGCCAAAAGAAGGGCCAAAATAAGTTGTCAAATAAGCACTAATGGGAAAACTAAAACCTATATCCTAAATACTACCTAGGAGGCTACTCAAAACAACAAACACCTAAGCAATTGGTCCAGATTTGACCAAGCTATGACCAATGGAAATTGAACCAAAATCTGGGTGCAGGGGAGATGACTCCCCCTGCAGGTGTGTTTGGGCAAATGTGGAGCCCACAGAAAAAATCACAAAAATAAAGTGAAAGTGGGAATCAAAACTTGAGGTGGGGGTTTTTAACTTCTAAAAGTTTCAAGGCCTGAAACCAATCACTAAAATCACAACAATTCTTTGAAATTTTACTTTTCTGCCTAAGATTATACTATTTGAGTTTTTGTAATTATGATGAACTTTGACCAAAATGAGGTTTGATTGCATTTAATTGACTGATTATGTTGTTTTAAGACAAAATGAAACTAAATAAAGCAATAATAACAACTGTTTAACTAAAATGATGATTGAGGTATCACAAATCTCAATAGATAGCATAGCATGAAGCCTAAAAGTGAAATCTTGACTTTTTTTCTAAAAACCACTGGTCTTTTATGACTGATCTGAGATATTTTATCCTACTAGGGCTTGCGTACACAGAAAACAACAACAAATTCACAAGGGGACTCAATGGAATCAACTGATCCAAACAACCCTTAAAGGGACTGTTCTTGTGATTTACACTACAATTGAATGGTTCAGGCCATTCTTTGCATACACATAGTTATATCATGATGAAATAGACTAATAGAAGCATAGATTAACAGATTATAACATAATTTACCCCATAATCTCTAATAAGCATATTTGACAGTTGAAAAGCAACAATAAGCATCCAAGTAAAACATTGAACAACCATGGTCTTATTCAACATAAATCAGCTTAAACACAATAAGAAAGCATAAAAACACTAGAATCCAGGCAATTAACCAAAGCTACAGTAGAATGTAAGAAAAATGAGACAATGAACTTACAATAGAGTCAATGCAATTCCAAGGTATCCAGGGACCAAAATCATACCTATTAGCTTCCCACTAAGCTTCTAAAACCATTACAATCCAAAAGATTACCCTGCTCAACTTTCTTCTTCTTCTTTTCTGATTTTTTAATTATTACACTAATTTTTTTTATTTTTAAATTAATTAACTAAAGGTCCTCTAAATAAGTTCTAATCTTTGAAAAGCTTAAAAGTAATCTTAAGTGAACCTATAAGATCTCTAACCCACAACTTTCAACAACTTTCAACTAAAGTGAGGATTTTCAAAGAAAAATGGTAAAACTGAATTCAACTGAGATAACTGAAATTAAGGGTTTAACTGAGTTTCACATACACTAAAATTACTTGTTACAACATTTTTAAGCTAAAGATTACAATTGGAAGAGAAATTTACTAAAACGACATTAGAAGCTAAATTACACTACTAATTAACTAACAACCCTTCTCTCTGCTTCTTTTCATTACTTATAGCCTTCAAAAAGGGCTCCTGGCTTTTTCCCACTTCTTTTCTAGGTCGTAGGATTAGTAGTTTTGATCTTGGCCGCATATTAGGTTTTGGCGGGAAAAAGTATTTTGGCAGTTAGGGGTCTGATAACTTGTTAAGGGGTAGGATTTTGTTGTTTAATTGTTGTTTTGGAACAATTAGAGGGAGAAGGTAGCAGTTTGAGTGTGCAGGGTGAGGCAATGAGTGAGGTTGCAGGGTGCAGCAGGTATCAAGTGGGAAGGAGGTGGAGGTCAAAGGTTGGGTTTGACTGGGGAGGTTTATTAATAAACGGAGGAGTGGGTTTTGTGGTGATGGGCTGGGAGTTATAAGGTCGGGCCTGGGAGTTATCTCAGTTGAATTCAGTTTTAACATTTTTCTTTAAAAATCCTCACTTTAGTTGAAAGTTGTTGAAAGTTGTGGGTTAGAGATCTTATAGGTTCACTTAAGATTACTTTGTTTATTTTTGGATTTGGATGGGTTTTTAAATAAGGGTTCGTTTGGTATTTAGTAGAAAAATCACAAGGACCAAATGTGTAATAATCTGAAACTTTAGGGACTAAACATGCCAACCTTCCAAAGATATTCCAGGGGTGTTTCTTGCCACATATCAATAATCCAAGGACCACAATTAAATTTTCCATTTTAAAACACAAGGGACCAAAATTGTCATTTTTGAAAGTTGGGGGACTGAAACTGCCAATTTTGCAAGCTTTGATCGTTTTTCAATTGTTTTTACTCATTTTACATCCGAAACATATAAAACACAATCCTTAGGATATTTCAATATTTTGATTTATTTCTAAATGTTTTTAAATGTTTTTGCAGTTCAGATTGACCAAAAATGATGAGTATTCACACACTCATCAATCCCCCACACTAAACTATTGCTAGTCCCTAGCAATCTTTTTGAGAAAACTTAATGGATTTGAATCTCTTTACCAAAAGCCATTACTTCTGGAGTAGCCAAATGTTTTAGTTCAAGTAAGAACTGTGGTACACTGATAACCATGTGATTTTGAACAAACCACCAGCTGTAAACGAATTTGATTTGTCTTTACCAAAAGCCGTTTGCTTCTGGACTAGCCAACTCTTGATGGACTAGCCAAATTTAAATTTTTTTACAACATTTAGGAGTGAAACTTTAGCCTTAACAAGCGTCTCATGGATAGGAGTTGTATGACTAGCACAAAACCGTACCACTTAAAAAATTTTCTACCCAAATATGTGAGGTTCGCCTTTATATTTGATAGGAAAAGCATTCCTTATTAGTGCTTATGAGTGTACCGATAGCATTTAGATTCAAGAACTTGCGTTAGTGATACATCACGAGACCGCTAGTGAGACTACATTCGTGTAGAAGGATTTACTACATGATAAGAGGCATTAGGATCACCCTTGTGATTAAACCCGTATCATAATTACTTGACCATTTAAGTCATATTACTTGACTAGTAAAGTCAATTAATTTTCCCACACCTTAGTGTTGTACTCATTTTTGGTAAACGATGCCCCTAGTACACCCCTCCGAGCCTATCTTTTTCGTTTCTAACTTTAAGCATTTAACTTAAAGGAAGAATTGGTTTACAATCCACCCAAATGTGCAACCAAATCGCCTTAGCCTTCTGTGTATGTACTCATCTTTAGTGCATTATTGTTACATGTTTAAACCCTTAGTTAATTATCTAATTGATTACATGGTTGCTAAGTCGAGTCATATCTTGTACATATTGTGTTGGGATGATTGGGACTCATGGGTAAAGTACTAGTGTTATGGAGTAATGGGGAGAACATCAAATTATTACCCCCATATGTGCGTTAATTTTAAAAAGTACTCAAAGTATTTTGATTATCTTAATTCGAGTCATTAGAGTAGTTTATTGTAAAGTATGTAAAAGTTCAAGTGTAAGGCGAATGCAAATTCCCTATGATATATTATTTTGGATGGTAGGGTAAAATTGTATGAAAAAAAAATAAAAAATAAAAAATCGAAAAAGTTAAGATGAAGAAAAAAAATAGAAAAGGAAAGAGAAAAAACATACGGACTACCATCCCGTTTCATTCTACGTTTGTTTTAAGTTTTTGTTATTTTTGATTTATTAGCTTCAGTCGAGTCGAGTCTTGGCTTAGCAACGCCATATTGTACATGTAATTAACCAAGATGATTAACTCGCCACCAGTAAATATTGCCTTTATCCAACAAAACCGTATTTTCCATATCCCTACACCTAATGTTATAGCCCTTTAAAAGACCTATTTGATAGTTTATCCTAGGTGCTTACGCCAAGTGGTGGAGGTTTGATCCTTTCCCAAGCCTATGCTAATCTATTTGCTATGACAGGTAGTGAGAGATGTTTTCCATTTCCTTATTGTGATATATACTTTATTACACCCGAGAAATGTAAGTATCTAAACACTATTTGTGAGGTGCTAGTGTATGAACTTTGTGCTTATTTTTTGTTTTAAGTGGAACGATTATTTGTTGTAATTACTTTTATATTAGTGTTAAATGACCCTTAACTTGTATTTTGATTAGAATAAAAGCGCATTTGCTTGAGGACAAGCAAATCTCAAGTGTAAGGGTATTTGATGAGTCGAAAATTGTATCGCTTTTAAGGGGTCATTTAAGCCCGAATTCGTGATTATTTGATCAATTACTGCCCTAAATCGTTCCTTTTGTCATTTTAGGTACTTTTGAGGAGAAATCTGGAAAATGAAGCATTTTAGACTTTTTTGGAGCATAAAAGTGAAGAAAACGGCAAAGTCTCAAATTCCTTGCTGGGAACAGTACCTGACGACGTCAAGGCTTCATACATAACGGCGTCAAGAGTGATAAAAGAGGTGGAAGTGGATATTATAACGTGACGTCCTAGAACATTTTCAATGTAATTGGCCTGACGGCGTCACCAAGGCCGTCAGGATTGATTTACACATGACGGCCCAGAGTATATTTACACATGAAGGCGTCAAGACTGGATCTATGAAATACGACTCTTACCTTGGCGGCGAGTTGATGGCGTCAGAAGCTAATACATGATGCCGTCAGGATGTTTCATCTATATATATTTTTCAAATTTTTCATTGTAAAGTGTGGAATATTATAGCATAAACCCTAGGTCGAATTTTCTGCTTATTGAAGGGGTTTCAAACCCTTCTTTCTTCCATGTTTGAATAAAGATAAGTCTTCCAATAATCATTCAATATGTCTATGTGTTGTTTGATTCTATCTTATGCTTGTGTTTCTTTTAACATGTTAGGCTAGGTTTTCATTGTGTTTGCTTAGATGTAGTGAAACCTAGATGTTGATTATTGGTTGATTGTTTGTTTATAATTGTTACGGATGATTGTATTCGATGTTAGGCTTAAAAAAACTGGCAGACTTCCATTGGTAACTTGCTTGAACGTCTTAAGAAACATGATCAGAGGTGTACTAAGATTTTTGGTTGTATTTAATGCATAAGTGAATTCTAATGATCCCATGTTAGGAGCTTTTAGTCGGCTCGACATAGGAGTGAAGTAGGATCTTATAGAGTTAGGGAATATTGTACACGGCCCTACGACTAGTATTAAGGAATATAATCCGTCATCCATGCAATTGTAACAAGTTAATCAACCGGTAAAAGATATCTAGGGAGTAATGAAATCTAAGTAAACACATCTTTTCTCATTATTGTTTCCGCCACATTAGTTTAATTTCATTTATTTTATTTTATTTTGATTGCATCTGTAGTTAATTGGGTTAGTTGACAAGCAACTAAATCCGCCCACTCCTTCAAAACCCGAGATTTTACTTGCTTTCATAAAATATAAAAAATACAAAAAGAATCATCCCTCACCTCTAGACCTAGTTTATTAGGCTTTCTAATCCTAGCGACACTATTCCTGAGTTGAATGATCAATCCCCCGGTACTTGTCACTATATTATACTACAACGATCAGGTACATTACCTGACGGGGATTGCAAGCTTCTCAAGATCCCTTGAGAGGTAAAACCTGTTGCGAGGGCGCAATCCCGCGTATCAGTTACATGCTTACTTTACACTTTAAACCGAATACAAGTCTTTTTCTTTGTTTATTGCACGAGTAAACTATCTGCCACCCCTACATGACAAAATTCATGAATCTAATCGCTTGTGATATTTTACACAAGTGAACGCGAATATAATTGATAGATCTATTGAAGTTTGACAACTCCCGTTAGTACTACCTCTCTCTGGAGGGTACCGATAAGTATTATATTTGAACCCTCTAAAGGATTAACTTTGGCAAGTTATCATTTCTCTCTGTCCCATCATGGTATGGTCTGTAGACCCCATGATCTGGACCGTTAACGTGTGATTGATGAGCTTAGTGCAATAACCAACCCTTGATAATTGTACATGTATTACATATATCACACACACTACATTTTCCTTGAAGGGTGTAACAACTGAACCCTGTGGAACTTGTATTCACTATCACTTAAACCTATGACTCTCACTCAACACCTAGTGTTGACTTTTTAAGCATGCATCCTAGGTAACGGAGCTCTATGGAAATTATGGCACGGAGTGGCACGAGACTTGAAGGACTTTCCATTTGGTTATCATTCAAGCTTCATAACACACTCAGATTTTGGGGACCTCCTTTTATAAAACTCTAATAATTTTAATGAATGATAACTCATTTTTATAAAACGTCTCTCTTCGAGTCGTTTTCTATTACTGTATCTGTGATCCATGAAGTAATACCCCAGATCCAAATTCCGCTGCGATATATGAAAATGGGGGTGTTACAGCGCTGGTCTTACTCAGCAAAAAATACAGTTGGGCATCATTTTTACAATTTAAAAAAAGATTTCACAATTTAAAGAATACAATGCATAGGAATACAAAGAAAACCACTAGAAAACTAAAATAAAAGCTACTTACATTCTGTAACTCTGTAACTTGGTTTTGTAGGCCATTGATTTCATAATCCAATTATGAAAACAAACACATTGTTCAAACCTGTAGAATTCAGGCTGGTTGATGATAACATGCAAGAAGTGAACTGATACGTGAGAATTGCGCCCTCGCAACAGGTTTTACCTCTCAAGGGATCTTGAGAAGCTTACAACCCCCACCAGGCAGTGTACCTAATCGTTGTAGTATGGTATAGTGACAAGTACCGGGGGATTGATCATTCAACTCAAGAATAGTGTCGCTAGGATTAGAAAGCCTACTAAACTAGGTCTAGAGGTGAGGGATGATTCTTTTTGTATTCTTATATTTTATGGAAAGCAAGTAAAATCTCAAGTTTTAAAGGAGTGGGCGGAATTAGTTTCTAGCCAACTAACCCAATTAACTAAGATGCAATCAAAATAAAATAAAATAAATGAAAATTAAACTAATTTACTAATGTGGTGGAAACAATAATGAGAAAAGTTGTGTTTACTTAGATTCCATTACTCCCTAGATATCTTTTACCGATTGATTAGCTTGTTACAATTGCATGGATGACGGGTTATATTCCTTAATACTAGTCGTAGGGCCGTGTACAATATTCCCTAACTCTTTAAGATCCTACTTCACTCCTGTGTCGAGCCGATTAAAAGCTCCTAACATGGGATCATTAGAATTCTCTTATGCATTAAATACAACCAAAAATCGTAGTACAACTCCGATCATGTTTCTTAAGACGTTCAAGCAAGTTACCAATGGAAGTCTGCTGTTTTCTTAAGCCTAACATCGAATACAATCATCCGTAACAATTATAAGAAAACAATCAACCAATAGTCAACATCTAGATTTCACTACATCTAAGCAAACACAATAAAAAGCTAGCCTAACATGTTAAAAGAAAGAAAAGCATAAGATAGAATCAAACAATACATAGACATATTGAATGATTATTGGAGCACTTATCTTTATTAAAACATGGAAGAAAGAAGGGTTTGAAACCCCTTCAATATGCAGGAAATTCGACCTAGGGTTTGTGCACAACTTGTTCCACACATTACAATGATAAATTGGAAAAATATATATACTAAGCATCCTGACGGCGTCATGTATTAGCCTCTGACGCTGTCAACTCGCCGCCAAGTTGAAATTCGTATTGCCTAGATCCACTTTTGATGTCGTCATGTAGAAATAAGCTCTAGGCCGTCACTAGTATTTGGACCCTGACGGCCTTGGTGACGCCGTCAGGCCAATAACAAAGAAAACACTCTAGGCCGTCACGTTATAATTTCCACATCCACCTCTTTTGCCACTCTTGACGCCGTCATGTGTTGTAGCTTGACGTCGTTAGGTACTGTTCCAGCAAGGAATTTGAGACTTTGCCGTTTTCTTCACATTTATGCTCAAAAAACGTCCAAAACGCTTACTTTTCCAGATTTCTCCTCAAAAGTACCTAAAATGACAAAAGGAACGATTTAGGGCAATAATTGATCAAATAATCACAAATTCGGGCTTAAATGACCCCTTAAAAGCGGTACACTTTTCGCCTCATCAAATACCCTTACACTTGAGATTTGCTTGTCCTCAAGCAAATGCGCTTTTATTCTAATCAAAATACAAGTTAGGGGTCATTTAACACTAATATAAAAGTAATTACAACAAATAATCGTTCCAGTAAAAACCAAAAACAAGCACGGAGGTCATACACTAGCACCTCACAAATAGTGATTAGATACTCACATCTCTCGGGTGTAATAAAGTATATATCACGATATGGAAATGGAAAACATCTCTCACTACCTGTCATAGCAAATAGATTACCATAGGCTTGGGAAAGGATCAAACCTCCACCACTTGGCGTAAGCACCTAGGATAAACTATCAAAGAGGTCTTTTAAAGGGTTATAACGTTAGGTGTAGGGATATGGAAAACACGGTTTTGTTGGATAAAGGCAATATTTACTGATGGAGAGTTAATCATCTTGGTTAATTACATTTACAATATGGCGTTGCTAAGCCAAGACTCGACTCGACTTAGGCTAATAAATCAAAAATAACAAAAACATAAAACAAACATCGAATGAAATGGGATGGTAGTCCGTATATTTTTGTCTCTTTTCTTTTTCTATTTTTTTTCTTTTTCTCTTTTTTTTCTTTTTCTTTCTTTTATCGATTTTTTTTTTTTTTTTTTTTTTTGATTACACTCTTGCCCTACCATCCAAAATAATACATCATAGGGAATGTACATTCCCCTTACACTTGATTTTTACATACTTTACAATAAACTACTCTAATGACTCGAATCAAGATAATCAAAACACTTTTAGTACTTTTTAAGATTAATGCACATATGGGGGTAATAATTTGATGTTCTTCCCCAATACTCCAAAACACTAGTACTTTACCCATGAGTCCTAATCATCCCAAAACAATATGTACAAGATATGACCTGACTTAGCAACCATGTAATCAATTAGATAAGTAACTAAGGGTTTAAACAAATAACAATAATGCACTAAAGATGAGTGCATACATGGAAGGCTGAGGCAATTTGGTTGCACATTTGGGTGGGTTGTAACAAATTCATCCTTTAAGTAAAATGCTTAAAGTTAGAAACGAAAAGATAGGCTCGGAGGGGTGTACTAGAGGTATCGTGTACTAATAATGAGTACAACGCTAAGGTGTGGGAAAAATTAATTGACTTTACTGGTCAAGTAATATGACTTAAATGGTCAAATAATTATGATACGGGTTTAAACACAAGGGTGATCCTAATGCCTCTTATCATGTAGTAAAGCCTACTACACGAATGTAGTCTCACTAGCGGTCTCAGGATGCATCACTAACGCAAGTTCTAGAATCTAAATGCTACCGGTACACTCATAAGCACTAATAATAAATGCTTTTCCTCTCAAATCTAAAGGCGAACCTCACATATTTGGGTGGAAAATTTTTCTGAATGGTACGGTTTTGTGATAGTCATACAACTCCTATCCATGAGACGCTTGTTAACGCTAAAGTTTCACTCCTAAATGTTGTAAAAAAATTAAATTTGGCGCTAAAATTGCCCTATCAAGTATTTTTCTTAGTTTTATTACACACCTACTATCGAACAAATAAACTCAAGTGCAATTGTATCCTATAAGGTATCATCATTTACCCTCCCCTTACACTTAGGATGAACATTGTCCCCAATGTTCAATTAAAGGATGTAAAAGTAAAATAGGTAAAAGAATGAAAACAAATACTCCCCTGATTCGTTCGATGTGGATAGTGTGTCAAAAAGGTTAGATCTTCCTCCAAGAAAATTAACGTTGAAAGCTTCCCTTCCAGAAATATAAATCATCTTCTTGTCATATATAACCTGTTAAACATGAGAAAACAATCAAGGAAAACCTCGCGTAAAATCGGCGGCAATCTATATATACTAACAAATCCTAGAAAGCAATTTAAGATATAATGCTTGTGGAATGAATGCTTGCAAATTTTCTGGAGTTTATAAAACTAAAGAATCACAAAAAACTTTAAGACTCCGGTTTAAACAAAACTCGCAAAATTTTTCGGAATTTTGGTACCTGACGCCGTCAGAATGTTCTTGGAAAAATCTTATGTTAAGTTTCCAGAAAATTTCTGGAAAAACTCATGCCTTATTTCCTGGAAAATCCTGCAAAACATTATTATGACTCGATACAATTTGACTCAAACAATTTACTAATATCCATGCTCATTTAATATTGTGGCGAATCATGATCATTTTCGTTCTTATAAACAAATTTGGGTTTCCCCTTACACTTAGCTTTTGCAAAATACCTTTATATGTAATTAAGACGAAGTTTAGCAACAAAATAAAGCATTTTCACAATTTAGTTTGAAACATGATCTACCAACAATAAAAATAAAACATGCATACAGAAACAAATAACATCAAACAAATAAAAACACACAAAACATGGGTTGCCTCTCAAGAAGCGCTTTTCTTTATTCACGAGTCTTGTAGCTAGACTCAAGGTCATGGGCTATTATGTGACCTCGTCATTGGTCTCATTCTCTAGGTCATCCTCAATCTTAGTTTTGTATTCCGGACCTGATTGTAAATGTTCTTTATAGAGACCAACCACCTTTTTCTCAATTGCTCCTATAATCCTATTGGCAAATTCCCTATCAACTTTATATTTTGGCCCTAGAGTTAAGCAATCCTTATAGAAAAGGCTCTTCTTCTCCCATACATAGTCCATTCCCTTTTTCTTATCCTCTTCATTAATGTCCTCAAAAGCACCAATGTTATCCATATCAAATCGAGGCACAAAACGAAATTCCTTCATTCTATTAGGTATCCTATATGTGATCCTATCAGTTTCACTAGTAAATCGGATCGTCCCTTCTATCCCATCATATTCTAACTTGGATTCTTCAACAAATGGCTTACCTAATACAACATGGGATAAGCGACAATCAATAACACTAGCTAAGTCTTCAACAACTATAAAGTCAATGATATAAGTAAAGTTCCCAACAAAGATATGTAGACCTTTAATTCTCCCGACAAAGTTACAAACTCCACCGGGGTGTTTGGGATCTTTTCTAGGTCCAAGTCTTGTTTTCACTATATCGTTATAAACACTTGAGGACATAATGTTGATTGGGGATTTAAAATCAATGTAAGCGTTGTCAATGTGCTTATACCCAATCATACATGGTATCTTAACATTCTTAGGATCACCTCTTTTTTTCTTAGGGTCAATTCTAGCAAAAGGAGGTCGAGGATTATCAACAAGATTATTATAGTACGCAGTTTCCTCCTTAGTGGATATAGATTGAAATAATCAACCGGTTTCGGATCTATCTCCCCTTCCTCAAGTTCCTCAACAACATCCTCAAAATTATTAGATCCTAGGTCCTTATTTGAATACAAGGCGGTTGCTAGGTCACTAAATGCATGATCGAGCTCAACATTAATTAACCTATTAAGTTCCCTAAGTTCCCTAATCTCATTCAAAATCTGTTCACGCAACAAAGCCATTTCACTAGGGGAAAGGGGTGGATTCGCGTTTTCCATAATGTCCAACGAAATAGTCAATGAATTTAATTTACTAACAAAGGCACGAAGAAAAAGATAGACTAAAGGAAACCTAAAATAAAAATAAAAATCTTACTAAAAAGAAATCTAGCAAGTAGATCTAATAAAAAGAAATTTTAACCTAGACAATAACTATTCCCCGGCAGCGGCGCCAAAAACTTGATACGTGGGAATTGCGCCCTCGCAACAGGTTTTACCTCTCAAGGGATCTTGAGAAGCTTACAACCCCCACCAGGCAGTGTACCTGATCGTTGTAGTATAGTATAGTGACAAGTACCGGGGGATTGATCGTTCAACTCAGGAATAGTGTCGCTAGGATTAGAAAGCCTACTAAACTAGGTCTAGAGGTGAGGGATGATTCTTTTTGTATTTTTATATTTTATGGAAAGCAAGTAAAGTCTCTGGTTTTGAAGGAGTGGGCGGAATTAGATACTAGCCAACTAACCCAATTAACTAAGATGCAATCAAAATTAAATAAAAGAAATGAAAATTAAACTAATTTACTAATGTGGTGGAAACAATAATGAGAAAAGTTGTGTTTACTTAGATTTCATTACTCCCTAGATATCTTTTACCGGTTGATTAGCTTGTTACAATTGCATGGATGACAGGTTATATTCCATAATACTAGTCGTAGGGCCGTGTACAATATTCCATAACTCTTTAAGATCCTACTTCACTCCTATGTCGAGCCGATTAAAAGCTCCTAACATGGGATCATTAGAATTCTTTTATGCATTAAATACAACCAAAAATCGTAGTACACCTCCGATCATGTTTCTTAAGACGTTCAAGCAAGTTACCAATGGAAGTCTGCCAGTTTTCTTAAGCCTGACATCGAATACAACCATCAGTAACAATTATAAGCAAACAATCAACCAATAACCAACATCTAGGTTTCACTACATCTAAGCAAACACAATAAAAGCCTTGCCTAACATGTTAAAAGAAAGAAAAACATAAGATAGAATCAAACAATACATAGACATATTGAATGATTATTGGAGCACTTATCTTTATTAAAACATGGAAGAAAGAAGGGTTTGAAACCCCTTCAATATGCAGGAAATTCGACCTAGGGTTTGTGCACAACTTGTTCCACACATTACAATGAAAAATTGGAAAAATATATATAGACTAAGCATCCTGACGGCGTCATGTATTAGCCTCTGACGCCGTCAACTCGCCGCAAAGTTGAAATTCATATTGCCTAGATCCACTTCTGACGCCGTCATGTAGAAATAAGCTCTGGGCCGTCACTAGTATTTGGACCCTGACAGCCTTGGTGACGCCGTCAGGCCAATAACAAAGAAAACACTCTGGGCCGTCACGTTATAATTTCCACATCCACCTTTTTCGCCACTCTTGACGCCGTCATGTGTTGTAGCTTGATGTCGTCAGGTACTGTTCCAGCAAGGAATTTGAGACTTTGCTGTTTTCTTCACTTTTATGCTCCAAAAATGTCCAAAACGCTTCCTTTTTCAGATTTCTACTCAAAAGTACCTAAAATGACAAAAGGAACGATTTAGGGAAATAATTGATCAAATAATCACGAATTCGTGCTTAAATGACCCCTTAAAAGCGGTACACTTTTCGCCTCATCATAAACCATAGGTACGAATGAGCATGAAATGTTATAATCGTCAATATGATCAGATAATAAAAGGATGTATTTTATGATGTCTTACAGTTGCTCGAGTGATGCCCGAAAGACACTAATCAACATGAGTTGTCATAACAATGCCTTTTTTCACCAAGAACGGCATTTACCAAGATAAAAGTGTCAAATTGTTGAAATACTTGTATAAACTAAAAAAGAAAATTTCAATTCTTTTAAAGATCAAAGTACGGGCTTGCGATATTTCTGTTTAGAGGTTTCAAACAGTTATGTCGCCTTTTGACTCGCAATAAGCACATGAAAGAAAACCTTTGAAAACCTTTTTTTAAGTAGTACCTCACAACCACATCCTGCTAAGTTATATTGCACAAAACAAGTTTTCCAACATCGCATTTCAAACTTAACCTCTGCTTTTACTTTTCAAACATAAGCATGAACAATATTACATGTAAATGATGCATATAAAGGTAGAAGAACGAAATACATTGCATATTTCAAGATAAGCTATAAAAGCACACTACATCTTGTTGGTGGAAAAGGGGATTCATATGGAAGTCTAAAATATTGCTAATGATTTACCCTGTTCGTTGAAGAAAAATTATTTACTTGTTAGGAAAAAAAACACTTGAGATATTAAGTTTTGGCTCTTGTTCGCTCATACTTTACCTGATCTGCATACACCATTAACATAAAACAACATTTAAACCTGAAATTATTATGGCTTCCTCACAAATATGAGATATGATTAAAAAAAATACAAAATCAAAATAGCATAAAAAATAATGATAAATCAGTGACATGCTAACACGGTGACATGATATTTACTAATTACTAAGCAAACCAAACATGAAGTTGTTTCCTTTGTTGATTTCAGTTCTTAAACATCCACCTCCAGCATGATATATGGCTTTATAGACAACAATAATAGAAAACCAAACAAATTTATTTATTTTTCAAAATCATCAAACATATAACTTTTCTAAATAATAGCAACTTCAAAAGTCACTTACCCTGTGATTTTCAAAATAAGTTGTGACATAATAATATCCTGAATTTTAATAAAAATCAATTAGTTGGGAAAAAAAGTAGACAAAATAATAAAAACTAATTCATCAATGTGATTTCCCCCAATTTTTTTCTAAGATTCCGCAATAAGACAATTAAATTGAACATAGTTAAAGAAAAATATATTATAATCGAATGGAAACACTATAATTGTAATATAAAACTAACAAACCGAAACCCTAAATAAATTATAATTGAATCACTACTTACCAATTCTTTCACGTTCAGAGCACAAAAATAATCATTGGTACAGTGATATAACGAAAATGTTTTGTGTAGTGATTTTGAATTTTTGAAAATTTCGGAGGATTTTCTGAATGAGGTAATGATATGCAACAATGGTTGGTGTTTTGAACGATATTGTGTTTATGAGTGAATTGGTAGGGTTGATGATAATGACTGAATCAAAGGTATACTGAGAAATTGTAACTTATATTGGGATGATTTGTATAATGCGTTGATATGAAATGTTGATTTGAAATTGTCGACGACTGAATCCAAATAGAAGCGTATACTAGCTGACTTTGGTTGAATGATAATACTGACTTTACAAAAATATGGCTTCATAGGAGCGTATAGTTGTTGACTTTGGCATTCTGGGTTTCAAAGAAAGAATGCAGTGGGATGTTTGTACATTGGTGCTAAATTAAGAAGTTACATGTCACAACATTAATTATTTTTTTAATGATTGTGCTTAGGACACTTGTAAAAAAACTAATTTTATTAGTTAGTATAAATATAGATATAGAGATATTGTAATACTTTCTTCTTGATATTAGAATACATTTTTGTTTTTAACGTTACTTGCTATATATACCGTGTGTCCGAAGGGTTAGAGGTGAATTAAATTTAATTAAAAAAAAAGTTAGTTTGAAATACTGAATTTGTAATAATTTGGCAGTTTAATTTTTAACTCATGCATTACATGTTATTAAACACATGTTGTGAAATAAATAGTTTTATGATATATTATGAGTTGTTGCATTATAACCTAGTGTTAAATGTTGTTCTTGAAAGGATTTGTGTGCAAAGAACAATGTATTTCACAACTTATACTCATAAAAATGTTGATGGGGTTATACCGGTGCACACTAAACAAAACATGCAAGTTGGCAATGAGAAAAGAGTTACAATATGAAATGGAAATAATGAGGAAAAGAGAATATGGAATACTCTTATAAAAGGGTAAAATGATAATTATTTGGGCCGTATATATTTATCTAGGATAAAATATATTAAGTACATAAAATGAAAATTATAACAACACGCAATTTTCCAGGGTCCTTACTCAACTTCAAGCTCAAAATTTATTTATTTTGGAAGTTTGCACATTTACCTTTACGTAAAACTATTTAATTAAATGACATCCTTAAAACAAGAAACACCCTCTTGTGCACTATGACTTTGGACTATATTTAGTCTATGACATTACATTATATTGCAACTACTCTAATTCATAATTTAAATTGCTAGGGCATTTGCATTTTTAGTTACTCACGATTATTAATTTAATAAAAGTTTTTCACAATTCAATTGAACACCCAATGTACCCGACACTCCCAACGATATTTTTTATACATTCTCACATACCCTAAATTACTACAAAGTGCCAAAAATAATTTTCTTACACCTTTATAATTCTTTTACTAATCCCAATTAAATATACGTATTTAATGTTAACTACTAAACCAATACCCAATATCTATTTTAATACCCAATACACTTAATGAATACATTTTATATAAAAATTGAACATATACTTCTTCTTTTTTTACCATTGTCGTACCCCCTTAATTATAATGCCATACATTTAAGAAATTTTGCCCAAAATTCAACCATGGAGACAAAGACTAACCTAAGTTGTGCTTGACCAAGAATTTGTCCCCTCCCTTTTCCAAAATTTCAGCCAACACAAGGATTTGTGCCAACACACTTTTTTCTAACCTATGTGCATACTTTGACCACCCCTTTGATTTTTCTCTATAAAAGACACCAAGTAGACTTATTTTAACTTATAGAAAATATATATAAACACTCTCCCCTACTTCACTACAATCGACCACAAGGAGGATCAAGCAAGGAGATTTGGTTTTTTCTAGTCTAGGAGTTTAATTGAGCTCATTTGGGTTTATAGTTGAGATACAAAGTGTTTAAGAGTTATTGGTTGTACACATTAGTGTTTTATTTCATCACATACACCTCTTTATCTCAAGTAAGTCACTACCCTATTTTCATAATCTCTACACAAGTTACTTTTGTGTTAATTTCATTCCTAGAAGCTTAGTCAAGTTTGCATACACATATGTAAAAGACTCAAGTCAGTAAGATTAGCATAGAAATTTAGAAAATAGACTCAAGTACGAAAACATGGCCGCTTGAACGGATTAAAACGGACTTAGAATGAAAAAGATACGTTAGTTTCAAGTTATAGACGACAAACTAACTTTTCTAAAATAAACATGCTGCTAGCAACTCTTTCACAAGGTAAACCGAACGTTAAATGATAATTAGACCTGCAAAGACACTAAAAATATGATGGTATACTTAAACACGAAACCTGGGATATATAGAACTTAAGAAACAGCTAAAACGAAAAAGATACATTAAAATAAAGTTACGACGAAACAAATAAAACTTCCAGCTCAAACTGTCTAATATTTCTCAAGTGTCAGAAATAGATTTCCGTGTGACCATGTTTGAGCCCGTTTTTCTCCTAGATGGAGTCTGTTTTGGAAAGATAATATCAATAAGTAAAATGAAATTAACGTGGTCTAGTTTCCAAAAAGTCCGACCACTCGTCAAATGGTTTTATAGCGAATGAATTATGAACTTGTAAACTTGCCTGAAAACTGCCCATAAACACTACAAACAGCCTATTTAAGATGAGGGTCACTTCCAGATTTTGTAGACCTTATTCCATACTTTCTATATCCACTGAGTTGAATCAAAAATACTGAATAACCACTGTTTTGCAACTAATTTTACTGGACCACTTGACCTTTTTAGAAACTTAACAAAGTATAAATTTTTTTCGACGTAAAACCTTATTTATTTATTTATTTATTTATTTATTTATTTATTTATTTATTTCGTAAATAACTTAGAAGACAACACTAAAACGTTTTGTATACTTATTAGGCGCGTCGGTAATTTTATAAAATACTTATTAACAAGACGGTTATAGTTTATTTCGAGATAAACTAGTTATGTTACATAAAAGGAATACTTGGACTATTAAAAGAAAACGTTGACGTAACCACAGTTTATTTAACTAAACTTAATTGCAAACATGTACGGGTGATATAATATTTTATAAAATTTCATACACGACATTATTACACGACCTAAAACATATTATTAATCTAGGTGGTGCTTAGAGCTATCGCGCCTTGATTTCCGTGTACACTTGCTTATATCATATTACTTATCGCTTGAGGTGAGTTTCGTAGCCCCTTTTTTATTATATTTTCCTTAGGGGAAAATGGTACTCAAATGATGTTTCAACTGTTTTCATGTTTTTTTTTTTTTTTTTGACAATATGTGCATTGATTGCAATATGTGCTTGATGAGTGTGTAAATACTCATCATTTTTGTCTTATCAGAACTGCAAAAACATTTAAAAACACTCATAAATGCATCAAAAATACTGAGAACATCCCAGGATCATGTTTTATATATTTCAGATGCAAAATGATTGAAAACAGATGAAAAACGAATAAAGTTTGCATAATTGGCAGTTTCAGTCCCTCAACTTTCAAAACTTGTCAAAATCAGTCCTTAAGCATTTATTTTGTAAGAAAAGTCACCAAAGGTCCTTTGGAAATCACAAGTTGTCATAATTAGTCCTTTGGTGAAAAGTTTCAAAAGTTGTCAAAATTAGTCCCTGAACTTTGCAAAGTTGTCAAAAATGGTCCTTGGGATTTCAAATCTTGGAAAATATCAAAATGATTTGTGTACTATTGAAGCTTAACAAATTTGGTCCTTAGAGTACAATTTTGAAGAATTTACATTTTGGTCCCTCAATTTTGAAAGATTGGCAAAAATGGTCCTTCGTTATTCAAATTGAAGAAAGATGATAAAAAGGGCCTCGGGAAATCAAAGGTTGGCAAATATGGCCCTTGGAGTGATTTTGGAAGATGAGCAGAATTAGTCCCTCATTTTCAGGAAGTTACAATTTTGGTCCTTGTGATTTAATAAGCAAATACCAAACGGATCCTTGTAATTATCCAATCCAAATCCAAGACAAATTAACCCATAACTTTCAAAGTCCACTAAAATAACCCTACTTGGGCCCAAAATCATCACCAGCCCAACAAACACCCCACGTTTAAAGTTTGATAATAAAACGTATTTGCTGGTCAAACTCCACAAGTCAAACGATCCTTTTCATCCCCTTCCTCCCATCCTATTATCCACCATACAACCCCCCTCCTCCACTCCACCACCTACAACACTCAACCCCATCACCTCAAAAGCTCCCCACACCATTCCCCATCCCACTAACTTCCCTCCTCCTCACAATCCCTACCTAACCCCTTTTCCAGGTCAGCAATTCATAAGATTACTTTTGGCGCCAAAAACCAATTCAAGGGCTGAGATGATACCAAGCAAATTCAAGGGCTGGGATTTACTCCAAGGAAGCACAGAAGAGTCCGCAAGCACTTTACTCTCAAAAAGAAAACACAACTGAAGATGGGAACCCTAATTAGCTTTAGTATAAATTGAATCATTTGTAAGCCATTCAAGGCATGCTTTTTCTTTATGTTTTAATTTACTTAGCTTAGCTTTAATCTTGTAAGGTATTTTTCAGTTTTAATATAAAAGTTCAATTTCATTTCGAAAAGCTTCCTTAACTTTCAGTTTCAACATTATCCTAAGTATTTTGCTAAATCCTATTTATGCTCATTTAATGTTTCAAACCCTTTCATAAGCTCACTAAAGTTCCTAATATACTGAAGAAAACATAAAAAAAAAATAGAATCAGGATCAAATTCATATGGAATACCTTTGCATATGCACTATGGAATGCTTGGGAAGTTGCTCGAAATGGATGAGCAAGAAGGACTTTACCAGCTTATTCTCTGAATAAGCTGGAGCTTGTAGCAGTTTCAAGATACTCTAGTTAAGCTAGGGTTCAAGGTTTCTTATTCTTGGTTTCAAATTTTTAATTCTTAAGTGTAATTTTGCATAATATGTGATTTTTAGTTATATTAGGTAATTATTGTTTACTTCTGCTTATTTGAGTTCATATTAGCCTAGTGTAAGCTTATTTATCAGTTTCTTAGCTTATTTCAAACATTTTGCTTCATTAAGCATTCAAAACAGTTTTTAAAAGGGTGTTTGGATTTGATTGCTTAACTGTGCTTTGGAGGATTTCAATGGGTAAAACTTGTTCAAACAACATACTTAGGGTTAATATAGAGTAATGAAAGCATAAAATCAGTAGGTTATTAGTAAAAAGTCAAAATTGGCCTCAAATCTTGATTATGCATAACTGGTTTGAATTTTAAAGGTCATAATCTTCAATTTTGCTTCAAACTTGTTAAACTTGGATACATTAGCTTCATTTGAGTTTGATATAACTTTGTCAATAAGATTTAGCCTTTTGAAATTCATAAAAGTCAAATTGCTCAAAACCTTGAAAGTCAAAAGTGCATGCTGATGGAAATGGACAGATTTTAACTTGATTTCTAGGATTGAATTCTATTCGAAATTGAATGATTTTTGGTTTTGTGTGAACCTTGCCAGCTTGTTGATACATAGCAAAAAGAAATTTGTGTTTTGGAAATCGTTTACTTGGGTAAAATCAAGCCTAAAGGGGACTGTCTGCTCATACATGTCCCTTGCACCTAGCAGCCTCATTTTTTACCCGTTTTTCATTGGGCCATTTCTTGCTCAATTGTTGACCATTTTCTTTGATTTTTGTTGGTTTGTAAAGCCAGTTGGGTTGTCTTGTTGAAAATGCTTTTTGGTTGTCATAGTTAGCTTATTTGCCTGCTTATTTTAGCCCTCATTTCTGCCCCTTTTGGACCCAAATCTGCTGGTGTGCAACAAATATGAACTGAGCTTGTCGTTTGATTCTTTTATCTGTTTGATCCTTGCTTGATAGTTGTTGTTGTTAGTTGATAATCCCAGATTGTGTTTGTTTATGTTTGGTGGATTTACCTTATTAGCTTGTGTGCTCATTAAACTAGCTCGTAGCTTCTTTCAAATCTCACTTGAAACACATAACATCACAACTGTTGGAATTTGAGCTCTTCATAAGCTCATTTCAAGCTTTTCAATAAAAAGTATTTTTCAAAAGTTGGTCATTTTAGTTGTTAAAGTGTGGTGGAAAAAGAAAAAAAAAATGTTTTTGCAAAAAGCCAAGAGGCAGGCTCGAACCTGAGACCTCTTGGCTTCACAAAGAAACGACGCAACACCATACCACACTACTAACTACCCTTGGGAATTTTTCAGCTATACAATGCACAATTTATTATTTAACATGCTTTATTCTGTTATGCTTATTTAGATATAATCAGCTTCTTTTTGCTTATTTTCCTGGCTTATTTGCACTGGGCACCCCATTTTTATATTTTTCTCAGATTTCTATTAGCATTAGTTAATTTCCAAAAAAAATTCAGATTTATTAGATTAGTTTTAGTATTTATTTTGAATTAATTAGTTTTAAATAGTTTTTAATTTATAGTAATTAGAATTTTAATTAAATTTTTAATTTTCTTTTTTCCAAAATTTTCTTTTGTCATTTTGTACGTGTTAAAATCATTTGCATGCCCGTAGGACTTTCGTAGCTTAAAATTCACGTTTTAATTTGCGCGTTGATGTTTATTTTTAATAAACGTCACGTATTTGTGTTAGGTTGCGTTTTAGGATCCCCCGCTTTCCCTATCATGTTTCCCGTAGTTTTGAGGTAGTTTTAAGTATTCCTTAACATTCCATTGTTTACTTTCCCATTTAGGTTACGTTTATTTTATTTTCGTTCGTTAATTATCAAATCTCCATTAATTTAACGTACCACAACACCAAACAATCTTTCACAATCAATCATACAAGGTCTTGATCTCGATCTTTTTCATGACACTTTCCATTCACACCTCGTTGGGACACGACCCGAGAAATCACTTTCCCGGTTTTCAAAATATCACCTTCACAAGTTTACGAGGTAATCTTTTTCCTAAAAGGTTTACTTGTAATTCACCCACGTCTTGTTGTCTCACGATAACATTGACATCACGTTTGTTGGTATTTTTGATAAATTGTTTTGCACAAATACACAACGAATCAGTGCCTTGTTATGTGGTTTTATCATATGTGTTCATTGTGCGCAACTGGTTAACTCCGTTTTGGAGCCGAAACAATTGATAGTACTATTGGGGTTGCTACCCTAGCCCCGACACAAGGTGTCGGTGGACGTTGGAAATCGTGTAACAAGTGACATTTGTGAGGTTCAGTTGTTGCAAGCTTGTGGTTTCATTAAGTGCTTAAATTTGTATATCTTGCTCACTATTGTCTTACGTTATATTATTCACAGCTTCGTGGTTTAAAGCTTGTTGATATAAATAATGCCTAAAAACATTATTAACATATATCGATATCTCTATGTTTTGATAATCACAAAACGTAAACTCATTAAACTACAAATTATGACGTAAACAAGTATATAGTCGTAAATATTTGCTTTAGCATCTATATCACTTAAGGTATGAATAAACAAAGTGTCTAATGCATTTTATGATCAAAGGAATTTTTATTTTTACAAACCTTACATTTTATTAAAGTGGGACAAATATTTTTAAACTTATACAAAACATTTTTGTATTTATAAGAAATGTTTTATTCAAAATAAATATTTTGAATTCAAATTTCAACCCAAAAAACGGCTACATTCTTCAAGAAAAACCTCCCGCACAAAAAGACAAAAAAATCTGAAGAAAAAATATTTTTTTCTTAGGCGGCCCCCTTAATTATACTAGGCGGTCCCCTTAATTATTAAGGGGACCGGCACCCAATTAAGGGGACCGGTCACGCTCTCAAACAGTATTTTTCTCCCTATAAATACTGGTTCATCCCACATAATTTTCTCACCTTTTGCACGAAAATTTTCAGTCCCAATCTCTTCAAAACATCCTTCTAAATCCTTTGATCATAAGATTATAAGTCTTTGTTTCAAGTGATCCAATCATTTACCACTCAAAGTGCAAGAGAAGAATCCTCTCTATCATAAAGCCAAAGATGTATTAGGATCTAGTTAGTGTTTATGTAATGTTGTGAGTTATGTATATGTAACAAGTAGATCAAGATGATCTTACTTAGTAGTGAGTTTATGAGTGAGTAAGAAGTAGTGGGAAGAAGTAGTAGTGTGGAGAAGTCATGAAGTTGTGAAGAAGTAGATGTGTGAATATGTAGTGGAGTATAGAAGAAGTTGTGAAGTAATGAAGAAGTCGTGAAGCCGTGAAGCCATGAAGAAGTCGTGAAGTCGTGAAGCCATGAAGAAGTCGTGAAGTCGTGTAGAAGTTGTGTAGTGATTGAAGTAGTGTTGTGAGATTGGTTCTAGCTACTATTAGAACTCGACATTTAGCTTAGTGTCGTTAAATGGTGTAAGCAAAAGTTGCGTACGGTTTTCTCCGCCAAAAGGGAGCTTGTTTAGTTGTGAAGAAAACTCTCGAGTAGGTGACTCGAGGAGTGGAGTAGGGCAAGGAAGGTGTCCTTTTAGCCGAACCACTATAAATCATCGTGTCTGGTTTGCATTTCCTTTTTCTTATCTCTTTTCATTTATTCTTGCATTTATCGCTTTACATCTATGCTTGCCTATATTTCTTAGTTGTTGCTTATATAGTTATGATGATTGATTGTGTTGTACATAGAAGTTAATGTTGTGATTGTGTGTATAATTATATGATATGGTCAAATAGATTATTATTCACACTTCTCATATTAAGTTTAACTTGATAGATAATTTGATACAAAACGTTTTAAGATTTTAAAAGGAAAACGTATTCACACAAAGACCGACCAAAGCTCCATTCATAAAACTAAGTTTTTTCAAAAGCTTACGTATATAATTGATCATATTGATTATATGGTGTTTTCATACTAAACTCTAATTAAAGGTTTTCCAAACAAACAATTAAATAAATTCGAATCAACATTTTGAAACAAAGTTTTTATAAAATGAAAAAGAGGGGAAAACTATTCAACCCCCCTTCTAGTTTTCCACAATTGGTACCAGAGCCACGTCGCTCAAATTTTCAAAACAAATGGTTTTAAAAATTGAGTACGATCCATGTATCAAATTACCCATTAAGGAGGATTAAATATGAAAAGTGTTTTGTTGATTAACTTGTATTAGTTTTGATGATATATACACTAATTATACTAGCTCGAAATAATATTATGCTTAAAATAAGTGTTATATGTTCGGTATCAAAATCAGAAAGTTACATACCTTTCCGAAAAGTCAGAAAACAATTTTTTTACAAAAAATGAAATTTCGAGTACTAGATGGGCGGCCCCCTTAATTGTCTGGGCGGCCCTCTTAAATACTGGGCGGTCCCCTTAATTATTTAAGGGGTCCGCCTGTCTGTTCGACAGTTTTTCGAAAACTTTGAAAAATCATATAAAATTAACCGTAACTCCGTAGAAGTCATGCCACCCGGCGTTTTTAAGGTAATTGAGTCTACTTTCATTTAAAAATACTTACAAGTAACCATTACAAACTTAAATAAGTAAGAAAGTCAAAATACTATACGGTGGTCAAAAATTTGTGTTTCGTTTTAATGTAAAACTTTTGTTTTACCTTTTTCTTCAAGTCGGGCATTCCTAGTTGATATACTTTTGAAAAATTAAGTATTTATGTTTTCAAAATATTGATCTTAATTAAATTATAGAATGGAGAGGAAACTATTTTATTTTCAAATAAATTCGAGCTAAGTAAACATTGGTGTATATAATACACAAAACGACGACAAGTGTTTTATGTGTTATGTGAACTTCTTTGTGATTTTATTTTCTTAATTGAATATATTAAATGATTGTTGCTATTTGAAGTTTAGCTATGTGTATATCTATGCATATGTGCCCTATTAGTTTATAGCTAGTTTTCCGATTTATACTTAACTAGATCTTATGCTAGATTTCTTGCGTTAGGATTGTTATAATATGCTTGCATTGCATATAGGTATAGATAGCTTAATGTTACTCAAACATCTTGTAAATGAGTTCAATCTAGTCACCTACACATTTCAAACAATTTAATCTATTCTTCACAACACACTTAAATATTTTCTACAAATTAGCTTGTTTTACCTTAAGATATTTAATAAGAGAAATTGAATCATTGTAAAACATTAATAGTTATATAAAAGAAAAAGTATTTTCAAAATCTAAGTGTGTTCATAATAAGTAAAAATGAAGAGTCTTTAACAAAAACAAAACATATAACAATCATGAAATAATAGGTCAACTTTCAATCATTCACTAATAAATAATCTTAGGATTAATAGAACACACTATCAAAATGTTTATTTATTTCAAATGAGTGTCCGTGAGGGTCAAGAAAGATCTGGATGTTATATCAATTAGTTATTCAAATTATGGTTGATATATTTATCAAATCTAATTAACACATTTTTTAGTGTGGACAAGAAATTGGATTGCTATTTGTTTAGCTTCAAGATTATATCAAATTACAACAAAAGATATAGTCTTGAATCTACATACTCAATCACACTAGATTGATATGAAAATAGTTACATCCTTTGTAGATGAAAAGAGTACGCATTGGATCATAACTCACACTTGTGTTGATAATGTCATATTGAATCTACTTATCCAATAATTGTGTTCCAAATATTAGAATAACATTTTAAACACATTTATAAAATATACAATGAAGTAGGATTGACGACTTGGATGTTTCGTCCGAAATATTCAAGCAATTTACATTGCAATGCAATGGATAAATGTGTCATATCCAAAAAAACAAACATGAGCAAACTAACAACATATGTAAACTTTGCTCACACTACTTAAAATTATCACCACAAGATAAAATACATATTTAAGAATAATACACACTATATATTCTATATATTTCATTTTCTTTGTAGCATGAATGCTTGTGTTACAAGATAATGCACTACATTTTTTTTAAACAATATAAGTTATTAGAATTGAAAAATAACTTGTCAAAATCCATAAACAAGTAAAATTTATTTTTTCAAATACTTGTTAAAGTATGATATATAACATTGGCAAAAATCATAGAAAATAATATTTGTTTAAAAATATATTAATGTCTAGTTTTGATATCATTTGAGAATCACAAACTCATTTAAGATAAATAATCTTAATGAGATTCATTTCACAAGAGATGCTAAGGTGCACTCTTAAGTCTAGCACAGTTATTAAATCAAGTAATATTCCATCAAAACCAAACAACCGGTAAATCATGAACTAAAAATTAAAACATTTTTGTTTACTCTTTCAACACGTCTCTATTTGGATCGTGAATAAAATATATCATCTAGATTTACCTTCATAAAAACATGATGTTTGAGTCACATTAAGCCAAGTATTAGTGAATCAAGCAAACTTCATATTTGGTAATCTTCGATAGGTAAACTTAGGAACTCGATTTCTTCTAAAAAGAGAATGACTACTGGAGAATCTATTTACTAGAAATTCAATTTAACCTAACTGTTGAATTGCTTCTATGTGAGAAGTTGGGTGTGTGTAACCTGTAAATATGGTCGTGTTTAGCCTGAATTGAGCACCACTAGTAATAGTCTCATACTCATTCTCCAACTTGATTAAATTGCTCTTCCTATATATACCTAACGCTAGTTTACTTTTATGAACTTTGCTTCTCATTAGATCCTTTCATTCCTAGATTTATGGCATTAAGTTAGATAAGCGTGCGAAAACAAAAGAACTATAGATATTAGGTTATACCCCATTCAACACTCTCGCATCTAACATATAAATTATCGTCTTCATTTCCTTTAGGATCATAGGATATGTAGAAACAATAGCATGAGATAACAATAGGCTTAACCATTCCTCTTGAGCATAAGATCTTTAATAAAAAAAATTTAAAATATTTGATTTATGATATTTGTTGTCAAAAATCTAATATCTCTAAAAATATGCAAAAACCTCACATTTTGGAAAATAGTTTTTCAAATAACTATCCCACTTTTAAATAACATGTTTTCACTATCAATATCCACAATTTTGTCTTGATCAAAACTAAAGATTGGGAAAATATTCTTTACCGTTCATTCACACATTTTGAAGTAAAAACCCAATCTATTTTATTCAAATAACTCTCACATCTAAGTGAAAACTTACTTTCAAACATTGTTGAATAATGCTAAAAACGTCTCTTTTAAAATCATGCATGGTGATCTCATATTTGTCATCTATATTCATATAAATGACACTTATAAGTGAACTAAATCAAATCAAGAGGACCATGGTTTGTTCATTAAGACTTTGTTTGTAACAAGTCTAGAAATCCATGCTATCATAACTACCCACTTATTGCACATTGATACACATTAGGATTAATCCTCCTAGTTATGTAGTTATGAAATACTTGATGTTGCTTATTGTTTCCTAGCACTTATATTTTACTTGCTTGATGAGTATGTTTGCATGCTAGATGAAATTGCTTGTTTACTTAATCTCTTTGATTAACATGCTTTGGCTACATAATTGCCTACATAATTAGTATATGCTTAATTGCCTCAAAGAGTTGGACTTGTTTGAAACAAAAAACACAACCTTTCTGCAATTCACTACCAGAAACCCTTTTCTGGCAATCTGGGAATCACCAGATGGGCGGCCCCCTTAAATCATAAGGCGGCCCCCTTAATTATTAAGGGGACCGGCCATCTGATGGTCAAAGGTGCTGTTTCCTTTTTCTACTTTTCAGCCCATTTCATCCTACACTTCCCAAAATTCATAAACCTATTTTATCCTAAACCTTCTATCAAAATTTATTCATCCTTAATCCCACCAATCCTACATTATAAACACTCTCATTCCTCTCAATCTATACTCATCTCTTCATGACCTCTCCCATTAAACCAAAACCACCAAATAACCCGTTTGGAGAAGAAAGCCTAACTTCCATTAAAAGCCCGTCAAACCAAATGATGTTGTCAAACATCCAACACCAAATTCCTCCTATGACTTCAACATTACATTACTAACACCTCACTCTCCTTCTTACCAACATTACATATCAAAAACCTTTACTCACCCATATCCTTCTACATTACACTCATACCTCATAATCTTTTCACAACTCAAGCGATGTTGTTCATAATCAACCAACACCTAAACCTCACTCTCACACAAATGATCCATTTAACAACAAATCATCCATTCGTGCTTCCACTAATGCTCCTTCTTATTATAAGCATGCACAATACCAAAACAATAATCCCAACCTCATTACCAACACTTTACATGTTGCTCATTCAACAAAAACACTATCCACTCATGAAGCATCTCTTCCACCCATATCATGTTTTCATGATTACCCAAGCTCAAACATGTCTCCACCACCAAGAGTATCACCACCACATCCTACAACTTCACATGCCATTCCTATGTTGCATGTTCAAACCCTCACACAAGACAACTATCATGCTCCACCACCATCACCTTCCTCCGAACACTTAATGTTCGTTGAGGCGCTAAAAGAATCCCATGAGCTTAGTGCTCTTTTAGCCTTACATCTTGCTCAACGCAATTTGGATCCACCTTCATCTAGATCACCCTCATCACTACACAACATAAATCAACTTGAGAAGCATGTCAACAATTGACCTTGTTGCATCTTTCTCCTAAAAACCATTGCATTCAATGAACACCTCACTTGGATTGAATACCTTCTCACTAGATCACATCCAATACCCTCACTTGAACAACATCCAAAATCTTAATCAACCTCTTCCGCTACAAACTCTCCACAACCAAACTCTCCAACATTCATGACCCAAACATATACCTCCATTAATCCAACAACCTCACCCTAACTAAACCATCTTCATTCCAAACACTCCATCATCAACCATCTAAGCATACTATATGCTTATGATTTTCACTTCCAAATACGAATCAACCAACCTTTTGTTACAAGCAAGTCCGATGGCTCTCTTTGGCAAATTAGGATCTTTAACATAATCTCTTTGAATTAATTGTTATGTATCCTTAATATTTATTTGCTATGCTTGTTATTTGTATATTGCATATTCTTCTATATATGCTTGTGCTTCTAATATTTTTTTTTTCGAGCATTCCATATCTCGATACCTTAGTGCCATTGAACGAGGGGGAGCACACATCAAGGGGGAGCTTTCATCCCGTCTAACTTCATTTATGAAGCTAGTCGGCATAACCTTTTTGATTCTACAAAAAGGGGGAGAAGTGAATATAAACTCACTAAATACATGTCTAAAAATTAATTTTTAGACTTGATGAGTTTAGGTTTTGTAATCATCAAAAAGGGGGAGATTGTTGATATAAATAATGCCTAAAAACATTATTAACATATATCGATATCTCTATGTTTTGATAATCACAAAATGTAAACTCATTGAACTACAAATTATGACGTAAACAAGTATTTAGTCGTAAATATTTGCTTTAGCATCTATATCACTTAAGGTATGAATAAACAAAGTGTCTAATGCATTTTATGATCAAAAGAATTTTTATTTTTACAAACCTTACATTTTATTAAAGTGGGACAAACATTTTTAAACTTATACAAAACATTTTTGTATTTATAAGAAATGTTTTATTCAAAATAAATATTTTGAATTCAAATTTCAACCCAAAAAACGGCTACATTCTTCAGGAAAAACCTCCCCCACAAAAAGACAAAAAAATCTGAAGAAAAAATATTTTTTTCTTAGGCGGCCCCCTTAATTATACTAGGCTGTCCCCTTAATTATTAAGGGGATCGGCCACGCTCCCAAACAGTATTTTTCTCCCTATAAATACTGGTTCATCCCACAGAATTTTCTCACCTTTTGCACAAAAATTTTCAGTCCCAATCTCTTCAAAACATCCTTCTAAATTCTTTGATCATAAGATTATAAGTCTTTGTTTCAAGTGATCCAATCCTTTACCACTCAAAGTGCAAGAGAAGAATCCTCCCTATCATAAAGCCAAAGATGTATTAGGATCTAGTTAGTGTTTATGTAATGTTGTGAGTTATGTATATGTAACAAGTAGATCAAGATGATCTTACTTAGTAGTGAGTTTATGAGTGAGTAAGAAGTAGTGGGAAGAAGTAGTAGTGTGGAGAAGTCATGAAGTTGTGAAGAAGTAGATGTGTGAATATGTAGTGGAGTATAGAAGAAGTTGTGAAGTAGTGAAGAAGTCGTGAAGTCGTGAAGCCATGAAGAAGTCGTTAAGTCGTGAAGCCATGAAGAAGTCGTGAAGTCGTGTAGAAGTTGTGTAGTGATCGAAGTAGTGTTGTGAGATTGGTTCTAGCTACTATTAGAACTCGACATTTAGCTTAGTGTCGTTAAATGGTGTAAGCAAAAGTTGTGTACGGTTTTCTCCGCCAAAAAGGAGCTTGTTTAGTTGTGAAGAAAACTCTCGAGTAGGTGACTCGGGGAGTGGAGTAGGGCAAGGAAGGTGTCCTTGTAGCCGAACCACTATAAATCATCGTGTCCGGTTTGCATTTCCTTTCTCTTATCTCTTTTCATTTATTCTTGCATTTATCGCTTTACATCTATTCTTAACTATATGTCTTAGTTGTTGCTTATATAGTTGTGATGATTGATTGTATTGTACATAGAAGTTAATGTTGTGATTGTGTGTATAATTATATGATATGGTCAAATAGATTATTATTCACACTTCTCATATTAAGTTTAACTTGATAGATAATTTGATACAAAACGTTTTAAGATTTTAAAAGGAAAACGTATTCACACAAAGACCGACCAAAGCTCCATTCATAAAACTAAGTTTTTCCAAAAGCTTACGTATATAATTGATCATATTGATTATATGGTGTTTTTATACTAAACTCTAATTAAAGGTTTTCCAAACAAACAATTGAATAAATTCGAATCAACATTTTGAAACAAAGTTTTTATAAAATGAAAAAGAGGGGAAAACTATTCAACCCCCCTTCTAGTTTTCCACAAAGCTTATACCTATGAGCTCACCAACTTTATGTTGACATTTTCGAGTATCCATTTTCAGGTGTTAAGAATGAGGTTGCATTAGGAGGATGAGTACTGGCTTGTCTTAGCAAGAGTCTAGGCAAAACCTCCCCGGGTTATGTTACCTTGAAGTTATGCATTTAGTATTTTCCTCATGACTATGTTATTTTGTGGACTTATATATTTGTGGCATGTACTTATCCCGACTTGTGGGAATTATCATGACGTTGATGATGTTTATGTGGAATACATTTAGTACTTCTCTATTATGTTATACCATGTGTTTTATGTTATGAAGTCATACCCCGTTTATCATTCCGCTGCGATATTTTTGGGGTGTGACAGATTGGCATCAGAGCCTTGGTTATAGAGAATTAGGTGGTTTGACGTATACTATAACCTAAGAACCTTCATATAGTTTGCATAAGGGACTACGTGTACGATTACGTGTATGCTTACCATACGAGTTATTGATGCTTAGTAATAGACCTTATGAACCCCAAAATTGAGTTTATTTCTTTAGAATCATTAAACTTTATAAAAATTTGCGACTTAATTTCACGACAGTTCTTGTTTGATGAGTGGGGAAATTAAGTTGAATTGTGACTTAACTTGAGGGTTTTGAGCTCAAGTGATATAGTCATCCGAGGGAGATAATATGCGTTGCACTCTTTTTTCCTTAGTCATGGTTTTGTCCCACTAGATTTTTCTGACAAGGTTTTTAATGAGGCAACATTTTCTAAGCGTATTAACAATATGGACATCCAAGAGGAAGTGTTATAAATAATTATTAGTGGATGTCCATATAGCCCATAATAGGCCCACGACCCATGTTAGCTATTAGGGTTTTGCCTTAATGTTTGTCTATATATACTCTTTGTAAATCTCCTAGTTAATTAATGATCAATTAAAGAATATTTTCATTCCCTCAATTCTTGTTTACAACATTAAATATATTTTCATGAACACACTAATAAATTGTTAATATTGACAAGAAGGTGTAAGAGTTAGGATTAGATTTGAAGTATTGTTAAGTGGATTTTTGGTCATAGAAGCTAAGAAACGCGTTTTGACACTTTTAGAATAGTGGCTGTCCTATTTGACTCAAAACAGAAAACTCGGTGGCAAGTCAGTAAGATCAGCATAGAAATTTAGAAAATAGACTCAAATACGAAAACATGGCCGGTTGAACGGATTAAAAAGGACTTACAATGAAAAAGATACGTTAGTTTCAAGTTATAGACGACAAACTAACTTTTCTGAAATAAACATGCTGCTAGGAACTCTTTCACAAGGTAAACCGAATGTTAAATGATAATTAGACCTGCTAAGACACTAAAAATATGATGGTGTACTTACACACGAAACCGGGGATATATAGAACTTAAGAAACGAAACTAAAATGAAAAGGATACATTGAAATAAAGTTACAACGAAAGAAATAAAACTTCCAACTCAAACTGTCTAAATTTTTCTAAGTGTCGGAAATAGATTTCTGTATGACCATGTTTGAGCCCGTTTTTCTCCTAGATGGAGTCTGTTTTGGAAAAATAACATTAGTAAGTAAAATGAAGTTAACGTGGTCTAGTTTCCAAAAGACCAACCAATCATCAAACGGATTTATAACGAATGAATTATGACCTTGTAAACTTGCCTGAAAACTGCCCAGAAACACTACAAACAGCCTGACCACCCAAATTCAAGGCCGTATTTATGTGGGATCGGGTCCGATTAAGATGAGGGTCACTTCCATATTTTGTAGAACTTATTCCATACTTTCTATATTTACTGAGTTGAATCAAAAATACTGAATAACCATTGTTTTACAACTAGTTTTACTGGACCACTTGACCTTTTTAGAAAGTTAACAAAGTTAAATTTTTTTCGATGTAAACCTTATTTATTTATTTTTTTCGTAAATAACTTAGAGGACAATAGTAGGACGTCTTTTATATTTATTAGGCGCATCGGTGATTTTCTAAAATACTCATTAACAAGACGACTATAATTTAGTTCGAGATAAACTAGTTATGTTACATAAAAGGAACACTTGGACTATTAAAAGAAAAGTTGACGTAACCGCATTATATTTAACTAAACTTAATTGCAAACATGTACGGGTGATAAAATATTTTATAAAATTTCATACATGACGTTATTACATGACCTAAAACATATTATCAATTTAGGTGGCGGTTAGAGTTATCGCACCTAGATTTCTGTGCACACTTGCTTATATGATATTACTTATTGCTTGAGGTGAGTTTTCGTATCCCCTTTTTCATTATATTTTCCTTAGGGGAAAATGGTACTCAGATGATGTTTCAACTGTTTTCATTCTTTCTTTTGGACAATGTGTGCGTTGATTGCAATATGTGCCTTGTTATGTGGTTTTATCATATGTGTTCATTGTGCGCAACTAGTTAACTCCGTTTTGGAGCCGAAACAATTGATAGTACTATTGGGGTTGCTACCCCATCCCCGACACAAGGTGTCGGTGGACGTTGGAAATCATGTAACAAGTGACATTTGTAAGGTTTAGTTGTTGCAAGCTTGTGGTTTCATTAAGTGCTTAAATTTGTATATCTTGCTCACTATTGTCCTACGTTATGTTGTTCACAGCTTCATGGTTTAAAGCTTATACCTACGAGCTCACCAACTTTATGTTGACATTTTCGAGTATCCATTTTCAGGTGTTAAGAATGAGGTTGTATTAGGAGGTTGAGTATTAGCCTAGCTTAGCAAGACTCTAGACAAAACCTCCCCGGGTTATGTTACCGTGAAGTTATGCATTTAGTATTTTCCTCATGACTATGTTATTTTGTGGACTTATATATTTGTGGCATGTACTTATCCCGACTTGTGGGAATTATCATGACGTTGACGATGTTTATGTGGAATACATTTAGTACTTCTCTATTATGTTATACCATGTGTTTTGTGTTATGAAGTCATACCCCGTTTATCATTCCGCTGTGATATTTTGGTGGTGTGACACAAACCATAAACCATAAGGGTTGTATGAGTCGACCGACCTCCATGGGTAAAGGAGAGATTAAGGGTCTGTTTGTTTGGGGATTTTGAGCCCAAATAAGTGGATTTTGAGTCAAATAATTTGTTTTGTTGATGCACATGGTATTCTAAACAGTGATCTAATCCGAAAATAAGGGTTTCTCAAAATCTCCACTAAGAAGCCAGGATTAGACTTACAAACTTGACATAACCCACTTGACCATTGACTTTTCAATTTATATGATTATTATATAGGGTTTTGACAATAGAAAGTTTCATTTAATATACTTTTTAAATCTTAAATTATATAATAATATATAACTTTATAAACAGTAATAATTTATATATTTTATATTATATTTCTCTCTCATACATCAAATATAAATCTAAATCCCTAATCCAAATTCAAATCTAAATCCTAAACCAAATCCTAAACTCATTTACAAACCAAATGGGCCATAAGTTTGACAAGTTGTCAAACTTATGTTTTTAGATATAGTTCTATGGTGTTCTAGTTGTATCACGAATATTCTTAGGTGCCTTATAAATACAAGCCTGCCTAAACTAGAACCATAACATTCCTTTAAACCCTTTAACTCGACTCCCTCCTCATTCTTTCATTTGGTCGACCGATTAGGGTTTTCTAAACCCTAACTCGACTATAATCAACTTTATAGTTGATCTCGTACTCTCCAAATGTGCATAAGATCTAGCCCTAGCTCTACATGTGCAATACTAGTAGATACCTTACCCAACCAATCATATCTCTCCCTTACAAACCCTTTGAACGACCGATCAAGCATCAAGATAAGAGAAGAAGGTGCTTCCGTGGACGCAATTGATTGTAGACTATAGTTGGAGCTTACATTTTGCATGAACAAGTAAGTAACTCTATAAACACAGTTGTTATGTGTTTAGATTATATCATTGATTAGGATATATGTTATTAGGGTTTGGTCTGAATGGCCTTTATCTGATTATTTTGCGTTATGAATGTTTTATAGGACATGTGGGTGACCACCAATACTCTATAGTTCTTATAGACATATTATAAGCATATTGACAAATCTGAGATGTACAAGTAAAATTATATCAAAAGGTATAATTGTAAAAACGACTCACTTTGATCCTCTTTTTTCATTTTCATTTTTTATAGTAAAAACTTCTCTAAGCTCTTTCCTCCTTCTCTTATTTTTCTTTCTTTAGTGTCAACTCCATTTTTAAAAAACTAGAACAAAGTGTTTGTGATTATTGTAATTATAAATGATTACCCGCACATAGCTAAGGCGATGTATAGTATATTAATGTTAACTTTTTGTGTATATATTAATGTGAAATAAGTGATAATAGAGAAATTTTATGGATTAAAATATAATTAAGTATTTAAATAATTAATAAATTGCATTACATTATATAAGTAAGGGAACTTTGGTAAGATAACATTACTCATTTTATAAGGTTTTGAACTAATATGTTTTCTCTTTATATGTGGTATAAGCTAGACTTGTACCCGCGCATAGCGACTATATTTTATAACAACAAATAGTTTTATTTTAGATGTTGTGGTTAAGTTTTTTTGTGTAATGTTTAACAATTGATGTTGGCAAACCTTCTTCATCATCCGAGATGATAACATCGTATCAGTTACAGTTTAACAAATATAGATTGAAAAATGGATCGAGATTGAGATGGATTTGTAAAACAGAGAAAAGGAAAATGGAAAGATTGGTAATTTTCGAAACAACATTTACTTTAGAAATAACATTATGAGACAATATTTTAAGCAAGATATAGGTAATGATAGTAATTCAGCATGAGTTTTTAAGTTATATATACTTCTTATAAAGCATATAAGATCTTCTCTCCTATTTATAATTTTAAGATTTCCTAAATTACATTTTAAATAAATACTACTTATAAAGCATAATGTACAACTATGTAAAGCACAATTGATTTAACCAAATACTATTTCTTACATATAATTAATACAAAATTTAAAACACCCCATCACCAATACATACAACTATCTAAGCATAATGTACAAATAAAACTAAAAAACACTATTCAACACATACAATTAATATACAATTTAATTCACCCATTCACCAAAATATACAACTATTTAACTACAACATACAATCTAATTAAGCTTACAAAACATAAATCTGAAATCATGCAGCCCAAAACAAAATAACAATTATTCGCCGGATAATTTAGTCACAGGGTACCCGCCGTTGTATCGCGCGGGTACCCTGCTTGTACAAGTAACATAGGGACTGCCCATGCAACTTTAAAGTTATTCTTTGCAAAGATAGAGACCGTACAACTTTAAACTTTAATGGACGACATATGAAATTTGGGCAAACCATAGGGACCATCCATGTAATTTACTCCTTTAGTATACATAGATAGTAGTGAAGACTCTTCATAAACAACTTAAAGTCGCCGCTAAAAAGTGACAAACTCTCATTATTACAAGGACTACTTATGTAACTTATTTTTTCTACATTAACCCAACCCCCGCTCCTCTCAATTTCACTTTCTCTCTCATCACCAACACAATCTCTCTCTCTGTCTCTCTCTAGAATTCGGGTCGGATCCGGGTCTCACCCAAAACCCTAAATTCAAAACCCTAAAATTCAGTTCCCTCTTTAATTCAAATTCAAATTCAATTTTATAAAATTGTTCTCAAAGTTTTATTAATTCCAAATTGTTGAATGTATTAAATCACTGTGTGCTCACACTACTGGTAAGTTCAATTATCTGAATTTTTTAATTAAATTGTATTAATTTGAGCAAGTTTCTTGATTTATGTGATGTGGGTTTTTTGTATTTTGTAAAAGATTTGATCTTTATTCAATTTCATGATGAATTCTTATGTTTTTTGTATTTTTAGGAATTGGGTTTTGTATAGTTAGTTATAAAGATTTGAATGTTAGTATTTTTTATATTTTAGGAATTGGGTTTTGTTTATTTAGTTAAAAAGATCTTAACTTTTTAAAATTTATGAAGAATTTACATATTTTACTTACCAGGAAGGGTTTTCTTATTTAGTTATAATAAAATAATTGAGCCTTTCGTGAAGATTTTATATAATCTAGGAACATGGGTTTTGTTATTTAGTTAAAAAAAATTTAACTTTATAAAATTTCATTAACAATTTATATAATTGTCATAAATGTCAATGTTTTTTTGTAATTTGGGAATGTGGGTTTTTGTTATTTCGCTATAAAGATTTGGACTTTATATATTTTCTTGAAGATTTTTTGTATTTGTGGTGTTTTAGGAATAAGGATTTGTTTATTTATAATTAAAGATTGGGTTTTTGTATGTTTTAGATGTTGGGAATGAAGTGATATGAAGTTGCTAATATGAGCGATGGAGGAGGTGGAGAGAGTTTGAATGAAAGTGACTCGAGATCAAGAAAACGAAGGAGAAGAAACGATGAATTTCCGCTGGCGATTGCGAGGATTGCGGTGACGCAAGTGTGTGAAAGTGTAGGATTTCAAGGGTTTCATCAGTCTGCATTGGATACTTTTTCGGATGTTGTTTGCAAGTATATTCGTGAGATAGGAAAGACGTCGGGTTTGTATGCTAATTTAGCGGGTAGGAGTGAGTGTAATGTGTTTGATGTAGTTCAAGGGTTGGAAGATTTGAGTGTTTCACAAGGGTTTGTTGGAGCGTCAGACGTAGATCATTGTTTGTCGGAATCGGGAATTGTTAAAGAGATTTCCCGGTTTGTTAGTTTGTCTGAGGAGATAGGATTTGCTTACTCGGTACCTTCGTTTCCTGTAGTTAAAGAGCGGAAATCAACACCAAGTTTTTTGCAAGGTGGAGAAACGCCATTATCAGACGCTATCCCCCCTTGGTTACCTATATTTCCTGAACCAGAGACATATACTAGCATGGCTGTACCTAGTAAAGAAGTAGCTCAAACGACGATTGATAAAGTTAAGCAAAAAGAGAAGGTAGTTGAGCCAGTGTCGCCGAAACCTCAGCAGCATTTGGCTCGGAACGAGTCTTTATTTCCTGTGGTTGCTGAACAGGGAGATATTAGCGGTTTGCGAGGGACTAATCCTTTCCTTGCTGTGCCTCTACAGCCCGGAGAGAAGGATGTTTCGTTGGTTACGCTTCCTGCTAAACTTAAGGAAGAAGACATGGTGCGGAATCATAACAATCATAATTTTGAATCGGATGCATCTCTTCCAGAAAATCAGGTGGTTAAGAACGGTGGTCGTGATACCGAGGAAGGTGTTAGAGAGGTAGTTACAAACAACAGACCTACACCGCAATTGAAGTTTCACATTGGCAAGAAGTCGTTGAATTCTACATTTAGACACAATGGCAAAGGGAAAGAAAAAGTAGCATTTTGGTTTTCGAATGATGAGATAAGGGATGATGAAGAAAAGAGAATGGAGAAACATCCGAGTGTGCCAATGGATATTGAAGAGCATACCGCAAACGATTCAGTTGTAAATTAGGAACAGTAGATTAGAGCTTGTATACTAGTTTGGAATCCTAGCTGAACATGCTAGTTTCGGAGTAGTCAAAATCAGAGGGGAATGTTCCCGCATTAACACGTTTTCTGAGGTATGTTTGTAGTTTTCATAATGAGCTTTTAGTCAGTGATAATTCTTTTCAATTGAAATTCTTTACTTTGCATCTTGAGATATTATACATCATATGTTACACAATTATTATCAAAATTTTGGATGTAGTACATCTCATCATGTATGAATAACATGAATGCCATGCTTGTGTATGTTATTTGTTGCTGTACATGGATTTCAATGTTTGTAACTATTTAATTTTCATCCTCAGCTAAGTAAGATACTAAGATTATATTTCATATCATTGAGTCACTTCGCATAGACAGAGATGTGACAACTATTGTCACACTGCTCAAGAAAGTTCATAATTTGATGAATACCTCAACGATATGTATGGTCAACGAGATGTAGATATTAATAAACTGTCCCAACATATATTAAAGTAAAAGCCTGTTTGCTTTCATAGTTCAAATTCCATTATCTTTATATAACCAGAAGTGAAATCATTATGCAACCTTCTGCTCTTGACCTTATTTAAACTATGATTTTATTTTATTTTTTGTGTGGAAACTGAACCAATATCTTCAACACAAATAGCTACTTCACGGTTCGTGCTTGCTTTGTAGATTTCATGCATCACAAGCCACTAATTATCCTTATAAACCTCTCAAGAGACAATTTTTAGCTCTCTCTCTTTAAGGTCCACAAATCCCAGACTATCTAACTTAGCTTAGACCCTACAAAACTGACCTAGATATGACTTGTATGCTGAGAAATTCTCCATGGCATCATTTAAACATCTATTGGGCAACCCGTTCTTTTCTCAACAGTTTCTTTTCTTTTTCTTTTAATTTCTTTTGGTTTGAAGCAGCTTCAGCAGCCTGTTTTTCCTCTTCTTCTTTCTTACGTCTATTTTCTTCTGCGATTCTCGCGGCTTCTTCTTCTTGCTGTTTCTTAACCGCATACTGCTTAAAGTTGTAATAATCACTGTTGCTGGTAGTGATTGTTTGCAAATAATAGTCGAAAGTCGAAACCGGGGTGTAAGTAATCTACTTTTCTTTTTCTTACTTGTTTTCTTTAAGCCTGTATCAGAATACTTAGAGCGGTGCATTATATAACTCTCAAATAATGTTTAGATAATTATAAGCAGAAGCAGGTTTCCTAAGCCCTAGAAACTGCTATTGCTATTTATAGAAGAAGAACTATGAAACACCACGTTAGCTGTATTTGTAAATTCTATTGTAATATTACATAACTTCGTATTTACTCCTGTGAACAAAATTCCGGCCAATATTTATACTCATCAAACAAAAATGCACGCTATTTTCGTAGAATGGATATATAGCCTGCTGACATTGACCTCTCAACATAGGTCGATTGGTTAGCATCTTTTTTTAGTCTTACTGCTTATAAGGATTTTCACAAGCAAGAACTTTTTCTCTGTTAACACCAAGTTCTAATTATGGGTAAACGTCCCACACAAAAGGGACTTCCTTAACTTTTTTGATTATATTGGCGGTATTATTTTAGTTTCTTAAAGCAATTTGAACCAGCATTATAATTGTACAATCATTTAAAGTTACCAGCGAAGGGGATTTTTTGGGATGAAAGCGTGGCTTAGACATATGAAAGGTGACATTAACAGAAGTAGAATACCATTGGAGGAGTGTGATTAACTAATTCTACTCACTGCACCTTTGTGCTAGACTGCTAGGGGAAATTTTTGGTCTTTACTTTTCTCAATGCAATCAAAGAAGATCGCCTGGCTATCTGTTAACATCATTGATACATGTATCACATAGGGTACCTATCAGCATTTGTAAGCATCAAGCAGTATAATCCCTTTACCCATTAGTGAGTTTGTGCCCAACTCTTGAAAAGACAAATAAATTCTCAAAACATGTTTATTAAAAACAAACTCTGCAAGGGAGCGTTTGTTTTACCTTATTGTTAGGCTTTTAAGTTTATTTTCCTTGGTTTATAGCCAACTTGCTGGCTTTTTACTGACTTGTGGGTTTATTACAGTATGACTTAAAACTGGGAATTAAGCCAATATAAATGGGCTTATGAAAAATAGGCTTATAAGCCCAAAAAATAGCCTGAACCAAACACCCTGTAAATGATCAAAAACTTACGTAAATCTTGTAGAATAATTAGTCAGTTTGGGGATGTGGGTTCAAGAGGCAAGTTGCCATTCATTTGAACTCTTCACAATCAAATGATGAGTAGGTGGTAAATGAACAGAAGGAAGAGAGGAGTTTCTTGATGATCCAGTAGGACTTAATTGATTTCCATTCTTTGGGTTTTTCTCCTGTCTTATGCAATATTCAGGTAAATGTTTTCATTTCTGCTCATGTTCAGTTATGGTAAACTATTAATTTCATGCCCGTCTTTCCCTTAGCTTTTGCTAATGAATTATTCAACTCCTTTTCACCTTGTTATAAACAGCAGCTCAATAAATCTTGTAGGTATCTTACTCAACTTGTCGTTATATAGACTATATTGTTACACACACATGATTTTATATTGAAATATTTGACCCTTATTTTGGTCACTATAATACATTGCACAAGTTATTTACTTGATCATTTCCTATAACCTTTTACCCCTAAGGTCTACTTCATGCTCCTTACACTGGCCACATCTACAATTGGTTTATTGCATTTATATTTGGATATCTACCTGGAGTTGGGCCGTTCTGGGTTGATAAAGAAACACTGGTCAAAAAGCTGAAGATTTTCTTTCATGCATCCTAACTGCTTCTGTAGATAGCTATTTCCACCGTAGAGGGTGTTTTTTACTACTTGATAAAAAAAATGAAACATAAGAACAAGACACACAAGCAAGACTGTTTCTGATTTTCTAGGTCAACATTGGTGAAGTTGGTCTTGATCCAGGCAAACATGTGAACAATGCGACAGAGTTTAGACATATACACATTTTGTTAAAAAATGATGCGGAGTATTACTGTTTTTATACATTCAAAGTTATAGTATTATTAGCAGCGGATACATGTTTTTAGTATTAATATTTTACATGGAAAACAATCGCCTACAATGTCTCCTTGGCCGATGCAGACGTGACACTTCAGCATTCACCACTTCATTAATCAAATCTTTGAAAATTAGCCGCTCTATGTCTAAAACTACACCTGAAACCTCATAGCAGCACTTGTCCCAATCTTCTGAACTTTTATTCACATCTGCACTTACAACGTTTTTTACTTCATCATCCTCATCGTACAGACATCCATCTGAGCTACTTTGAAGAGTATCTATTTCTGAGCACAATTCTTTTAGTAGCTTTTCTCCGTCCACATGTCTTCCACTCCTATTTCGACTCCACTTGGCTACTTTGTAGGAAAGAATCTCATTCACAGAATCAAATATCAGTTTTCTTCTGATCCTCTCGTAGGATGTAGATCTAGAGATTTTTTTGTTGCATTCGTCACTTATGATCTCAGTGTATCCTTTGGAATTCTCCAGAAGATTGAAAAGCTCAAGTTTTATCAGATTGGCTGTTGGATGAAGCTGGAGTATTCTGATGGCAGAGTCTGGGTCTTTAAGAAAACCCGAGGCTAATAGTATATCACTTATGTATCTGTGGTCTCCATTTGTCCTTTTGTATGGAGGCTCCCCAGCCTCATCAATTGAGGTCATTAATTCAATCTGATGAACGAGGTGATTTGTGTTTTCTTGTTTTGTTTGATTGAACTCAGAGTACTGTTTTGTATCTGTACCATTTGCAAAGTTATAGATATCTACTTGATTCGTTTCCCTTTCATCAACCTGTGAAGGTTCGTATTCTGAAAAGAGGAACACGCAGCAAAAGTTGTCAAAAATTTATATATGGATCTTAACATCAACTCTTTAGTACTTGTGTATGCATGACCATTTAGCTGGCAGTACCATATAATAATAGTTCAAACGGACAGACAAAATACGTACCATTAAAAGCATACGGTTTATTCTTTACTGGAGATGGTGTGTCTTCTACGTAAAATGCATCAAGAACTGAGACAGGGCTCGGCTGTTCCACGGTAAGTCTGGAAAGTTCAACGGCTGGCTCATCTTCTATCAATCTTTCTGCAAAGTTATTCTGAAAAATGAAAAATGAAATTTTAAGTTACATATATTACAAACAATCTACTTATAAATGTATATCTTGTCAAACAAACAACCACCTTGTCCACCCTCCGATTTTCTTTTGGCTGATCGTTTCTTGCAACTTTGAGTTCTATTTTGGTGACTGATTTCAAAGAAGCTGTATTGTTATCTTGTGTTAGGTCTCTTTGCTCATTGTTTTGCATTGTATTAATGCAGTTGATTTTTGGGTGTCTGGTCTTCAATTCTGATGCAACAGACTGCACTTTGGATTGCTTTGGCTGAAAACATTGCTTGTTTACGCCATTCTTTGACCTTTGAACTCTTGGGCTCGATACAGGCTTCTCTCCAGTCAGGTACTCTGGCGAGTTTGAAGGTGAAACTGATCTTGGTTTTCTATCAGCACTTTTCTTAATCCTTGGTGACTGATCTTTTACCTGCTTTTTAGCCATATGGTTAGCATTGTGAATACCTGCCATCATCATAGTTTCTGTAGCCATCTTGGTCGGTCTTGTGGCCTGGTTCATGGTTTCACGTCTCTTGGGAGAGTTAGTCCTCTTGACCGTCGGTGAACCCGATTGGTCACTTGTCTGGCTATCCAGAGACTGCTCTTTGATTTCCAACACTCTTCTTGTGGTTTGCATTGTTTCAAGTATCTGCTTAAGTGCTCTGAGATCCTTCCCTGATGTTTTAAACTCAAGTGCACTCAGTCTCTTCTCCATCTCACCATAAACAGAAGGTTTTTTAAGGACTCTGTCACTGTCTTCTTGCTGCTGTGAAGCTGGTTTAATCTTCAGGTACACCCTTGGAGACACGGAACCATGGTTTTGCTTATATTCCTCACCATTTCTTGACCATCTTGAACTTGGATGGTCATTGAGAGGTGGCGTAATCTTCGAGGTCTCAACTTCACTACTGGAGTCGGTTAAATTCTCCAGACCCATCAATCGGGCCACAACACCTGATGACGGCCTCTTGTTACTTTCTGGCTCGTGGGAGGTCTCTGTCTCAGCACCTCCTTGAACTTGTTTCATCGGTATGCTTCTTCTTGACTCATTCATGGAGTTCCTGTTAGAATTTTGTTTACTATCTAGTGATAACCTTGGAAGCTCTTTGACTTTGAAAGTTGACTTCAATGAATATTGTGATTCCCTTTCATCACAAGACAATCTTGATGCCTCCTTGACTTCTTGGACTCCTGATGAAGTTTTTATAACCTTTGCAAGTTTCCTGCCTTTACTATCATATTGAACAAATTTTTGGTGTATGAAAGGCCTCGGAGAATCAACATGCTTCATAACAGGGCTAACTCGTTCATCTTTTTTCACGCGGATCTCTCTAGTCATCGAGTCCTTGACCACATCTCTGATATCGGGTGGCTGTTGAAATTGTTTTTTGTGCATGTTTGGGGATGTGGTTTCAGACGGAAGTTGCCATTCACTTTGAATTCTTTTACTGCAATCAAACGATGAGCCGGTGGTAGATGAGCAAGAAGAAGAAAATGAGTTTCTTGATGATTCAACAGAGGCTCGGTTCTTCTCTATCATCACTTTCTTTGGGTTCTTCTCCTGTAATAGTTGAAGTTCATGTCAGCAATTATATATTTTTACTCAGGTAAGAAACAGTAAGCTAGTAATTCCATTCTTTGTCATTACCTTAGCTTTCTCTGATGAATCTGTAAACTCCTTTTCACCTTGACCTAAACAAACGATTCATAAGTCTTTTTAGATATTGAAATCTGTGATATTTGTCATCATATCGAACATATATTTACATACTTACATGCATGTATTTTTTAAGTAGTATTTGGCTAATTGGCCTCTGTACTATCAGAATAGGATAATATTTGCAACTAATAGAGTGCACAATTTAATTTAACCACTGTACTTCATACCCCTAAACCTTTTACTCCTAAGGTTTACTGTGTAGTGTAGTTAAACATTTAATAATTTCTGATATATGTTTGCCATTGTTGAGCACTAGACGGTCAAATTTTTGCTAGAAAGTATGTCAGTTAGGAAAAAGGTGGCTGGAACATGAGATTAGGCTGTTACATGTCTAGTTAAAATAATACTCCATGAGGTTCGAACGTTATTTTAATCAAACATTACGAATCCCCCATTTGATATTTTTCCGATTTCCTTACCAATAATGCTAATAGTAAGTTAGTATCTCTTGTAGAATAGACCGGAGTTATAATTAATGATCATAACTTGCGACATAAAGACCAAGTACAAATCATAACATTTCAAAAAGCCAGGGTGGTTGCACACTAGATTTAACATTCGACTTAAAATCATACGTGGATAATTGTAGAATATTAAGAAATGAGGGTTTGGTGTTGAATTTTTGCATACTGATTCTTATAATATTTTCTTGTATCAAACCATATGTATATGTAGCTATTTCCATGTAAATCAAATCTATGAATACTTTGCATGACATTAGTTGACAGGTTTTAGATGAACACCCACACACAAACACACACACGCGCACACACACACACACACACACACATACACACACATACACACAAAATAAGCCCATGCTGGTTTAGTGCATAAATTTGATTTTGTACCTGATGTTAGCCTTTTATGGCTCCGACTACGATGTAGGCCAAGAAGGTAACGTCGGTCAAATAGCTGAAATATTCCATTCATGCATCCTAACTGCTTTTGTAGCCCTTGTTTATCTTCTCTCAGCGTGTATACAACCTTAGTAGCCATTTCCACTACCACCACTTTCTTTTTTCTTGACAATGAAAAATTTAAGACCTTATGTTTTTTTATAACAAAAAACAAATATTGAAGATGCTTTTCTTGTTCAAGTGTGCAGAGACTTATGATTGTTTCTGTAAAGCTGCAGAGAATGTGCAGAATCAAGTAGTTTTCTCTCCCCTTCTTTTTAGATTTTGTTTTTTTTAAAGAGAAAAAAAGTAATGTTAATTTTTTATGACTAGAAGATCATGCGTTCGAGTCATTTCTTAACGAAACTGTCTTGGTGCACCAGAATTGGATTTTGGTGCTTAGAAGGAAGAAAAAATGAATTGAGTATGCTTTTTTGGGTCATCAAAGGAAAGGCTGCTAGAAGTCTAGGTGGAAGAAACTTTTAGAGGAATATATATGTGTGTGTGTGGAAGTATTGTTGTGGATTATTTAATGTGGGAAATGAAATGGGTGGCAAATTTCATATTAAGAGGGAAATTTGATAAGCATTTTATACTTATATTCTTTTTAAAAGTTTGGGTGTGGATGTGGTCAGATCTGTACATCCATGTGGGATGGGGTCTATACTCTTGGTCCCTTCATGTGGTGTTTGTCAGTTGAATAGGCTAAACTATACACCTTATACACCAAAGTGCATGTACACCTTTTACTGTTAAATCTTCTGTTTCTAAACCCTTTTGCAGATTATTCTGTTTTCCAGTTTTGCAAAATTACCCTCTTTGCTAACATCTTCCAGCCTGCCTTTATCTGTAAAAACATTGCATATATTTTGTAGGTTGGTTGGAAAATCAACCCTCTTGCTGTTTGTTATCATTTTATGTATGAATATTTTAACTTGAACTTTATACTCTGTTACATTACAGTACAAGTTATCCATGTAGCTGTTTTTCAATGTCCGCAATTATTTGTTGTGCCATGTGTATATATGTTTTAGAACGTGCGTGTTGAGCCGTATTCGAAAACTTGTGCAGTCACTTCACTGTTTTTTTACTCTTCTTCCTTTGCCGTTTTCATTTTTTGGCTACGGAGTTGCTAGGAATAAAATATACCCATGTGGTACCACGCTACCTTTTTTTAGCTTATGGAGATTTTACCTTTATGCTTTAGTAGTAGTGCTCGTCCTTGGTAAAGTTAACGGCTATATGTATCGCAGGGTCAAAAACCCCACAAAACTGGAGTACTGGACCAATATCTTGACAAGTGATTTTTATCATGATGCAAAAGCTACTACATTTGATGGTACCATATAGAACCAGTATTTATTTATTTCATTGCATAAGGTAAACTTTTATTATGCCATGAGAAAATGATACATCCTTGTAAAGGATTACAATATATTATCAAGTGTCTCTCCATGTACATAGGGAGTACAATGATTGTGTAAATGCATACTTACCTAAGTACAAGTGATGTAAAGCATGCATGCTTGATATGTATGTACTTGAGTACTTGGTACATATCCATCTATCCAACTAAACCTGTTTTTGTGGAGGTAGAGTGGGGTAGTTGACTCTGATGGTTAGTCTTGGGTGCATGATCACATGCATGCCTTTGTTTCACTAAGCATTTACCAACCATTAGCCCCATTTCTAGGAATCAATCAACTTAATCCTTACTATGTTCCAAGAAAGATTAAGCCCCATTAGCATACCACTTTATCTACATAATGTCCCCATTACCACTAAATCGTGTTTCGCACATGCAAACTAGTCCATAAGAAGTGTCGAATGAATTCGTGTAGGTGTCTTTCTCAATTGTTAAGACTTTAGGTGGAGTAGAGTTGGATTTGGTACATGATTCTAACAGGGTGTCATGAAAGTATCATTTGAGTGTTTGATTTGAATATTATTTGTGCAGATATTTAATAAGAGCTAACTTTTTGCACATTCCTCTAGGGTTCTAAAAAGGGGTATGAAGTTTGTGTGACCATTAAACCAGGGTTACAAGTTGTTAAGTGAATGTTATTTGCAAGTCAAGATTCCCTCTTATCCCTTTTTCATCACATGAATAGAAGTGAAAGAGCATAAAAGTTTTGTGCATCTAAGCTTGTGACCAATTCCTTTAGGAAAAAGAAACACTTTTTATTCCATATTTTATATACATGGACACAAACTCGAATATCGAATGATCTTGGATCGTATATCACTGGTGTGAAACAAACGAGCAAACAATTACAAAGGGTCACTAATTTCTGGTGTGAGTTGTAATTTCTATCAGCCTTAATGGCTTGATCCATGCTACGACTCCAATTAACATCTTTCTTTATAGTGGCACTAGTCTCCTCGGATGTTTGTAATAATCTTTAGTTTTAAAGCTTCTTGGTTAAAGGGTTTGCTTTGTAATAATCTTTAGCACATGCCAACGCAATCAAAGAATGGCCGTATACAAGTGTTAGGAGTATAATTCCAAACTGGTTAAAGATTTGTCACAAATTATTGCATCTTGGTCCCATTTTTATCTCATGCTAGTATTTTTCTGTAAGTACAATTAAAATTATTTGAGTGAGAAGCAATCAGAAATAAGGAATTTTTAAGTAAGAATAGAAAGTAATGTGTAGTGTTGAAGTTATTCGATGGTTTAGGGAGCAAGACATGATGTGAAAAGACACATTAACAAGAAACATCCCCACTTTTTGTTTCTTCATTGCCTACAGTTTTTACTTTTATATTATCTTCTTTAGCATGGTTATTATTATAATTAAATATATTTTGGCACAAGGTAAATAAGTAACATTACTTTTTCGAAGGACCAGAGGCTGATTAGTTAAGTTAAACAGGCTAAATCATTCGATATTGTATTCTTGAAAAGGAAATGTGTTATGCTTGTGTAATGTGTATATATGTTAAGTCATTCGATAGTTGGATCCGTTAGCAATAAAGAAGGATATCGTAGATAAGAGAAATTATGTAACCACCACGAGGTTTCCATGAGCCGTGTGGATGCTCTCATAGCAACATTACACCATGAGCCCTTACGGTTACCATGAAACATTATATGCAACTTTGCAATCGACAAGAGATGGTCAAGTTTATCTAGAAGTAGGAGGTCTTCAATTTGGAACCCCAGTATCGTTCCTTGTTATAGCTCACCATAAGAAAACTAATACTAGTAGTAAAACAATTTTGCTATGTAGGAATAACCTCCCCATCCTATGCACTTTGGATGAAAATGTCAAAGTCAAATATCAGTGTCAAAGAAAACCAGATAACCAAAATGGCCAGGTAATGAAATCAAAAGTCACCTAATTGCACATGCTTTGTTTTCAATCTACCTAATTCACTCTTCACTTGTGTTGATTTTTCTTGATTATATTTAATAATAAACACAATCACATCTGATTCACTTTCTCTTTATAGCTAGCTATATAAGTAATTATCTATGTATGCTTTGCTTTGCTATAAGTTAATTATTGAAAAAGGCTGAAATAGTTGATCCTAGACTTTTTCAGTTGTCATATTGTGCAATACATATATACAACTATCATTGTTAGAGTATCTATATTACTATTATTTTACCTTTTACAAACGGAATCATTGTATTAAAAGATGTGATTTAGAGATATGAAAATAAAATATTAGACTTAAAGATCTTTACAAACCTTGTTATGTCATATTAGGTACACATAAACCTTATATTTTGATATGGTATGTGATTTGCAACGTGTTTAAATCACACTCGCTCTTATATAAATATATAATTTTCATTTCCTAATTACTCCCTCCGTCCCATTTTTATTGTCCACTATTGACTTTTTTAGTTTTTCTTTATCAACTTTGACCTTAAATATTTTTGTGAATGTTATATAATATTTGATGCAAACTATATAAATGGATTGAGTTTTAAGTGTATTTTTCAATGGCATAATTTTTTCATCAAGTATTATATAATAAAAAAATATATTTACGGTCAAATTTTAATCAGTTTGACTTTGAAAATTCAAACTGGATAATAATTTTGGGACGGAGGGAGTATCTTGTCATGGTCCTTTTCAATCACTTGGTTGATTTAAGTTTACATGTAGGAGAGGAACATAATTTATTTTTTATGACGTATTCTTAAGTTAAGGGGAAAAAATAAAAAATAATAATACAAAAAAATTGCTATGCATATAAAATTAATGTATTATTTTAGGGTTTTAAGTCATTGTTTTAATTAAAAGTTTTTTAATAATTTTCTCTTAAATCATCCCACTCTTTCACCTTTTTTTTTTTTTTTTTTTTCATCTGAAAAATTCGGGAACAAAAATTTATTTTATTTTATACAGTATTATTAAGTTAAGTTAAGAAAGAAAAAAAAATACTGCTAATTTTTAGGATTACACCAGTTGTTGCATGTAAGTTTAATGTTTATTTTTTTAAGTTGTTGTTTTATTAAAAGTTTCCTAATAGTTTCTTAAATCATCCCACTTTTATTATTAAAAAAGAAAAAAAAATTAAGAGAAATATAACTAAATTTTAACTTATTTTTTTTCTTATTTTTTTTCCTCTCCTCTTCTAAAAAACTCAGGAACACAAATTTATTTTATTTTATAACCATTTATCTTCTCTTCTTTTTTAAATAAAACTCAGGAACACAGTTACATCATTTTAGTACTATTTGTTCTTATAATTATTATTTATATTAATTTACTTTAAAGTAAACTGCAAAATGCATTCCTGTAATTTACATATTTTGACAGCTTACATCCCTGTCATAAACTTTTGGCAAAATACATCACCCGTTAGGCAAACGTTTGCCACCCTACATCCCTCGTTAACCATGAGGACTAACGATGCAAATTTTTTCTTCGTTATCTCTTAACGAGATTGATAATGTTACACCGTTAGCCTTCAGGACTAACGGTATTTGCATCGTTAATCCTTTTTTTTACGTTATCTCCATTTTTTGTACGTTTCTCCGTTCTTTGTACGTTTTCTCTGTTTTTTGTACGTTTTTATCCATTTTTTATACGTTTTATCCGTTTTTATATGTTATTGTTCCTTTGATTCGGTTTTATCCATTTTTTGTACGTTTTATACCTTAAATACTAGTTTATGAGATAACTCTCACAAACATAAAACTTATCCTAACATGACTCAAAACATATCCTAAACAATGACTCAACATTTATATTAATAAACATAATAAATAAACTACGATAGTTATCCAACAGGGGCGTATCATACTCACAGATATATATATATATACAGGATTCTGAAAGACAACATGTATTGTAGGTCACCTAGTGGCCCAAAGCAAAGAATTAGCAATGATTTAATTTGTTTCTACCTTTTTGTCATTTACAAATAGTATGATTTCAAATTCCAGCCTATTATAGGCATTATATTCTTTTTTCAAAATGTAAATAATTCTAATTCTAATAATGTAATCAAGCAACAAGTAACGGATATCTTATACATTATATTCGTAAATGATATCTCTACTATATATATAAATAAATAAATAAATAAATAAAATCTTAAAACTTAAAATTTTTTAAAACATGTTCAATCCCAAAAATTAAGGTTGTAAACGAACTGTACGTTCAATGAACATTTTATGAACCGTTCGGTAAAAAGTTCGTTTATGTTCGTTTGTATATTAAATGAACGAACATGAACAATATTTTACGTTCGTTTAGTTAAATGAACGAACATGAATAAAATTCGCGTTCGTTCATTTATGTTCATGAACGTCTGATTATGCGTTCGTTAACGTTCGCTTATGTTCATTTATTTATTTATGTCTGTATTTGTATAATTTTAAAATTAGTTTGTTTAAATAAAACAACACTTGTAAAACAATATATGTTGTATAATTTAATGAAATTTATATTTATTTGTCTATATTCATTTATGTTTGATAGTTTATGTTCATTTAGCGTTCATTTAGTGTCTTAATGAACGAACATGAACAACTCATTTTCTTAATAAACGAACATGAACAAGAAAATTCGTCCGTTTAAGCGTTCGTGTCCGTTTATTTGTTCGGTTAAAATTAAACGAACGAACATGAACAAGGCTCCATTCGTGTTCGTCCGGTTCATTTACAGCCCTACCAAAAATATTTGTTTAAGAAAATTATCAAAATAGACTGGTCGTTATACGAGTTATCATTTTTCAGGCCTAAAGTTTTCAAAAGTCCAAAATAAATCGGGTGACTAAGCAACTTGTACAACGCAACCACAAGCCAACAAGTGTCCAAGTATATGTGGATTAATCTTTATTCGACTATTTAAGGACACATGTACGTAGACATGAGTTGCCCAAAAAATGAGTCACCCTTTGGTCTATTTTAAGTTTTTGAAAATTTTAAGCCTCTAAAGTGATAAGTTGTAAAGCGACTTGTATATTTTGGTAATTTTTCCTTTTAGAAATTAAATTTTAATCTTTTGTTTAATTTTTCACATAAAAATTCAAACAATATTACCTTTTAACGATATTACCTTTTAACGATGTTTTCACCAAAAATTTCAAAATTATGTAACGATAACTTTTGATAACCTTTATTTATTTATTTCTTAATTTATTTAATCCTATCATTAATAATTTATAAAAAATTCTAACATGTTTGCATTCATACTAACTGCAATATAAAAACATAACATGATCTTGGTTCTTGTACATGCGAAAGAAAAAGAAAGCCCAAGAAAAAAAATAAAATTTTAATACAATTGCAGAATATAAGTAAAGCAGTACTAGAACAAAACTACTTTAGAGCATACTTAAATCTATAATATTATTTTAAGTAAATATCACAATTTAACCCGCAAACTTTCTACTCTCTTACTTTCTCTACAAATAAATACGCACAATCAAATACGCTACTATACACAATCGCCGCTATACGCGGGTAATCGTTTAGTCTAATAAAGTAAAATGACATAACCAAGTGTGCTCATTAGAAAACTTGGCTTCTTGTTCAACTGAATAGAAACAAAATTTAACACAATAATTTCCTTTTATACACACAACTACCAGCCCATGCTATCTCCTCTGACATGTCCTCATGTAATGCCAAAGAGAAATGATACTTCTTCGTGCATTGTGTTCTTTTTTTTTTTTTTTGACAGGTAAATTTCCAACTTAGGTTTACCACCCCGAAGACCGGGGCCCTAACCACCATTCCGACCAGACTATGTTGTCTTAACCGGGCCCACGCTGGCGTACGGAATGTGGCTCTACGGTGTCGCGAGGGAACCGTACCGCCTCTACACAGATTTTACCCTGCTAGAGAAACGGCCGGATTAAAACCCCGACGCTGCTCGGATTCGAACCCCGGTCTACTGACCCAAGATTCGAATCTTCATTGCAATACCAACTGCGCTAAGGCAGCTGATGTGCATTGTGTTCTAACTAATCATTCTGAAGGTTTAGATGACAATTTCTATCCGACTTTGGTGTCCAACAAATAATAATAGTTCATTATAAATATTAGACGTTTGCCATGCTGTCTGAAATTTGTATAAGATTACCCTGATGGCCTTTTATACAAAAAGCCTAAATTATATACAAGCTTCACAAACTGTAAAATGCCAAGTAGAACGAATTTCGTTAAATTAAATAAGTTACAAAAATCTATGGAGTACGCATGCTTAATGCACGGCACTGATTAGTTTCGTAGCACAAACCACGCTGCAGCAAGTTATGTTCACAAAATTGATGCAGGCAAAAACTGAGATCCAAAAATATACATATATAATTTAAATGCCAAAATTTTTGCAAAATTTTTTTGTACTCATTGGTTTCTTTCCTAGTGATGTTGGTGCTACTCTGCTACATTTGAATAGTTAGCCCTTGACTAGTACAGTATTGTTTCTGACTCTTGAGAACACGCGAATAATAGTTCCAATCTCGGTTCATTTCATCTATGGGACCTTGACCAAACGGGTTTTGCTCTACATATGTCCTCCCATCATCAGCGGCTGCAAAACCTTCAAGATAGGCTCGGAGTGCGCCAGTGGGACCTGTAGAAAGAAGTCGGCATCAGTTACACTAGCAACAGGCATCTCTATAAAAAATTCCATTTTAAGGTGGCAAAAAGATGGATTAGGTAACAGATCAAAATCGGCTAATTACAATGATGGGTCACTTTGCCAGTTGGACCAGCCCAACAACACCATTTTTGTCCATTTTCTGGATTTGGTGATTAGTGTAAATATCAGCAAGTACATGATTTAAAAATATAAAAAAAAAAAAAAAAAAAAAAAAAAAAAAAAAAAAACACTAAGAATATTGTTTCTTCTGTTACATAAAATGATTTAAGATGCTGTAAGCATCTGCATACACATTAGACCGAGTTTTGACCGGCTAGACCCATTTACATTTTAGCCCCTTAAAATATTATACCCATTTGATGTGTTATCAAACAAATACACCTTTTTTCATACAACTAAGTGAAAATTGCCACCTCTACTTCCACTAGGCAGTAGCAAATAAAAGAACAAAAGAAAACAAAAGTGGCATTGGTACTGTTGTGATACAAGAATGTTTGATTGTTTTGGTCTTAATTATCATTTTCTGTATCATGTTTTGTAGTGTATACAGAAACAAGTATGTGATTGGGGATTTCAATTTATGCACGGGGAACTGAAGATGGAGATACTCGCAAATCGAAGAGAAACCAGCGAAATCAGAACAAGAAAGCACAGGCACAGCCTTAATTACTTAAAATATGTGAAAGCATTGAAGCAAAATCTATTTATAAGATGACTCACCTAAGCAATCGTCATTCGTGTCTCTGTATTTGTAAGAAGTTGGAAAGATTCCCGTGTGCTTCTACAAGATACATAATGTAAATCTTTTTAGAACAAATTCAGTATCATAAGAATTTGCAAGTTCAAACCAGAAGGGAATGATCTTACAGGATTGAGCAATGCCTTGTACGGAGAATCATCCAACAACAATGTATTTGATTCATTAAAAGTTCCTTTCACCCATGAACAACCATTCATCTCCCAAAACTTTCTCAGCTCTTTAAAGACGATGCACTTACGACTGTCTTCTAGAGTCCTCATCCCTGAATTTCTGCAATGGGAAGCATCCTGAATTTTCCACATATGTAACATATCAGTGTCGTTTAATTCGCATTTATGACAATATGATTCGATACTAGTATTACTCACCCAAATAAAAAGCAATTTCTTTTGTAGATCTCCGAACAGACAATCAACCACAGGGTCCAAATTTTTCCTACCATGTATAAAATAGTTACATATACTGCACGCAACGAAAAGAAGAAACTATTTGAGAGAAAAAAAATTAGACCAAACAGTACTTCATCCTTGAAGACCAAATGCCAACATTGAATTTCTCGAAACAAAAAGACAGGAAATCATCCAAATATGGTCTCTTAAATACTGCATAAAAAAGTAAGTTTAGTAAACAACAATTCATGATTTATGTTATAAAAAAAAAAAAAAAAAAAAAAAAAAAAAAAAAAAAAAAAAAAAAAAAAAAAAGAAGATTATCATCATACCTGCTTTACCGCGAGAATATTTATCCGCTTCAACATCTTTTGGACGAGGGTGAACAATATCTGCCAGCAACCCATTTACATCAAAAATAACAAGCTTTTTCCCCAGTGTCGCCTTAGTTATCTCTTTGTTTTCACTAGGATTTACATCAACCTTTTGTTTCTTAGTTTTCTGCTTCGAATTACTTGCGCCAATCTCACTATTAACAACTTCTGGGCCTTTCTTACCATCCACATTATGATTTGTAATATCACTTAATTCATTCTTATTGGTAACTTTTGTGTCAAGAACTTTAGTTGTACTCAAGCCACCTATTGCATTTACCTTATCCTGTATGTTTTCACTTGTACTCAAAATGTCACCCGAAAGTGGACTCTTTTTCTTCTTTCTCTTCCTCTCACTCTTTTTTGATGCTGTAGTATCTGCTGTGGTTGTACCTGACCCCGTTTCACCATTGTCAGCTTTCAAGTTTTGAGGAGTCAAAATTTCTCCTATGGTTAGACAACTGTTTACTGCACCATTCACATTAAGATTCGCGGTTGCACTCGACCCCATTTTTCCATTGGCGGCTTCTGTGTGCTCTTCTTCTTTTGACACCATCTTCACATCAGGTAGTGCAGTTTTACCCAAGACCATCTCACCACTTATTGCTTCAGTAACTTTCGTTAGGCCTCGACTAGTACTGTATAATTTCCGACCCTTAAGAACACGCGAATAATATTTCCAATCTGGATTCATTTCATCTATGGGACCTTGACCAAACGGGTTTTGCTCTACATATGTCCTCCCATCCTCAGCGGCTGCAAAACCTTCAAGATAGGCTCGGAGGGCGCCAGTTGGACCTGTAGAAAGAAGTTTGACATCAGTTACACTAGTAAGGCAAAAAGATGGGTTGGGTAACGGATCAAAATCGGCTAATTACTATTTACTATGACGGGTCAGGTTGCCAGGTTGGCCTGACCCAACAACACCCTTTTTGTCCATTTTCTGGATTTGGTAATTTGTGTACTATCAGCTACTATATGATTAAACTAACTTTACTAACATAAAAAATTGTTGTTTCTGTTACATAAAATGATATAAGATGCTGTAAGCATTTGAACACATGTTGGACCAAGTTTTGACTGGCTAGACCCATTTAGATTTTAGCCCCTTAAAGTATTATACCCATTTGATGTGTTATCAGACGAATACTCCTTAATTGCCACCTCTACTTCCACTAGGCAGTAGCAAATAAAAGAACAAAAGAAATCAAAAGTGGCGTTAGTACCGTTTCGATACAAGGATGTTTGATTGTTTTGGTCTTAATAATCATTTTCTGTATCATGTGTATACAGAAATAACGATGTGATTGGGGGTTTCAATTTTATGCATGGAGAACTGAAGATGGAGATACTCGCAAATCGAAGAGAAACCAGTGAACTCAGAACAAGTAAGCACAGGCACATCCTTAATTACTTAAAATATGTGAAAGCATTGAAGCAAAATCTATTTATAAGATGACTCACCTAAGCAATCATCATTCACGTCTGTGTATTTGTAAGAAGTTGGAAAGATTCCCGTGTGCTTCTGCAAGATACATAATGTAAATTTTTTTAAAGGCCAATTCAGTATTCATAAGAATTTGCTCGTTCAAACCAGAAGGGAATGATCTTACAGGATTGAGCAATGCCTTGTATGGAGAATCATCCAACAACAATGTATTTGATTCATTAAAAGTTCCTTTCACCCACGAAGGACCATTTTTCTCCCAAATATTTTTCAGCTCTTTAAAGACGATGCACTTATCACGGTCTTCTATAGTCCTCATCTTTGAATCTATGCAATGGACTGCACTCTGAATTTTCACATATGTAGCACATCAGTGTCGTTTAAATCGCATTTATGACAATATGATTCGATACTAGTGTTACTCACCCATGTAAAAAGCAATTTCTTTTTTAGATCTCCGAACAGACAGTCAACCACCCGCTCCAAATTTTTCCTACAGGATATACAATAATTACATATACTGCATGTTATGAAAAGAAGAAACTCTGTGAGAGAGAGAAAAAGATTAAACCAAACAGTACTTCAATCTTGAAGACCAAATGCCAACATTGAATTTCTCGAAACAAAAAGACAGGAAATCATCCAAAAATGGTCTCTTAAATACTGCATAAAAAAGTAAGTTTAGTAAACAACAATTCATGATTTATATAAAACAGAAATAACATTAGATTATCACTAAGAAGCACAATGAAAACCAAATCATACCTGCTTCCCTGTGAGAATATTTATCCGGTTCAACATCTTTTGGACAAGGGAAAACAATATCTGCCAGCAACCCATTTACATCAAAAATAACAAGCTTTTTCCCCAGTGTCGCCTTAATTATCTCTTTGTTTTCACTGGGATTTACATCAACCTTTTGTTTCTTAGTTTTCTGCTTCGAAGTCGTATTACTTGCGTCAATCTCACTATTAACAACTTCTGGGCCTTTCTTACCATCCACATTATGATTTGTAATATCACTTAATTCCGTCTTATTGGTAACTTTTGTGTCAAGAACTTTAGTTGTAATCAAGCAATCTATTGCATTTACCTTATCCTGTATGTTCTCACATGTACTCAAAATGTCACCCGAAAGTGGACTCTCTTTCTTCTTTTCCCCCCTCTTTCTCTTTTTTGATGCTGTAGTATCTGCTGCGGTTGTACCTGACCCCGTTTGACTATTGTCAGCCTTCAAGTTTTGTGCGTTTTGAGTCAAAATTTCTCCTATTGTTAAACTACTGTTTACTGCACCATTCACATTAAGATTCGCGGTTGCACTCGATCCCATTTTTCCATTGCCAGCTTCTGTGTGCTCTTCTTCTTTTGACACCATCTTCACATCAGGGTGTGCAGTTTTACCCAAGAACATCTCACCACTTATTGCTTCAGTAACTTCCGTTGCACTCGAGCCTTCAATTGCATTAACCTTGCTCTGAATGTTTTCACTAATACTCAAAATGTCATCTACAACTGTCTTCAATTTCCTTTTTTTCTTATTTCTCTTTTTCTTTTTCGGTGTTGTGTTATTGGTTGTCGTTTTACTGGGAACCGTTTCGCCACTCACTACTTCATTAACTTTAGCACTCAAAACGTCACCCGCAACTTTCTTCGTTTTCTTTCTTCTCTTCTTTTTTTTTGAAGTTGTACTATCTGTTACAGTTTTACCCAAACCCATTTCACCACTCACTACTTCATTAACTTTAGCACTCAAAACGTCACCCGCAACTTTCTTCGTTTTCTTTCTTCTCTTCCTTTTTTTTGAAGTTGTACTATCTGTTACAGTTTTACCCAAACCCGTTTCACCACTCACTGCTTCATGAACTTTAGTACTCAAAATGTCACCTGAGGCTATTTGACCAGTTGCATTTGTACTTGGAATTGAACTCTTTTCCTCAACTGTAGTGGCTGGACTTAACACCATCATCTTCGGATCAACAGATGCAATTGCACCTAGGCTTCCAGGATTTTCAGTCCCTTCTCTTTTGTCTAATGATTCTAGATTTGAATTCCGTTTTATCCTGAGCTTTCTTCTCCTATTCTTTTTCCGTGTATTAGTGAGCTTAGCAGAAACTTCATCTTTATCAGTTTCCATCACTAAACACTCCTGAACCGGAGCTGGACTTAACACTGTCATCTGCTGATCAAAGATAGCAGCTGGACCTAAAATGTCATGTGAGGCTGTTTTATCGGGTGCATTTTTACTTGAAATTGAACTCTTTCCATCAATAGTATCAGCTGGAGTTAACACTATCATCTTCTGATCAGCAGTAGCAGCTGGACTGCAGATGTCTTGTAAGGCTGTTTTATCTGGTGCATTTGTACTCGAAATTGAACTCTTTCCATCACCATTAGCAGCTGGACTTGTCACCATCATCTCCTGATCAACGGATGCAATTGCACCTAGGGTTGTATTTGGATTTTCGGTATCTTCTCCTTTGGCTAATAATTTGTTTTTTTTGCATTTTGATTTCTTTCTTCGCTTTTTCTTTTTCGGTTTCTTTAGTTCAGTGAGGTTAGCATCACCTTCAACTTTATCAACTTCCATATCTAAACACTCCTGGACTGGAGGCGACACTACTACTTCTTCCATTCTAGCTAGACTTCTACAGTAATACCTAAGAGAGTATCCAACAACAATATAGTAAAACTTAAACTCAGCTCTAAACCTGCATCGACATTTTTTTATTTTTACTGCATAACTGCTTATCTACTTTTTTTAAGAAGATAAGCAGTTTGAAGTATTTGGAACTTCGGATCACTCCAAATGCTAGTGCTTATCGGCTTATTTTGGAGCAAAATGCTTACATAGGATAAAACTGAAATTACCTTTTAACATCATACATATTCAACCTAAAAATCCATTTCGAATAAATTATGTTTTAAAGTTTCTAAAGAGAGCAAATTATTGTTTGGTCTTATTGCATTTTATACAAAATAAGCCAATCAAATACTGCACTGAAAAGTGCTTATCTTTTTTCAAGCCATAAGTACTTATCTACGGAATGAATCAAATATAATATTCCTAAAAGAACACATTTTTATTTGGTCTTATTGCATTTTTTATAAAGGGTATGTCATAAGCTCTGGCTTATATTGAGACGCCCAAAAGTCTCAAAATAAGTTTAAACAAACACGAAAAAATAAGCAAATCCAAAACAGTATCTTATATTTAAGCAGCTTATTAATAAGCAATCTCAAACACCATCATAATCAAAGTTATGCAACTTTTAAGTAATACTAGCAATAGAACAGCGTTTGAAAAGTACCTTAATGTCGATGTGTTTAGTTTCCGGACGGCTGAGGTGTGGAGTTAGGGTTCAGAAACCTGACATTTTAGAATGATGATGGTCTAATAATATGTGTTTGGACCCTCAACTTTTTCTTTTGTTTTGTTTTAAACCTCAAGTTTTCAAAGGTTTTAATATCCGCACAAACATCTCAAATACGCTCGTGTTAGACACGAGCGTATACTTTCTAAATTTCTCTCTTTTCACTCGAACTTTTGTAATACTTTCTCCGTTCTCTACTCAATGTTTGTTATTTATCAAAGAGTCGGCTTTTTACGCATGATGAAGACCCCGAGCGGGGAGAAGATGATGTGGTGGGTTGGGAGTGAGTCGGTGTTCCCGTAAATAGTGAACTAGCATGGGCTCTTTCGTGAGTAATCCTTACCATTTAAAGATCATGGCCTCACATAAAGTATATGTGGCAACGAAAAGGGACCTTTGTACCCACACTAGAACTCTTATTGTATACGGGACTTGGTTAAGGTTTGAAAAGGAAATATGATGTTTAGCTCTTATTGTTGTTACAAAAATGACATATCTTTTATATGTTAACCTAAAATTATAAGTGAGGGGTATTCTCTATTAGCTCACTATAATTAGAGTTTGTGTCGTCCTTTGTTGGTTGTGGGTGAACACAATGAGTATTCACCAGTCATACAATGTTTAGATGCATGAAACATGGACGGTAGGTTGACTTTGGTCATTTGACATTTTATTATCATGTCCATTATATGAACATTGTGTTTTGTCTTCATTAATTGAATTATTTTATTGAGTTAATCGAGCCATAGTATCATTCACCTTATAAAGAGCATTAGCTATCTTGAGTTTGGATTAAATTTAACTTTACTTTGGTTTAAGTTGGAGGTATCCAAAGTGTACACCGCGACGCGTACAATAGTACTATGTGCATGTACTTGGATTGTGCACGTGCTTTGATTGATATAGGGAATGATCGGGCTCTAAAGGGATACTGATGTGTTATACTATGTCTAGTTTTAAATTTATATTTTGCCAACTTTCCTATTAGACTAACACTAACGGGCAGTGTACCAGGTCAATCCTAGCTAGTTTGGTAAGTACGGGTCATTCGCAAGGAGTAGGTAAATTTAATAGCTAACCTAGTGAATTTCTATAGTTTTAAAAGGGGGTTTGATTTGAGATTAATTAAACTACTAAAAACAATAAAAGTAAATTAAACTATGTTATACTACTAGTGTTGTGATCAAATTAGGGAAGAAGTGCTGGCCATATTAATGCTACTACATTTTCATTTATCTGTTTATTAGTGCAATGAGCTAATGATTCATATTAGTGACGCCAGGATCATGCATACAACATTTTCCTATCTATATTAAACTAGGGCACAAGGTCACAATACTCCTAATTCTATGAAAGCAACCTATGTCCCTAATGCAATTTATCGATCCACTCAATCACAATCACAATCGCACATAAAGTGGTGTCAACTAATCTATATGATTTATCAACGGTATCCGAAGAGTCATAACGCAATACCTAATCATCCCAAGAAGAATCCTATGCGGAGGAACACTTATGTTAACTTATTTGTGTTAGTATTTAGGGTCTAACCTTAGGTAGTGTCACACCCCGTCTAAGGCGGAAACATGAGGCATGACGGAGAGTTACCGTCATAACATATTGGTATAACATAAATAGAGACATCACTAAATAAATATTCAAGGTACAAAGTCACAACGACTTCGGACACAAGCATAGACTTGCATGAATATGTCATGAATATGTCAATATACAACAATATAGATAAAACTAGTTTTTAGATCCCACATCCCGAGATAAACAAACAATGGTTCAACGAAAACAATTCAACAAGAATAATGCACTCGAAACCAAGAAAAATGACCCAAAAGGGTTCCGTCCTAGGTCCACTAGGCAAGGCAGGAAATACTATCTTCCTTAAGCACAACTATTGTTATCACTTGAAAATGAATACTCGAAAATGTCAACATAAATTTGGTAAGCTCGTAGGTTTAGAGTGTAAACCACGTTTGATGTGCATATAAAACTTTGTAGGACAATAGTGAGTAAGATGCAAATACAAACACTTAACGAAATCACAAGCTAGCAACAACTGATCATGACTGCATACACACATAATGATGCAGGTTTTACCGACCAGGTTTTAATATTTATAAAGTAACTCGTTTACCTAAGGTCTACCTAATGCACTATCGGGCAGTATACCCGGTCATGTGAGGTATAGCTAGTTGGTAAAGCCGAGGTCGTCCCAAGACCTATGAGTGTGGAGTCTATCTAAGTCTGCTGTCATGTTAAAAAGGGGGTTTATGATTGTAGAGATTAATTAACTAATAAAAGTAAATAACAAAACAAGTAAATAAATGGAAGAGAATCAATAAGGAGAAGTAGTGCTAACCTAATTACTACTCTTGTTATTATCATGATTAGTTTTCTATAAGTGCATCCTATCATGTCGTCTAGGGGTTATATGCATTTAGGATCAGAGGGTTAAATCACCTAAATCTATCTTACACCTTGTCCTATTCCCTCCTATTGTAAAGACGAGAGTTCATCGGGCGGCGTGAACCTACAAAGATGCAAGAGTCATTAAGTACATCTACTAACATGGACAAGTCTAGCGGGATGTGGCATGGTCAGATCTTACACCCCCTCTAGCTTCTTTAAGCGTATCGCGTTGATAGGTAGTCCTAGGGTTAATTCGCACATGTATGGTGATATTTCTATCACCAAGTCACATCCCCATCGGCTTAGGTCCTAGGGTTAATTCACCAAGCCTCCAAGGAACTACCAATGCTCAACACTACCAAAACTAGAGTGTCCTAAGACTCGCCATGAAAGTATACAAACAATATGACAATAGATGCATAGAAAACTAAATCATAACAATAACAATTTCATAACTAGGCTAACACCAAGAGGTGTTTAGCCACTCATATTCATAATTGCAGTAAAACAAGAATGTATTATTACAAATGTAAACATGAATTGAATACAAGACAAAGGAATGAATAAACTTATGATTGGTGTGTGAATTCTCCCTTGGAATTGACTTGTATGTGGATTCAACTTCGTTCCTCCTGCTCCCTGAGTTTCTCCCAATTTCTGTCTGGTGAAAAGTGAATAAATAAACTTGGAATTAGGGTTTGTATTTATATGCCCGACTTTGCTACGGCGTAGCTGAATGAGTGGCTATGCCATAGCCTTTGTAAATATCAACTACGCCGTAGCTTGATCAAGTGTTACGGGCGTAGTTTCTTCTTTAGATGCATCTACGGCGTAGTTATATGGGGAACTATGCTGTAACTTCTTCTTTGGCTACTTGAGTTTCGTATTTCCTCTTTTTGGGGTCTACGTCGTAGGTGGAGAGTAGCCACTCTGTAGAGCCCTTTAGTAGATCACTACGCCGTAGTTAGGGATGAGCTACGTCGTAGTCTTCATTAGTTCTTACTACGGTGTAGGTAGATGAAACCTCTACGCCGTAGTTGGTGCAGAATCCGCATACTTCATATATTTTGTCTTTAGTCCTTCCATTTCCACGTTTCTTGGTTCCTTTACTCATCTTTGCCCTGAAAACAGAATATAAACAAATAAGAGTATATATCCTAACATATGAATACAAAAGATGAGTATTAAGGGGGAAATTAACACTTAAATCATGGACTTATTTGATGTTACCACATAACTTGATCCAGATGAAATTCACCCTCCGTTTAACTCACAATATGCAAGGGCGGGGGTGTTAACCCAAATAGTACTATCAATTCATCATTTGGCTCTAAACCGGAGTTAAACAACTGTGCACGTTCAAATCACAAATTATATCCATACTATAAGGCACAGATTGCAATCAAAGTGCACATTTTGTCCAAAATACGAAAATGTAATACAGCATAAAAGCATTTCAAAATATAATTTGAGTATCATTTTCCTCTAAGGAAAATACGAGTAAAAATGGGTTATGAAAACTCACCTCAGTCAAGTGCAACGAATTTTAACCGTGACCTAAGTAATTAAGTCATTTTTAGAAATAATACGACATGTACTATATGCATATGAGTTTTACAAAGTTTTATCACCCTTATATACCTGTAGTGTGGTTTTATAAAGTTACGTAAGTCAAAAGTTTAAGAAAAAAAAATACTCAAAACGTGTTTTTAGTACTTAGAAACCCTAAAAATAAATTTGTGTTTGAATGTGAAGGAAAATGGCTTACTTTGTAATCTTATTTATAGTGCAAGACAAAGGAAAGTTGAATGGTCTAAATGGGAGTCAAATGGGAATGTATAATCAAAGGTGGTAAGGGTTCACATGAACACATAAGGGGGCATGAGCTGTTAGGCTTATCAATGCATGGTTGCTTATGAATCTTTGCAAAGCTAGATCATTTTTGTGAAATGTGATAATTTAAAAGTAGGTGTTGGTATATTGATGGTTGTGGCTAGGGGTGTCAGTAGGGTCGGGTTGACCCGACCCGACCCGAACCCGATAAGGCTTATCGAGTCGGGTTGACTCGGGTTAAAAAATCTTATCGGGTTGTGTGACTCGAACTCGATAACCCGATATAGTTATTGGGTCGAGTTAGGATTGAATTATTTTTTTATCAGGTTATCGGGTCTACCCGATAAGATCCGAAATGTATTTTTTTTTAAATTATTATCGTCATTGCGCTGGAAAAGAGTGTCAGTCGTTCGAGACATGCCTTTTGTTGTCACACATTTCAAAAGAACCCTTGTGAAGTTGATATGATTGTTGTTGTTACCTTAAGTTAATATGAGTTCGTTGTAACTTTAACCATTATTTGATAATATAAGGGTTTTTAAAATACTATTTATATCTAACCATACTGTGAGATGTTTCTACTTGATAATATAACTTGGTAATATGGTTCTGCATTTGGTGAAGTTTATCTTACATGTGCTTTGGTACGTCTAGTACAATTGAAATGATGGGTTTAATGGTTTGTTAATGTTGAAATTTGTAATTTGAATGTTTTACTACTGCTCTCACTGGTTTTAAACTACACTATGGAATAATGGTTGATGGATGTAAGCTTAACCTCTAATTGAAATGAATCAGTTGTAATTTTATAAATTATGTTATGGTTCAATTTGTTAAAAGTCCATGGTCATTATACTTTTAAATAATCATTGGTTCAATCACATAATTAGAAAGTAGAAACATCTCACAGTAAGGTAGGAACCCGATTAACCTGAATCACCCAACCCGACATAACTCGACCCGACAACAACCCAAACCTGATAACCCAATTACTTATTGGGCCAGGTTGCGGGTCACTTTTTCATATTAAAAAACCCGATTCAACCTGATAACACCCCTAGTTGTGGCCAACCATATAGGGGTTTAGAGGTAGGGGAAGGGAATATTTGATTTTTGATAGATATAGATGCGTAAGCATGTATAATGTAAGGGTGGTGTATTGGGTTAGTTATTGCATGCATGTATGTGACTTAAATGCAAGACGTATGCGTTTTACGTAAAACTTTTGAAATATTTGATTTTTAATATATATATAAATGCGTATGTATCTAAGGTTTACTAAACTTAGTTTTGTGTCGGTATACGTTTAAAGTCATTTTCCGATTTACGAGATTCAACCTAACGGTTATACATCAAAGTAAATATTCAAGTATTCAAGATAAATTGTTTTGAGTTTATGGTCAAGTTAATGAACCTGAAAACTGTGAGTTGCTACAGTCTACCAACGTAAAGAGAATTTCGTCCTGAAATTCAGCCAGTACTACTCATGGGCGAGTCTATCCTCGAACATATGCGGGTACTTAAGTCTTATTTGATCATCTTGTTCTCAGGTAAATTAAAGTCCTTACTTTGAGTTTCATCAAACCTTGACGATCGGAATCTTACTACGTTTCAACTTCTTGATCTCAAATTCTATGATCTCCACGGGTTCTTCTACGAAGTGTAACTTGGCATCTATTTGAATCTCTTCTAACGGTATATGTAAGGTTTTATCAGCAAGACATTTCTTAAGATTCGATATGTGGAACGTATCGTGGACGCCACTTAACTCTTGAGGCAATCTCAGACGATAGGCTACCAGACCAATTATCTCAGTAATCTCGAATGGTCCTATAAATCTTGGTGCTAACTTACCTTTTTTACCGAAACATACGATACCTTTCCAAGGCGACACTTTGAGTAACACATGATCACCGACACAAAATTCTAGAGGTTTGCGATGGTTATCGGCGTAGCTTTTCTGACGATCTCATGCAGCCTAGAGTCTATCCTTAATTTGAAAGATCTTTTCGGTAGTTTCTTGTACGATCTCAGGTCCGATCATTTGGATTTCTCCGATTTCAACCCAAGCTATTAGGTGAGCGACACTTCCGTCCATAGAGTGCTTGAAACGGTGCACACCTTATACTAGTGTGGTAACTATTGTTATAGGAGAACTCGACCAATGGAAGATGAGTATACCAATTTCCTCTGAAATCTATGACACACGGTCTAGACCATCGGTCTAAGGGTGGTAAGCGGTACTCATATCCAAACATGTTCTCAATGCATCTTTTAACATTTTCCAGAATCACGACGTGAAACGACTCACAATCAAATATTATCGATATAGGTACACCATGTCTTGCCACCAGCTCTTTAATGTAGAGCCTTGCCAATTTATCTATCTTATTATCCTCTCGGATAGGTAAGAAATAGGCAAACTTAGTTAATCTATCCACAATAACCCATATTGAGCCGTACCCACTACTAGTCCTAGGCAACTTTGTTATAAAGTCCATGATTATATTTTCCTACTTCCACTCGGGAATTTCCGGTTGTTGAAACAAACTAGATGGTCTCTGATGTTCAGCCTTAACCTTTGAGCAAATCAGACACTTACTAACATAGACGGTTATGTCTTTCTTCATTCGAGGCCACCATTATAAATCTCTAAGATCGGGGTACATCTTACCCGCCCTTGGATGGATGAAGTACCTCGTTGTGTGTGCTTCGTTCATGATCAAGGTCCTTACATCACCTGTCAACGGTACCTAGATCCGATCCACAAAGTATAACCCACCGTCCTCATTCTTCTCCATTTGTTTATCTAGTCCTTGCAGCATTTCAGCTGGTGCATTTACATCTTTAGACGCTTCATTTTGAGCTGCCAATATCTTGCCCTTGATACCCGAATGTATAGTCATGCTCATGGCTCATACTCGTATTGGTTTAACTCTTTCTTTCCTAGTCCTCGCAACATTTTAGCTGGTGCATTTACATCCTTAGACGCTTCATTTTGAGTTGCCAGTATATTGCCCTTGATAGTTGATACCCGAATGTATAGTCATGCTCATGGCTCATACTCGTCTTGGCTTAACTCTTTCTTTTCTACTTAACGAGTTAGCTACTACATTTGCCTTACCCCGATGGTAGCGAATTTAGTAGTCATAATCATTAAAGAGCTTAATCCATCGCCTCTGGCGCATATTCAACTCTTTCTAATCAAAGATATGTTGAAGAATTTTATGATCCGTATAAATAATACTTTTTCTTCGTATAAATAGTGTCTCCAGATTTTGAGAGCGAATACCACAACACCTAGCTCTAGATCATGGGTGGTGTAATTCTTCTCATGAATCTTTAGCTATCGGGATGCAAATGCAAACACATTACCCCTTTGTATCAGTACGCACCCAAGACCTTGGCATGACGCGTCTCAATATACCGTAAAGTCTTTGGTCCATCAAGGATGGCCAGAACCAGGGCATTACACAAATTATCCTTCAATGTATGAAAGGCTTCTTCTTGTTCTTCGCCCCAATCGTATTTCTTGTTCTTTTAAGTTAGTGAACGTGAGAGGCTTGGCAATCTTAGAGAAGTTTGCGATGAATCGTAGGTATTAACTTGTCAGCCCTAAAAATGAACGAACTTCGGATCGGGATTCGGCGGCTTTCCAATTCTTTACTGCTTCAAAAAAAAAACAACAGCGAATCACTTTAAAAAAACATGTCAAGAAATAAAAAAGTTGCAAAATCAATCAAATAAACAACTGAACAAAAACCACATAATGTCTTGTGTAAGGAATATCACATGTACAAATAAGTCACTAATTAAAGTACTGAGGCCAAAATATCATATATGTTACACCCATATCCCGATGAGGTACCATTTATGTAAATATATTTCTATGTAAATTTAAATTATGTGTTATAGGTTAAGTAATAACTAAATGGGTGACCAAAATAAGAAGAATTGGACTAGAAGGACCATATTTGCCCAATGACCAAACTTATTACATGTCCTGGATAAATATAGTAGCTTATAGAAAAATCTAGAAAAGTTGGGTGTGTTCTAGGTGTTGACAATTAGCAAGGAGAAAAGAGAGTCATCTAGCTCATTTGAGTATCAAGAAGTAGTCAAGAATCACTAGGGATATCTTAATTGTTATCTCTTCAATAAGTAAGTGGTTTTCCCCAATTGTGAAAATTAGGATTCATATGGTGGGTTTTGAGGGATATGGCAAAAGGTAGTGAATTAATGATATCCTTACTTAGTTAGTTGCTAATTGTAGTTAATCTTGTGACAGGGAGCAATTATAGAAGCCTAATCAAGCCAAGTAGGAAGCTAGTAGGATTTGAGGTAAGTATACGAGTATAACTTATTAATGTTATGATGTTAATGTTATGATTGTGTTAATGTGATTTGTTATGGAGCTTGTGAATGAATGTTAGCTTGGATCCAATGCTAAATGTGTTAATGATATATGTATTACTTGCTTGGTCAAGGTGAGTAATGATCCCAATTTATGCTCCTTGTTAATGTTATGATTGGTGTTAATCACCAATCTTATGTAAATGCGATGTTGGTTATATCTTGTATACTTACTAAGCGTTTTCGCTTACGTTTAAAGTTAATGATGGTTTTGTAGGTACAAGTGGAGGAATCAGGGGTAAGAACCTAGCTTAGCTTGTAGTGGTAGAAGGTAGACTAGAAGACCGTATTCTTTTGGACCAAGCGTGTTGAAGTTGGAAACCCCCGAAGTGTCTTTTCGTGTTTTGGGTATATTTCAATCCATGTGGTCATTTTGTTATTTAACGGTCTTGTTGTCATATAAGGTCGATGTTCAAGTTGGGTCGTAAGTCAATGATGAGTGTGTAAATACTCATCATTTTTGTCTCATCTGAACTGCCAAAACATCCAAAAACACTCAAATATGCATCAAAATATTGAAAATATCCAGGATTGTGTTTTATATGTTTTAGATGCAAAATGATTAAAAACAAATGAAATATGAACAAAGTTTGCATAATTGGCAGTTTCAGTCCTTCAACTTTCAAAACTTGTCAAATCTAGTCCCTTAGCATTTATTTTGGAAGAAAAATCATCAAAGGTCCTTTTGGAATCACAAATAAACATATTTAGTCCTTTGGTGTGAAGTTTCATAAAATTACAAGTTTAGTCCCTGCACTTTGCAAAAATGGCAAAAATGGTCCCTGAGATGTAAAAACTTTGAAAAAATCAATTTTGGTCCTTGTGCTACTCATCTTTGGCAGGAATGGTCCTTGGGTGAAAAGTTTGGTGAAATTACATGTTTGGTCCCTGAAGTTTCAAAGTTTGGCAAAAATAGTCCCTGGAGGTGTAAAAATGGAAATTATCAAATATGGTCCTTGAACTATTTAAACTTGGCAAGATACACCCTTGTGATAACCTTGGAAACTTCCCAAATCTCACCCCTTAACTTTCGGCAAATTACACTTTTGGTCCTTGTGGTATTTCACTATAAAACCAAACGGACCCTTTCTATTATTAAACCCAAAACCAACCCACTTTATAGCTCCCCAATCCAATCCACACCCCCTAAGCCCAATCCCCAAGCCCAACACCCCTTTAATACAAATACCAGGGTCAAAGGTTTGACCCTCGGTCAAACATAGTCAAACCATCACCCTTTCCTCTCCCCCACCAACTTGCAGCATCCCATTACCACCCCTCCTCCATCACATCCCACCGCCCAAGCCACTCACCACCCCACTTACCTAACAATCCAAATAGCATTTAATGCTCACCCCCCATTGCACTCGTGCAGAGCAAATTGCTCTGTTTCTTCTTTCCCGCCAAAACACGTGTAAGGCCTAGATTAAGCCTCAGTCATCCAACAGCTCAGGAAAGGAGTGGGAAATGATCAGAAGGGTATCCCAAACCCTAATCCTCAAGTATAAAAGGAAGAGAGGCAGCAAGGAAGAAGGAGTAGTGTAAAATAGTTTTATGTATGTCGTAATTGTAATTTTCAAATTCCTAGTATAATTCAAAGCTTTTAAAGTGTATTTCTAGTGATCTCAGTGTAACTCAAACCTGTTTTAATGAATAATTTCAGTTAATCTTCAAGAACTTAGTTTATGCAATTTTCAAATTCTTATGTTTACTTAAGTGTGGTTTCTAGTCATTGTTCTGGACTTTAGGATCATATAAGCTCCTTGAATAGCTTATCAAAGCTATTAGAAGTATTTAAAACAAGTCAAGTAGTAAAAATCAGAAAATATAAAAAAATACAAAAAAAAAATCACTGAAAATAAAAAATTCAAGAAAGAAGAAAGAAGAAGCTGGAGCAGGGTGAATTATGGATGGCCCTTGGGTTTTAGTGGTTTGTGGAAACCTATAGGATGGTTATTGGTCCCTTGGTTCATGTTTGTTAGCTGGATTGCATATTGTAAGAATTTTTCTCACTTTTCTTTTGATATTGTAGCTTGGTCAATTAGTTAATATTCTCTGTGTTTCTATGCTCATTCAAGCTTGTTATATCATATTAAGTTGCTAAAAACCAGATTCTCAGTCTTAATTGCTCATTAGCTTTGAAAATCTTTGGATTGGCTTGTTAAAGGGGTGTTTGGATCTTACTGTTTCACTGTGATTTGAGGTGATTTGATAATCACTGATGCTTGGCACATGCTTATATAGTTCATATTAGGACAAGTAAACCTTAAAAACTTGCCCTTGTTTTACAAAAAGTCAAAATCACATAGACATTGGCCTAATTATCCCTATGTGTTGGATTTAGAGTGGCTTAAGCCCCATTTCCATTCACAAGTGAGTGGTGTAGCTTATTTTGGCCTTAATACAGCTTATATGATCATAATCAGTCATAAAATCTAGATCAAAACTCACAAAAGTCAAAGTTTCAAGGTTATTCAAAAAGTCAAAATTGTATGCTTTGGCAAAAATCCAAAAATTGGGAGATTTGTTTTGATTTTTGTACTTAGATTTGGACCCTGAGCTTTTCACAAGTCATTGTCTATCAGCTAATCTTTCAAATCACATACTCAGCTTATTTTTGTGATTTTTATTTAAGCTTGTGCAAAAGTTAATTTGAAGCTGCAGGGCAAGTACATGCCCTGTGCCTCAGGTTTTGACCAATTTTCCAAGGACTCCCCTGTGCTCATTAGTGGGCCCCACCATAAGAACCTTTGATTTTTGGAAAGCCAATCAGCTGATCTTTCAAAATCACAGGTTGTTTTTCATGTTATAGCTTATTAGGTAGGGCTGCTCATAGCTTTTTGTTTGACCATTTTGACTATGTATACTGAACACTCAGTATACATAGCCCTTTTTCATAAGCCACTCAAGGGCTCATTAGTGGACCCCACTCCTGGTTCTTTGGCTTTTCAGAGAGCTTATTAGCCCATTTACTTAGACCTAGGCTTAGTTTGGACCCTAGCTTATTAGAGCATAACTTATTTGACCCACCATTGTGCCTGACCACACAACCAATAACCTGAGTACTCAGGTCGTTCACCCAAATACCAAGCCCCACCCAGTGCTCAATAAAAAGCCATAAGCCCAACTTATTGGCTTATTTTGTTGTTGACTAGGTCAACTTCAAGGGTTAGGGTTTAATTTGAACCACCCTTCACCTCTGTGGACCCCACAGAGGTCCAAAAGTCCTTGTGTAAGGCCTGTTTTGGTCTTGCGTTTAGTCTAGTGCTTATTTGCTTGCAACAGCTTATTCATGTGCTTATTTTGATTCTATTTGCTTATTTCAAGTTTGTTTCCATCTGTTTTATCTTGTTTGATCATTTGGTAGCTTAAACTTAGCTTCTTCAAACAACCACAAGTCCTAATAAGCTAAATCATACATTGTTAAGCACTTGAGGGTGCACACAGCTTATTAATAAGCTACAACAAAAGTGATTTCATAAAAATTGTTTGTTTTTAGTATATAATCAGTTGTCAAATAGAAAAATCCAGAAAAAACCAACTTTAAAATTAGTGATAGCTTCTATTTAATAGGATTTATCTATTTAATTTTTCTTTTCAGCTTATTATTAAGCACTTCATCATTTTTATATTTTTCTTAATTTTCTTTTATATTAAAATATTTTCAGTAATTTTTCTAGATTTTTCTCTTTTAATTTAGTATTTATTAGAATTAATATTAGTTTAATTAATAATTAAGTAATATTAGTATATTAAATAGTTTTATAAATTTTTAATTAACAACAGTGCCTTTTTATATTTTTCCCAGATTTTATAAATCATTAAGTATTTTTAGAAAATAGTTTCCTAATTACCACTGTTCATTTTCTATTTTTCTTAATTAATTTAGTTAAATTAGTTAATAATTAATAAATAAGTAAATAATTAGTAAAATAGTCTAAAAATAATTTTTATAAACTTTTTATAATTTTTTAGGATTCCTGAGATGGTTAATTAGTTTTATAAATTTTATAAGAATTTTCTAAGTCATTTTGTTATTTTTAGTAATTTAAATTAGTTTAATTAGTTTAATTAATATAATTAGTATTTAATTAATATAAAATCCACAAAAAGACAAAAATATATATTTTTAGTTTCTAAATTTATTTTAAGTCATTTTAGAATTTTAAAAATTAATTTTGTAATTTTCTAGTTTAAATTTGTATTATAAAGCTTTTAAGTTAATTAGTCTTAATTATATATTAAACAGTTTTTATTTAAATAATTAAATATTAAATAATAAAATAAAATAAAAATAATTTTCTTTTTAATTAAATTTTCTTTTAATATTAAGTTTGTAAAATTTTCAATTTCACCCCCTGTAGTTGTAAATTGTTTAAATCTCACTTTTTCTTCTGTCTGTAATCGTTTTTGATTTGTAATTTGCTTACGTTTGTTTATATCTGTGTTTCTGTAATTGTTAACACTATTTTATTACCTTAAATACCAAGTAATTAGTAGTATAATCAAATCCAAATCTTTATTGGTTACTGTTGTCAGTGCCACTCATTCCCACAAACGTTTCATAACACCATTTCAATCTCGTCGGGACATAACGACCCGGGGAAACTCTATACTCTCCACGGAGCATTGACCTTTTGACTATTTAACTTTGTTGACCAATTTCCTTGGTCAATATTATCTGGCTATTTCAGGTTCAATCAGTCAAGTTTATGTAAATGTCAAGAAGTCTTTACGTCATGTGGTTATGATGGTATTTAGGAGGGTGTTTGGCATTTAGCCAATCTCACCCATTTTGGGAAGCTATGGGTCAAGACCTTGTACTAACAACTTTTCAATATATTAAGTATGTCAACTATTGTAAGCTTTTAAATGGATATGCGGTGGATAGATGTATTGGGTAAAAGTGTTTAGTTAAAATGGGTCTTTAAGGGGGTGTTTGGAATAAGCAGGTTTACTCCCAATTATAGGTGATGATGAATATAAAAACATGTATGAATAAATGAAACGCAGCGGAAAACATCACCTAACAAGGATCCATATAGCCATATGATCAATCAATTAATAAACAACAAGTTTATACCATTGTAGCGTGATCGGTTGAATCGTATGGAGACCGTCACCAACGTTCACAAATCACCAATGAAACCAAGTGATCAAATGAGACCACCTCTATGTTATGTCCACACTACATGTCCTTGATCACCAATTAGATGCTAGTCTTTTACCCTTGTAACCCCTTTAGTGTAAACATACAATATGTAAAAACCAAGAGATGATCAACAAAACCACATCCCCATTTAGGGTGTGTTTGTGGCGTTTTTTCCAAGAGAGGAGAGAGGGGAGAGCAATTTTTGGTAATGCCATAATGTATATTAATCAACATTGATGACTAAATCAATTTAGTCAATCATGTATGATCTTACACATTAGTCCTCCAAAAACTCACAAAAGGCCCCTCTAGACCTCCTATATGGCCTGCCATGATAGGGCCCACAATGGGCTTGCCCATTGTTGGCCCGTTCCTAAAACACTAAGTCTACATTCATGTTTAATGGCCCGTTATTGATCTTGAGTTATGTAGTCGTTTATATATTGTAAATACGACAAATACAATCTATAAAATTGGTGTCTCTGTGTATAAGTGTGTGACCCCATAGGCTCACATATGTCTAGCCATATAATTATTCATTATGACACGAGCATACTCCAACAGCTCCTACTTGCGACGTCATAATAATCAATTAATTATACAAGCAAAGATTAGCGTCTAGCAACACGCTAATGCCCTAGAAATATGTGAGGGTAGTTTCTTAAACGTCTCATTTAAATGGTTTATATGTCATCCATCCTTTTGTTACAGATACTATGTTGAACACTAGACATGGATCAAAGTCATTCTATTTGTTCAACTATTTTTCTCGATCTAGATATTGGACAAGATTACCAAGTGAATTAAGATTCATCTTAATCTCATTTGGGTATGGCCATACAAACATCTGTTCAATTCATCGAGGGCCCCAATAATATCTAACTCCATGACATGTGGAGGAACAAATCATATTTTGACTGCACGTGTCATTCATGTGTTTCAAATCACTCCTGAAGATGGTTTTATAACTACCTTATTCAGGACAGCGTTTAACCATATCAAAGAATGAAATTCCACACATGCAAAACCTACTTGCATCTCAAGTCTGAGGATAAGAGACATAACCATTTGCAAGATTCACTATTGACGTCGATCCATGCAGTGAATACTCGTAGGTTGGGTCAGTCCAATGTTCATCACAATGAACAACATGTGAGTTTGGTAAATAAATCACCAACACGCTCACATTTGCCTTAATCCGATGATACTCATGTATCGTCAACTGGCAATGGACAATTTTAGAATAAAAAAGTTATTCATGGATTAAACATGCAAATATAAAACACAGAAGTAAAAATGAAGACGATTATACCCAGTATATCAATTCATTGTATAATACGACTGCTTACAGTTCCATTATCCAAATACTAAAAAACAGATATGCACAAGACTACATATAGATCGGAATTCGATGTTTCCATCATGATCAATTTTGTTGTACAAGACAACAAGTAGTCATCTGAGTAAACTTTAAGAATACTTGTTTCAAAATTCAAAAATGTTTTGAATGATGATTGTCCTTTTTTATGTGTGCATTCAAGTACAATATGAGTATTACAACAATACATTCCATAGTGTGTTTGAAGCTAGCAAAACACCTACTTTAGACAGTCATAATAACAGTTTCCCAAACTGTAAAGTATTCTTATTCTTTTTATGTATAATGCATTAATGCTCTCAATCTAGCATATCTAGTTAAAGGTGTCATCATTCATGATGTCATCCTACTACCACTAGGGTTGAGCATCATCTCAGTTATATAAGCATCAATAAATGAAAACCTAACAGAGCTCCTCAAATATCCGTAAACATTTGAACAAATCTTTGGTCCTTTGCAGGTCCATTAGGTTGTTCATTTTAACAATTATCTAATGAATTTCACTTAGATATTTGTTGTTATCAACTCATCTTGCATTCATGCAAATGATATAAATAATCAAATACATAATATGACTTACATAATGAATCCTTTAGTTAAACTTAAGGTTTCCATTCATGCATTCAATCTCATCATGTAAGATTGATCATTGAGACTCCCCTCAATGACATGTCATATCCTGTTTAGATTATTAACCGCTTATGTTTATTCTAATAAACACATGCAACAAGGTTGTATGTTTTGTTTCCTAAATTCCTTAAGTGAAACTTTATTCCAGGCTAAGGATTAAAGTCTAGCTTAGATGGAATATTGTTTCTTATATGTTAACAACATATGAGATTTAAGAAAATAAATGCATTGCTCCTACTTGCTCTCAGAGTAATCTTATTTAATCAAAATCAATTTAATAATTTCAGAACTAGCTTAAGATCTCTGCTCCTAGATGCATGATTTAATCCACACTTGGATTCTTATATCTTGTATACATTAATAAAGATTATATAGATTCATAAACCCTTTTGATTACTCATCATCCTCGCAAGGTAATCAACAAGAAAAGTGTTTTGAGATCCTATTTTCATATTTCATTTACATGAAAACAGGTATGACAATTAATCATCTTTATACATTTAATGTTTGTAGGTAGGAAGATTTAATCATAGTCAATTACTTGAGTACGAGTAAACTCCTTATACTACGCATGCATTAAATGTGCGTACAAGTTTGTCCTTTTGAGTATTCTCATCAAGAAACTCATTTTAAACCTCACAGTCTAACTGATTGGTAAGAGATCAATCGAGCTCCATGATTGATTGTCTTCAAAGGACTGCATCTTAACATTCATAGTTTTGAGCTATTCATCAGATTCAAGATCTGATAATGCATCTCTTTAGTTAGCAGGTTCACTATGATACTCCAACTTATGTCCCTTAACATTGATATAAAAATTATATCATTCAGGTGTTAGGGGTATCCTTGTGGATTTATGAATGAGAGATATCAATCTATGGTTTAACATATGCATGTTCAACCTTAGTATGACATTAGCAAGTGTACTCAGAAGGCTGTGTATTTAGCTATTGAATGACTTCAATATCTAAAGGTGCTCCCACTTGCTTTTGTAAGTGGAGACTAATCTCCAAGTACCCAGCATCTTGATTAACAATAAATTGTTTTCAAGTGGGACATCCAAAATACATCGTTAGTTCTTGAATCTTGTTTGTTAATTACTTACTTTTAGGTATTTAACAAATTCAGAACTTCAATCAAGACATAATGGGATTCATCCCAAGCCATAATACAATGGAGTCTTAAATTCCTTCTGGGTTGTAACCATATTGAGTATACGCAAGGCACATCCAATTTTTTAACCTTGATTGCTTTGGAGGTAAAAGAGTTTAAGTCATCAAAGATCAAACAATATCTATGGAGTTTGATTTTCCATGATGAACATATGGTATTCCTTGTGGATAGATGTTGTGAGACTATCCCTCAACTCATTAGATGAGCTTATACTCTTTGGCTTACGTATCTGCCAACCAAGTCATACCAGATGGCATCAATAGTATTTTTAGCCTACTACATACTTTATATTATAAGTCTTTGACCAAGTCAATGACTTCATGTGTATGTTTTGACTAGAAAACATAAACATTAAATATTTTATTATACGTCGTAAGTGTACATGCTTTAACAAGAAGACATAACAAGTTAACATCTTTACTTTACGTTGTAAGTCTTTCAACAATTAACAGAATTGGTGTTTGTGTCTTTAAAAGAGACCTAAACATATTCAAATAAAGTAATTATAAGTGCCGACAATTGGCCTTAATAGTAATTTCAAGTTAATTTCATATTTCATGATTATGAATTTACAAGAAGACATATTCATATTTACTAAACAATTCAGCGAATATGTTGAAGTAGCTTTTCATGTTATCTTGACTTTTGTTCTACTTAGGGCAACATACATTTAAAGTGTATAAGTCCTAATAGACTCTTAGTTTGCTTACTTTGCGGTCAAGAAAACTATTAGTCATATTGTTATATGTTGTACCTTGCACACAATTAAGATTTCTCCCACTTGTGCATGGCACAACATCATGCAAGTAAATATGACAGTGTCACAAATAACATATGATTTTAGTCAAAATCAAAATATAGATGTGTAGAACTTTTATCACTTTTATAATGAATCATGCATAACAATTTTATTGATAACATTTCTGGAAGCAACATCAGGAACGCGATAAGTTATCTGATAAAATTTATGCAGTGGTTCTCATAAAAACTATGATGCTTCACATGTGGAAAGTAATGTATTATTTCAAGACAATCTAGAAATAAGATGGGCAACTTGTAAGTTAATAGAGCTTACAGCTCCCACTGGATTAGAGAAAATTACATGTGTTTCGTCACCAGTAATACAATCACGTAGCTCCCACTGGATTAGATAACATTATAAGTGTTACGTCACCAGTGGAGAGTGAGTGACGATTGGATACTTTCTTTCTTTCTTTGAATATCTACACATTATTGCTAATGTGAGTCACTTTGACTAGTAAGTGTGTACTTAGGTATTCAAGGAAGTGCATCAAGTTCTAACATATAGATGATGGGCTGGCCATCATTTTTAACTTGAAATTAGGCATGCATTTCCTCCATGTTTATTTGGTTAAGACACATTGCTAGGTAATCATGCTAGTAATTGCCTTTACCACTTTGCGGTTTATTGATATTTCCGTTTTCTAATTATTTAAACTCATTTTAGTTTGGTAGCTATAGAAAACGTGTTCTCTAGTTATCCAAATATCTTATATTTCTTCAAGGTTTTAAAACCGGAACTAGGGTTATGAAAAGAACTTGATGGAATAAGATGTGTAACCATACTTAACCGTTTTGACTTTTACAAGACATCATGATTTCTAGAGTATGTGTGCTTTGAGTTTGATTAGAATTAGGACAATTCAAATATTCCTATTATAGCTTTTCCTCATAAAGAAAAAGGATAGGAACAAGTCTCTTTCTTACAAGGAAAGGAAGATTTAGTTTGATCCTTTTAACAAGAAAAGAACAAACTTTTGTTTACGTTTGTATTGCATCAATTCATTAATTTGAATTCACAAAGTTCATATTTAGTATTTTCGATAATTATCCATTTATAAATTAACTACCCCATGTTTACAATTTAAAAAAATAGTTTACGAAAAAGGCTAAGATCCATATTGTGCTTCTACTATCACATCAGTTGATCTGCTAGCAATAGTAGATTCAATTGGTAGGCGACGATCACCAATTGCATTACAAGTGCAACTCTTAGATCTTTATGGGACTCATGGCATATAGTGTCAAACAACTAGTGTCATGCAGGCATGTTTAGTCCCATCTTTGCCTCGGGTGAAGGTCTCACCGCTTAACTCGATTAAGTCATCCAATTTGAGAACGTGCGATAATATATCTAGGTCTCACGCATAGAGAATAGTCACATTTGGTTACAATTCAACCTAGGTCCCACGCATAGGCAAAAAGTAATTGCAAGTGTTCTCAACATTGGACGACATGACTTAAATTTTGACGGGTAAAAGTTTTGATGTGAATCAAAAGGTGTACGAAAGAAGCATGCATTCATCCATCGTAGCACAAGTTAAAAACTTTTCTTAACTTAAGTCTAATCATTGTTTTAATTTTATGTGTGTCAAGTTGTCCATTTTCATGACTAATATTCATCCTACGTGAATTAATAAGTTTGGACAATACATAAAAGAAATAACATGCATAACAATGATTTTAAGTTTCAAAAACTTTGTAAAACTAAATCGAAATAATTAGTTTTGAAAATGATTTTTGTTTCATTTAAGTTTTTAGAAAACTATTTGCAATTTAGATAAGAACACAAGATATATAAAAAGCAAAAACACAAACACACAACCACAATATGGAAAGCCTCAACCGATGAAAAACCTATGCTCGGTCTCGTGAGCCATCACGAGAACCAAGAGTCAACTATGGAAAAACCACACAACCACACAACCACACAGAGGACTCCCACTTGCTTCAAGACAATCAAGAGCAAGTAGAAAGCCCATTATGCACATGAAAAGTAGTTGCTGTCTTTCCAGAATTTCTGTGTTCGGAGGCCCAAATCACCTAGAAGGAGGCTTCCCCGGGCTTAGCTCAAAACTAGAAAGTTGTAGGCCCATGTCTTGTGTACCTACCAAAAACATTTTAGCCAAAAACTCCATACCAATCATCGGGAAACTCCGTTTTACCAACTGGTGTTCCAGCAGTCATTTTTCGGCAAAAATGTCTTTAGCTCTTTCGCCTTTTACCACCACGCCACGATTACATGATATTGAAAGTAAAATACAACTAATCTAATTTTTATCTACTATAAAAGTGCCCAAACAATGGCTACAATCAAAAAGAATATCATTACATAAATGCCGAAACAATGGCAAAAACCCCAAAACACGAAATTTAAACAACATTCACAACAGTCACAAGTGGTCTAGGTTTTCATCGGCTTTGCATATACACATAATAATACCATAATATTATGATCAAGACATGGTTTTGGGTAACTCCATGGACAAACATGCATGTATTTTCCATGGAAACAAAATAAATGACAAGAATGAAATTGTTAGCCAACGAAATCGAAGAAATAATTAACAACAATTAAAACCCCGATTGGTACGCCTGTAAAATGGCTCAAGGATCAAAACCCACTAATATTAGGACCTTAAAAATACCATTTTACCACAGAAAAATTGGGCTATGGGGCTGAATCAAAACCGTTTCAAAAACCTATAAAAAAAACAAGCATTTTAGGCCATTTTACACGTACCGACAAGTAACCAATTAACGTATGCATAACAAATGGCCATGGGACCAAAAAGTGAAGATCATAAGACCCCTAAAGGGTCGTTCAATGTGAAAAAATGGAGCCCTAGGGCTGTTTTAACCATGACTTCAAAAATTATCAAAAAACACCCATTTTAGCTATTTTTATGCATACTCGATAATCATATGACGCATATGATGGCTCGTGATACCACTATAGGTGATGATGAATATAAAAACATGTATGAATAAATCAAATTCAGCAGAAAACATCACCAAACAAGGATCCATATAGCCATATGATCAATCAATTAATAAACAACAACAAGTTTACACCTTTATAGCGTGATCGGTTGAATCGTATGGAGACCGTCACCAACGTACACGAATCACGAATGAAACCAAGTGATCAAAGGAAATCACCTCTATGTTATGTCCACACTACACATCCTTAATCACCAATTAGATGCTAGTCTTTTACCCTTGTAACCCCTTTAGTGTAAACATACAATATGTAAAAACCAAGAGATGATCAACAAAACCACATCCCCATTTAGGGTGTGTTTGTGGCGTTTTTTCCAAGAGAGGAGAGAAGGGAGAGCAATTTTTGGTAATGTCATAATGTATATTAATCAACATTGATGACTAAATTAATTTAGTCAATCATGTATGATCTTACACATTAGTCCTCCAAAAACTCACAAAAGGCCCCTCTAGACCTCCTCTATGGCCTGCCATGATAGGGCCCACAATGGGCTTGCCTATTGTTGGCCTGGTCCTAAAACACTAAGTCAAACTTCGTGTTTAATGGCCCATTATTGATCCCGAGTTACGTAGTCTTTTATATATTGTAAATATGATAAATTCAATCCATAAAATTGGTGTCTCTGTGTATAAGTGTGTGACCCCATAGGTTCACATATGTCTAGCCATATAATTATTTATTATGACACGAGCATACTCCAACACCAATTTGGTATATGAACGGGTCATGCGTGTATGAGACATGTTAGGGATGTAAATAATGTACGTTGGTTAAGTATGGGGTGTAATGGAATTGGATTAAGTAGTTTGGAGTGTAATGGGTCGTAATGGGTCTATTTCATAACCAGTGAAATTGTACATCTTGGATATGAGATTGTGCATCTTGGGTTTGGTTTGTGCATCTGATTTTGTTCATCTTGGTTATAAATGTGGGTTTTGGCAGATTTTCGGTAATCTTTGAAAATGTATATCTTTTGAATCTTAAGTTGCTACGGGTCTCACCACCCATCGTTTTGAAGGCAGTCGAGTCTAGTTACTTGTAAAAATAGTCTCAAGTACCATATATTTTTAGATTTTTGTCAGTTTGTTACAGAGTGGCAGCGAGTCAGTTTCTGGGTAGACTTTTTATGAAAAATTTTCACGTTTTTGGTCATGTTTGGTCACAGGGTGTTACAACTTGGTATCAGAGCATTGGTCTAAGATATTTATGATTTCACTTTAGGATTTTCTAGACTTAGGCCTTGTAGAGATGCGTATAGGACTAGTGTTTGTTATTTTGTATTATTTGGATGATTTTGAGGACCCATATGTTCAATATTTTCATGACTACGCCTGGCCACCGTAGTGATAAAAATACGGAACATATGTGAAATTGAAATCATTTAGATTATACACGGGTGACAAGCTAGGATGTTAAGGTAAGGATATGAAATGTCATTCATGCATTCGTTAAGTATGTGTATGTGAGCCTAATATTGCAAATTGCTAATTTTTAGTAAAAAGAAATGGAAACCCCTCACTTGAAGGAAGTCGCGAAAGCCACGACTTCCAAGCATGCCGAAACTTCGGCAAGAGATGCGGGTAATGATGGGAAAGACAATGAAAGTTCTTCCTCTAGCTCCGGAGGCCTCAACTTTAGAGGTTTCATGGAAGAGGAAATAAAAACTCTAGACTCAATGATGGCAAAAAGGGTGGGTATGGCTATTAAGCAAGTAATGCCCTACTATGTCAATAAGACAACACAAAATCTTTGAGGACTAATAAAAGAAAAGTTTAAAGAATTTAAGAATGAATCCGGACTAGCAAAAGAACCCAAGAGTGACAAAGCTACTTACCGTGACTTTCACGGCTTGTGATGTACCACGGTTTACCAGTGTTCTTGACCCAATTGTTAGTAATAGGTGGATTATGGTAGTGGAGGGTGCTTTCCGTACTAGTGGATGTGAGGAAAGGAAGAAGGTTATCTATGCTACTAACTTTCTTTGATATAGTACTAAAACTTGGTGGGAAGGGAAGGTGTGTGAGAAAGGTGAACCTTGGGCTGAAACATGTACTTGGAAGGAACTTAAGGAGTTGTTTAGTGTCAAATATGCTCTGGTTGAGGAGATTAACAAAATCTGAGAGAAATTCCAATCTCTCACTCAAAACAACGAGACCGTGAATGAGTTGTGGAGAAAGTTTAATGATATGGTTCCGTAATGTCCCGAATACCACGGAAATGAGAAGCTTAAAGTTGATAGATTCCAAAGGATGCTTAAGGATGATATTCGTGATGTAATTTCACCGTTTAAGTGCACTAATTTAGAAGACCTTTTGAGTAGAGCTCGTGTTAGAGAAGTGGACTTATTGAGGAGGAAGGAGAAAGAGGCTAAGGAAACAAAACAGAAGCAAAAATTTGGGGATCGTGATGGGAAAAACACTAGGTTTGATCATGGCAACGAAGATGTGGAGACCAAGACTAAGGTGGATTGTCTAGAGTGTAATAAGTTTCATAATGGAGAGTGTAGGAGTAATACGTTGGGTTGTTACAAGTGTGGAGCTCTTGACCCTAAAAGTAAAGATTGCACCAAACCAATGATAGTGTGCTACGGGTGTAATGAAATAGGGCATAGGTTCAAGGATTGCCCAAAAACAAAGGTAATTGAAGCAAGGCCATTGAGGACTGTCAAAGAAGAAAAGGTTGAAATTCCAAAACCAATGGCTCGAGTTTATCAAATGAGTGCCGAAGAAGCTAGGTTGGAGCCTGATGTTATTTCAGGTATTATTCTTGTTAATTCTGCAACCGCTCGAGTTTTGTATGACTCGGGTGCTAGTATGTCCTTCGTATCTTAAGATTTTAGCAGACATTTAACTACCCCAATAGTTAAACTTCCGATACCCTTGAAGTCGTAATAGCGGATAGTAAAGTTATTCTTGTATCCAATGTATATCGCAGCGTAGGAATAAAGATTGATGATAGTGTCTTTAGGATTGACTTAATACCCATAATACTCGGGGAATTTGATATTGTTATTGGCATGGATTGGCTTGACAAATATAAAGCGGCACAAGATAGGTCGAAAAGTGTAGCAACCCGTAAATTTTGATAAGGCAAAATGACTATTTTGCCCTTTGACTTTGACTTTTGACTATTTGACTTTTACTGTAACATAAAAACAAATACTGTAATCGGTAGTTAACTAACTGGTAATTTCCCAAGTTAAATAATTCACCCTGCTTCGAATTATTACTCTCTTAACGTTTTCGTTCACTTCTGTCTATTTAACGAGACGATATCTCGCAAAACGTAAAAATCGCACACAACGTGTACCGACACAACAATAAACTCAACAAGTAAATTGATTTGATTTTTTTATGTCATATAATATTATTTTTAATCGTATTACGTTTAGTAATAATCACGAAAGTTAAATCGTGTGAACTTTCCTCATGACCAACACAAGACTAGGATAAGTCTATATGTTCATTAAACTCAAAATTCACTAATAGTCATATTTTATATGAACTATTGTCATTTTATCGTTTTTACATGAGATTTTAACATCATAAACGCACTTCGTTAGGCTTATCACACTTTTAATATACTTAGTTGGAGTATATTGATAAGCTTTAACATTTTTGTAAGTATTACATTTTTATGTTTCCCGGTTTTAAGTTTCGTGACTTAAGGGCTTAACATTAGCAATTACCGGGATCTAACTATTGGAATTATAATATCATGACATACACATAAATAAACCAATAACATCAAGTACACATAGCGGAAGCAATTATAACAAGACCATATAATATGTAATTAATTAATCAAATATAAATAGTAAACATACCGTAGTGATTCTAGCCCGAACAAGAATCAAATGCAATCTTCAACTCAAGAACCCTAATTAGGGTTTAAGTGGATTCAAAGAATAAATCCAAGAAACAAACAATAATGTGTTTGAATCACGATCTTGTACACACGTACTACTTCAAGTAAATGTCTATTCAAGTAAAACAAACACAAACACTAGAAGAATAACAAAGTATTCGACTCCCTTAAACTATAATGGGGTGTCGAAATCTTTGCTAGGAGAAGAGAAGAGAAAACACACAAGATTAGGTGTTCAAGTTATGAGAAAACAATGAAACCTTGTGTGTTTATATAGGGTAGAAAACTTGGAACAAAAGCTTCACCAAGGGATGTGGGATCCCTTGGCCGATCGGCCCATAGAACCCACAAGGGAATTCTAGAGCCTTCTTGACATTCCAATTTTCATCTATAGTCCCTTTCCTTTTATTCGTCTAACGATCATTAGCCTTTTCCGTTAAATGTTAACGATCGTTACGTGTTTATGTTTTAATAATTAATATAACATTTATACATAATTATTATTCATTTACTTATCATACGTAAAGTGTGCAATCCCGTGATCTCGAGTTCGATCCTAACACACAACTATTAATTTATGTCATAAATCTAACAGCTCCCACTTGGACATATCTTAATAGTGTGATCATATCGGTTAGCGTCTTGCAACACGCCGATGCCTCTAGTACGATCCCGAGTAAGGCTCCTGGAAAAGCCTTTTAATGATTTCTCATTATTATTATCCTTTTGTTTCTAATACCATGTTAATAAGGATATGGATTAAAGTCATTCCTTAATTAACCATTTTGTTTCTCGTTGTTTGTGATTGATCAAGATTACCAAATCTTCTGAACATATTCAGGGAAGATCTTGGGTGCCAACAGTATTAAACTCCAAAACAAATAAATTTGAAGGAACAAATTACATCTTGACTACAAGCGAAACCCATAAACTTTGTAACATTTCCGAAAACAACCCTTATGACTACCTGATTGGCTCCAAACGGTCAACCTAAGTTGACCAAATGATGGTCAACAAGGTGTGAATTGTTACCAAACGGGTTTGTGATCGGGTGAATTTGGACAGGAAAAGGGTTTGTGATTGATTAAACTAAGGAATCTACAAGGAAATAGCTTAAATAAGCTATATGAACAAGACTAGAAATTTGGAAAAACCAGAAACGTTTAAAACCTAAAACGCGTACGTTTACATTTAAAATAACGTAAACGTACAAAATAAAAAGTGAAAACTGGAATCTGAAAACCCTCAGGGGGTGAAAATGACTTTTTTACAAACTAAAGGATAAAAGAAAATTTTAAGAAAAAGAAAATAAATTTTTACACTAATTACTTATTTAATATTAATTAAATACTTTTTAATACTAATTATTAATATTTAAATAACTTAAATACAATATAATATTATTTTAATACTAGAAAAGAGAAAATTAAATTTCTAAAATTATAAAATAATTAAAAACTAATTTTAAAATTAAAAATATGTCTCTTTTTCTTTTTGTGGATTTTTATATTAATTAATTACTAATTATATTTAATTACCTCACTAAATTAAACAAAATTATTAAAAATACTAAAAAGACTTAGAAAATTAAGAAATTTTTTATAAATCTAATTAACCATCACAGGAATCCTAAAAAATTATAAAAATTTTGTTTTATATGTTTTTACACTATTTTACTAATTATTATATTAAATATTAATTAATTACTAATTAAACTATTTAAATTATAAAAACTAGAATATGAACAGTACAAATTATAAGAAAATTCCTAAAATTATTTTATATTGTATAAAAGCTAGGAAAAATATAAAAACTAGGTATTACTTTATAAAAACTAATTTTGCTATTTAATACGTAATTATTAATAAAACTAATATTAAATCTAATTAATACTAAATGACAAAATTAAAATTTGGAAAAATTACTGAAATTAATTTAAGATAAAAGGAAATTAAGAAAAATATAAAAATGCAAGGTGCTTAATAAAAATCTAAAAAGGAAAATTAAAAAGATAAATAGAATTAAATAGAAACTATCACTTATAATTAAATTGGTTTTTCTGGATTTTTCTTTTACAAAACTATTTTAACACTAAAAACAAACAACTTTTACAAAAACAACTTTTTTAAAACTTAAAAATAAGCAAAATGGAAGCTTAAAAGCTTGACAGTTGACTTTTGGTCAAACTGTCTTGAATAAGCTTCAAATAAGCTCGAAACTGAGTCACAAGGGTGGATTAGGGTAGATACATGTGAGATGGACTGATATGAAGCTAAAAAAACAAAAAAGTACCACTGAATAAGCTAATAAGCCAAAATAAGCACTTGGCTAAACCAACTTCAACTCAGAAATGGGACAAACTTTAAGCTAATCTAGAGTGGGGTCCACAGGGTCTGAGGGGTCAAACTTAGTTGCTATGGACTGGGGGCCAGCTTGGGAGTTTGAAGGTGCCAATGAGGGCCTGTGGGACCCACTGTGGTGGCCAGGATGAACCACCAAAGTGGTGGTGTTGGGACAGAGCTGCTGCAGCAGGGGAGTTTCTTCCCCTGCAGGTGTGTTTGAAGGTCAGTGGGGCCCACTATAAAAATGGAAAAAACATGATGAAGGTAGGAGTTTGAAGTTTAGCTGGGGGACTACAATTAGAAACAAGTTTCAAGCCCTGAAATCAAACAGAAAAATCAATAAAATTCATGCCATTTTTGGCATTTCTGTCAATTGGGGTAATTTTGACTTTTTGTGAAAACTTAAAACTTTGACTTTGTTGAATTTTAATCCTACTCTACTGATTAAACATGTTATATTAAGCTACAAATTAACTAAATTAAGCTACAACACCTACTTATGCATTGATATGGTGGGATTTGGGTCTCAAATCCCTCACAGTGACTTGAAAATTTGAGATAAAAAGCCAATTTTGACTTTTCTGCTAATACACTACTGGTTTATGGTTCCTGTGACCTAAGAATACCTAAGGTAGCATGCTAAAACAAGAAACAACAACAACTAACACCATGAACATATCTAAAACAGCTAATCCAAACACCCCTTAATGGACTGACTTGGTTATTTTTCAAAGCTAAAGAAAACTTTTTACTATAAAACTGATTAGTTAACTTATATTAAGCTAAAATGACCATGATTAAGCAACAACAAACAACAATAAACAACAATAACTCACAATCACAGTTGATGCTAAAAATACGTGGAAAGGCTTACAAATCTGCCAAAGCAAGGAACAAGGGTGCACATGGCTCAGAACACTATCCTATTACTCCCCTTTGAGTTCTAAAAACCATAACCATCAATCATCAATCATGGGTCCACTGTTCCTTCATCCTCTACCATCATTTTTTATTTTTTTGACTATTTATTTATTGATTTTTGACATTTTAGTAAAACTCACTGAGAATAAGTTTAATGACTTACTAAGATTATAGAAGCTTATTAGTGACTAAAATAAGCTTATAGAACCAGTAACCAACAACTTTTATCAATACAAGAGTAATTTGAGATTTTTATGAAAAATTGTAAATTTGAAATTTAAACAACAAGACATGAAATTAAGGATCAAGAGGATTAAAATTATATTAGAAATACTGATTACAACTGATTTGCACTAAAAATTATAACTCTAAATGAAATTACATTAAAAACGAACTATTCTATGTTAAACTAAAACTAACACTACTCTCATGCCCTTCCTTTCTTCTTTTTCTTGACTTAAATAGATCCTGGTGGAGTCCCTTGACTTTCCCGCTAGTTCCCTAAGCCATTGGATGCATAATTTTGATCAGGGCCATTGATTTAGGTTTTGGCAGGAAATTTGTAACTTGGCAGTTTGAGTGGTTTAGGTGAGCAGTTGGGAGTAATAAATGTTGAGGTTGTGTTGGAGGGGACATGAGTGGGGAAGGTGAGGATATTGTGGAGGATTGGAGGGGGGAGATGGAGTGTTGGCTTGGGTTTGCAGTCAAGTGGGTGTTGGGAGGAAGGAGGGTCAACGTTTGACCCTGGGTGAGATATTAAAACGGGAGGGAGTATATTTTGGGTGAAGTTGGGCTGGTAAATGGGCTTGGGTAATTTGGGCCAAGTGAAAGAGTTGGATCAGGGAGTTGGATTGGGTAGTGGTTGGTTTTGGTGTTGGACTTATTTGTTTATTAAACTTTAAAAATCACAAGGACCATTCATGTACAAGCTGAAAATCTAGGGGTTAAAAATGTAATTTCCCCAAAGTTGATTCAAGGGTAATTTCTGCCATAAATGAATAGTCTAAGGTTAATGAGTATAAAATCCCACTTTAGGACCTCTAAGGACTAAAACTATCAAATGTTGAAACTTGAGGGACTAAAGTGTAATTTCTTTAAACTTTCATTCCAGGGACCTTTTGTGACAACTTGTGATTTCCCAAAGTCCAATGATGATTTTTCTTCCAAATATTTCCCACCAGGGACCAAATCTGTCAATTTTGAAACTTCAGGGACTAAACTTGTAAATTCTCAAAACTTTTAGAATTTTTCACCAAAGGACTAAATATGACAACTTATGATTTCAAAAGGACCTTTGGTGATTTTTCTTTTAAAATAAGTGGACAGGGACTATTTTTGCCAATTTTTGAAAGTTGGGGGACTGAAACTGCCAATTATGCAAACTTTGATCGTTTTTCTTCTGTTTTTACTCATTTTGCATCTAAAACATATAAAACACAATTTTGGAATATTTTTAGTATTTTGATGTATTTCTGAGTGTTTTTTGTATGTTTTTGCAGTTCAGAATGACCAAAAATGATGAGTGTTTGAGCACTCATCACTACCAGTTACGTATAGCGTTAAGTTGTTTCACAAGAATGTACTACATTCATGACACTTATCTTGCATCTCAAGTCTGAGGATAACTTCTCATGATTTACTTAATAACAAAATCCATAAAGTAACATCATGTAGTTGGGATAAGTCCTATATTCGGTATCATTGAATATCATCTGAAATGGCATGACTACGCATCAATATACTTTAAGTATATTATACCAACCTTCAGATTTGTCTTGATTTAATAATATTCCCATATTATTAACTGACGACGGACAATTTAGAATAACATTTATTCATGGATTAAACATACAAATATAGGATACAATATATTATAAATTAAACATACCATGTATTTAAATTTATTATAATAATTGTTTAACATCCCTTATCCAAATACTAAATAGATCAATGCATGATAACTCTTGTTGGTGAATCATGTCTCAAGTAATGACATTCATACTTGTTGACAAGGCATAAATCATCCAACTTTGATCTATTGTAATTTTAAGAATACTTATTTCAAGAATTCAACTATTAAAGTTCTTATATGTGCATACTCAACTATTTTGATAATGCCATATAATATTTCATAAATGTGTGACATCCTTAACCACCAATTTATGATAATCAAACTTCCAAACATTTTAAAGTTTAAAATATTCTTATTTTCTTAATGTATAATGTAACTATGCTTTTAGTAAGCATAACTAGTAATAGCCAAGGATGAAATCCTTACCATGACTAGTATTGAGTGTCATCTCAGTTTCATTAGCATCATTGTATGCAACAACAATATGCTATTAAAACTTCCGTAAACATTAATATCTATTGTGTAATGTTTGATGCCCTTCAAACTTTCAAGTTTGTTGGCTATGACAATTTGTACAACAACTGACCAATTGTTCATTTATAGAATTTGGAAGCTGTTCCAGATTTAGGATGTGATTCTACAATCAAACATATTCTTTTTAGAATATTACACAAGTTATCTAATAACTTTTAATTAGATATTAATATTGCCAAACCATCTTGTACTCAAGCATGATACAACAAAACATGATGTTCATGAAAATCTTTTAAGTCACACTTAGATTTTATTTATGTCATTCATATCCATTTAGACTTTCTAAATGATATATCATGTTGTATTAGATTCATTTACCGCATATGTTTCAATAATAAACATTCATTCCAAGGTTGTATGTCTTATTTCCTAAATCTTACAAGTAAAGTTTCATTCCAAACTAAGAGTTAACTTTTAACTTATATGGAATGTTACTTTTTATATGTTTTACAACATATATGATTTAGAAATTAAATATAATACTCCCACTAGCTTTTAGGAATACTTTGAAATTATCTTATTTCAATTATAAATCAAAATATGAATTTAATAATTAAACATAAGAGTAATCTTCTAGATGCATGCATTTATCCATCCATGGATTATTGCACTTTGTACACTTCCAAAGATTTATTTGAATTCATAAACTCCTTTTGATTACTTATCGTCCTTGCTCAAGTAATCACTCAAGAAAGAGTTTTGATATTCCATTGTCAATTTCATAAATATGACAATCATAATCTTTATATATTTAATGTATTTAGAAAATAATATTCAATCACAGTTAATTGCTTAAGTGTGATTAATAATCTTGTCATAAGACATGCATTAAATATGTGCACAATATTGTCCATATGATTTCTATACAAAGATTTAAACCAAAAAGGTTACCTTATCTTTGAAAAAACTCATCTTCATTTTCTAGTCTAACTATTAAGATAAACCACATTTCTAAAATTGATTATCTTTATGGACAACATCTTAATCATTCATATCATGTATACTATACCCAATTTCATATTTGGTAATATATCATAATGATTATCAGGTTTACAATAATCCTGTAAATCATAGCCCTCAGCATATTAATCAAATATCTGAGATATCTTTGCTAATCTATGAATGAGAATTCCATCACCTTGAGATTTAACATTTTAATGTCAACCTCATTATGATATTTACTAGTGTATTTTAGAAGATTATGTATCTTGTAATTTTATCTTTTAAAGATCAAAACTTCCACTTGCTTTTAGTAATTTAAATACTATCTTTAAATACTTAGCAAATAAAACAACAATACAATGTTCTCTTTTTGGATATTACAAATACATATTAACAGTTCCTGATTTTACTTTGTTAATAACCTCTTCGTAATCAGTTAAACAAATTTAGAAATTCAATTTAAGACTTAATGTGATTCATCACATTCCATCATATGATGATGTCTTATTAATCTTCTAGGTTGGAGTTTTATTAAGTATGTCCAAGTCATACTCAATATTCTAACCTTGATAACTTTTGGAAGAAAAGAAATCATAGTTATCTTTAATCAAACAATATAACAAGAGTTTGATTTTCCTAACTGAACATACCATAAACATTTGGTATTTCATTAGTATTAATATTGTAAGACAATCTAACAATATTTAAGATAACCATATTCGTTTTGACTTGTCTATTTACCAACTAATTCATTTTAATGGTATAATAATTTTCAAGCCAATTACATGCTTTATAACACAAGTACTTTTTACAAAGTCACTTCATGTCCATGTCTTTACAAGAAAACATAAACTGTTATAACCCCACTATACTTTATAAGTCATTTAATAATTTAATAACTTCATGTAGATGTCTTAATTAAAAAACATAACAAGATAACGTCTTACTTTATTATAAGTCTTGTAACAATTAAAAGACTTTATGTTTATATCTTTACAATGAAACATAAACATGTTTAACTAAAGTAATTATGAACATCATCTTTTGGTTTCAATAGTAATTTCAAGTTAATTTATTACTTCACAATAAGTAAATAACATTATTTCTTCATTTATTTATGTTATTCTAAGAATACATAAATATTCAGATTGAAGCATCATTAGATTACTTTATTAATTTATGTCATTTCATGAATTCATAAATTTATAAATTAAAGTAGTCTTGATATCATATTGACACATGTTCTAATCGGTATCTAATTTAGAAACTGCAAATTCTCATAGTTCCATTACATTAGTTAATCTGCTAGTAATGAAAATATGAAATTCACCTTGTTGTTGCAATCTAGCTAAGCTCTCACATAACATAAATTGTAACACCAAATGTTTCTTGAATTAGATTAGTATAATTCATATTAGAACGTTATTCTCTTACCTTGCAGTCAAGAGAATCCATTAAATCATATCTTTATGAGTTGTTTCTTGCACACATTGAAAGATAACATTTCTCCCACTTGTGCATGGAACAACCTCATATAGTTTATAAACAACACGCCATGCATTTGTTTATGTGATCAATATTATTGTGTCATAGATTTTAGCATAACAAGTAGTTATAGAACAACAATGTCTAGTAAGGAAACGTACAAGACTATCCTTAAAAGTATGAGTGTCTACACTTGGAAAGTAATTATCTTTAGCTACCAAGATGTCAAAGCTTGTAACTCCCACTGAATTAAAGATCATTACAATAATTCATTATTCAGTAATAAGTACACAATACTCTCACTGAATTTTACAACATTGTAAATGTTTCATATCCAGTGAAAGAAAATAGTGTGCTTTTAACTTTCCTACACCTTTGAATGTCTATACGTAACAATTACTTATGCACTAAAGAGTGTATTCAACTACATAAATGATGGACTATCCACCAAATGAGATTAACTTGAAAAATTGGGCATGCAATTTCTTCCTTAATAGGTCTACCATCCTACAATGTATGTAGCACCTCTAAAATAGTCAAAACAACTAGTTTGTCTTTAAACATTTTGCGGTAATTAGTCTAGCTTCTAATTATAATAACTCATAAAATGTCATACATAATTTTCTGTTAACCAAATATCATATTTGTTACTAAGAATTTAATCACCGAATGAGGATGATAAAATCCATATGAAAAATATTCGCAATTTTCTTAACTATTAAAAAATTTGCTATGAGTTATATATTAGAATTTAGACACATCTAATATTCCTATTATCCTTTTTCATTCATGAAAAGAAATAGGATTGTATCTCACTCTTCTTTCATAGAAAGGAGACTTCTTTTGTCTTTTAAGTAAATCATTCTTAATCAAACATTTGTTTGAAAATAGAACGGGATCAATTTACCAAAGCCCAAAGTGCGTTTACGGTTTGAACGTTGCATTAATACATTAAAACGAATTACCAAATTCAATTTCAGTATTTTCGATAATTAGGTCTTTAAGAAAATACATTACCCATTGGTAAATATATTCATATAAACCATAGTATTTTCTTAAAGCTAAGATCCAAATTGACATAGTACCATTACATCAGTTGATCTGCTAGTAATGATAGTATTCAACAAGGTAATTGTCGAACAATAATTGCCAATATCATATTGCAATTCCTAGATCATTATGGGATTTACATTCACAAAACCTTTGTAATGTAAGCATGTTTCATCCCTATCTTAATGCCTTGAGTCCAAGCTCTCACTTCCTACTCAATTTAAGTCGTCTAACTTAAAAACTGCAAACTCATAAATCCATTACATCAGTTGATCTGCTAGCAATGAAATTATGAAATTTACCTGTCCATTGCAATCTAGCCAAGCTCTCACATGACGTAAACTACAACTTCAAGTGTTCTTAATTAGATGGCATTCGACTTAATTTTATAAGGGTATTAATTTTGACGTGTAATCAAAATAATGTATGAAAAAGCATGCATACAACTTCATAACATTGGTTTTATAAAAAAAAAATTATTACCAATTCACTAAGAGTAAAATAGCAAAGTTTTGATTGAGGTATCGGGTTCACCAATTAAAGAATTACCAACAATTATCCTCCACTTATATCGTACTTTTGCATAAGCCCTAAGGCTTAGTGTTTCGGATAATCATTATGGAATTGTGGTTAATCCACCCTTAAGATGACAATGTACATAATATAGTGATATAAGTAAGTCTAGATTGACACACAAGTGGTTGTAGAGAACCGGTAGGTGCATGGTCGTTAAAAACCCCTCTCTACAAGCACATTGTATGGCGAATTTCGGTCCGCCTTTCGCACACTATGTACAAAAACATCAATCAACCAATCCTTTGAAATTTAAACTCTTAAAACCAAAACAATTTCGCCATTTATTTAGTCCATATTATTTTTCTATTCAAAATTACCCTTTTCCGTTTATAAACATGTCTCACATAATAATTGATACGTGGGAATTGCGCCCTCGCAACAGGTTTTACCTCTCAAGGGATCTCGAGAAGCTTACAACCCCCACCAGGCAGTGTACCTGATCGTTGTAGTATAGTATAGTGACAAGTACCGGGGGATTGATCGTTCAACTCAGGAATAGTGTTGCTAGGATTAGAATGCCTACTAAACTAGGTCTAGAGGTGAGGGATAATTCTTCTTGTATTTTTATATTTTATGAAAGCAAGTAAAAATCTCGGGTTTTGAAGGAGTGGGCGGAATTAGTTGCTAGCCAACTAACCCAATTAACTACTAATTCAATCAAAATAAAATAACAAAAATGAAAATGAAACTATTAAACTAATGTGGTGGAAACAATAATGAGGAAAGTTGTGTTTACTTAGACTTCATTACTCCCTAGATATCTTTTACAGGTTGATTAGCTTGTTACAATTGCATGGATGATGGGTCATATTCCTTAATACTAGTCGTAGGGCCGTGTACAATATTCCATAACTCTATAGGATCCTACTTCACTCCTATGTCAAGCCGTTAGATGCTCCTAACATGGGATCATTAGAATTCTCCTACGCATTAATTACAACCAAAAACCGTAGTACACCTCCGATCATGTTTCTTAAGATGTTCAAGCAAGTTACCAATGGAAGTCTGCCAGTTTTCTTAAGCCTAACATCGAATACAATCATCCGTAACAATTATAAACAAACAATCAACCCATAATTAACATCTAGGTTTCACTACATCTAAGCAAACACAATGAAAATCTAGCCTAGCATGTTAAAGAGAATAAAAGTGTAAGATATAATCACACAACACATAGACATATTGAATGATTTGAATGAATACTTATCTTCAATTGAACATGGAAGAATCAAGGGGTTGGAACCCTTGAAAAACTGATAAAATTCGGACTAGGGTTTATTCCCTCAAAGTTGCACCTTAATGAATGAATGGAAAACTATATATAGATATTACATCGTGACGGCGTCATGTGTTAGCCCGTGACGCCGTCAACTCGCCGCCATGATAAAATCGTATTGCCTAGATCTATTTGTGATACCGTCATGTGTAGAAATACTTTGGGCTGTCACTAATGTTTGGACCCTAACGGCCTTGGTGACGCCGTCAAGTCCTAGGCTTGAAAACACTCTGGATCGTCACGTGTATTTTCCACTTCCACCTCTTTTGTAACTCTTGACGTTGTCATGTACAAAGGCTTGACGTCGTCAGGTACTGTTCCCAGCAAGGAAATTTGAGACTTTGTCATTTTCTTCACTTTTATGCTCCAAAAACGTCAAAAATGCTTCCTTTTCCAGATTCTTCCTCAAAAGTACCTAAAATGACAAAAGGAACGATTTAGGGCAATATTTGATCAAATAATCTCGAATTCGGGCTTAAATGACCCCTTAAAAGCGGTACACTTTTCGCCTCATCAATAATAAACAAAAAACAAGTAATATATAATAAAAAATAACACAACAAAATAAACATATACATAACATAACAATTAAATATGTATAAAACATGTAGCCACATTCAAATTTAATTCAATAGTCCTATTAATAATCAAGTCTAGGTGTATTATGCATTTATTCAATTAAGGCTTTCTTCTTCAATGGAAAAAGAGCCACATACATCGATAAATCGATTGCGTAAGCCAAAACTAAACAAACACCACATAACACGTAATTGATTACTTAATATTGGAGTCTTCCCCAATTCAACATCTTTAAATAAATATACATGTTTCATTATAACTTAACATTTAATTAATATATACAATTTAAACCATTTAAATCGTCACATAATTAAATCCATGCAAACATGCATTTTTCATGGATTATGCTTAACAATTAACATATTGCACCAAGATCGTTTACCAAAACGCATAACCATTTACATGACATCCTAGGGTTTCTAATCATATTAAAATCAAAACCAAAACCCTAAAAAAATAAATTGGGTTAAATCGACCCGTTAAAAAAAATTAGGGTTAGGATAATGAAAACCCTAGAAAAATGTAATTAAACGAATCAAAATTCAATTTTTATGCGTTTCGATAATTAATTACACATTATAACGGCTCATGATGCCACTGTTGGAGTTATAATATCATGACATGCATATAAATAAAACAATAACATCAAGTACGTATAGCGGAAGCAATTATAACAAGACCATATAATATGTAATTAATTAATCAAATATAAATAGTAAACATATCGTAGTGATTCTAGCCCGAACAAGAATCAAATGCAATCTTCAACTCAAGAGCCCTAATTAGGGTTTAAGTGGATTCAAAGAATCAATCCAAGAAACAAAGTGTTTGAATCACTATCTTGTACACACGTACTACTTCAAGTAAATGTCTATGCAAGTAAAACAAACACAAATACTAGAAGAATAACAAAGTATTCGACTCCCTTAAACTTTAATGGGGTGTCGAAATCTTTGCTAGGAGAAGAAAAGAGAAAACACACAAGATTAGGTGTTCAAGTTATGAGAAAACAATGAAACCTTGTGTGTTTATGTAGGATAGAAAACTTGGAACAAAAGCTTCACCAAGGGATGTGGGATCCCTCGGCCGATCGGCCCATAGAACCCACAAGGGAATTCTAGAGCCTTCTTGACATTCCAATTTTCATCTATAGTCCCTTTCCTTTTGTTCGTCTAACGGTCGTTAGCCTTTTCCATTAAATGTTAATGATCGTTACGTGTTTATGTTTTAATAATTAATATAACATTTATACATAATTATTCTTCATTTACTTTTCATACGTAAAGTGTGCAATCCCGTGATCTCGAGTTCGATCCTAACACACAACAATTAATTTATGTTCATAAATCTAACACTAACTACCTTCTATAAACTTAATACTATACAAAATTTGTGATAATCTTATCACAAACTATACATGTCCACTTCTCATGTATACCTTCCAACTCCTGAGACATGTGTCTCATGATAATGAAAGATACACATGCCTTATAACACCTAACTAGCTCTATATCATTACATACATGTGAACTATAGATTAAAACTCATTTTCTTCTTTGGTTCCCTCCTTTGCCGTACACAATAAATCACCAAAACATTACCATAGCTTGATTTTCTAGCAACAAGATTAACTACAAAGATGAAGACCATAGTATGTGTTAACTAGTCCAAGTATTGATTTGTTGGTTGCAAGGTTGAAACAGGAGTTATACAAGGAACCAAAGGCTGAAGTAGAATATCAAGTCCAAGGTTCAATAGGCTACAACAAGTTGGGGTTAAAGACTTGAAAGATTGTTGGTGATTAAAAGACTTAGGGTAGTGGCTCTTGGGTTTTTAGTGTTGTCCATCCAAGAAGTTGTAAGACTTTGTTTAGTTTTCAAGCTTTTCATTCATTTTGATGTAATTTACCTGTTGTAAAAGTTTCATATGTAATAAGACTTGATTGATGTTGTACATAACTTAAAAGATTGATAAAACTCACTAGAAACCTTTTTGGAGTAACTAGATGTAACTAGTGATTTTGTTAAGTGTTGGCACAAGATAATGAACCATGGACTTGGACAAGATTAAGAAACAGATGGAGGAAGTAAAAACTAGAACTTGAGCTTTTGAATCACTTAAAAAGGGATTATAGTTCAAAAGTTATAGCTAAATGAAGATTACTAGAAGGAATTATGGTGCTAGAACAAAAAGGGTTCTGATACGATTTTAAATCGAGATTTTCACCCTTTTTTGCTTCGAATCAGCAAAAGTGTAAAATAAAAAATTTGCTCAGAATGATGTTTTATACAAAAAATCATGAGCACGTAACTTGAAAGTGAATAACTAAGGCTAGAAACTGCAGAAACCAACTGGACCTGCTTAAGACCGAAAAACAGCCATGGCTAAAGAGCCTTTGTGGCGTTTTAATATCTTGAGGCCAAGACACGGCCAAGGCTAAGCCCAGGCTGTTGTCTCAAGGCCTTCTAACAGAGACATAACTACGGCTATGGTCTTGGTTGTTGTCTCAAGGTTGTGTGTCTAGCCGCACAACTAGCTTGGGTTCGATGACTCAAATCTTGCTTTTGAGATTTGCTTACCAAATTGAACCTTTTTCCCGACCTTGACAACCTAGGAAAATAATTATATCATATATCAACTATATGAATATCATTTTTCACAAAGTCACGACTTTCACTTGATCCGCAAAATTGTGATAACTAATATGATATATAAAAACTGTTTTGAACTCTTTAATCGACAATATTATGAAACACCGTTATCATTTTTATTACAACACAAATTGAGTTAGTAACATTTACACATGATGAATATTATGCTAAACCACTTAACGAAAAATAACTTATATCATCACGTCACCACATTAGTTTAACCAATAGTCTTTGACGTAACACGACAAATGTTTTTGTACAACATCTGTCTCGTCAAATACTTTCACTTATAAATGATAAGTATTACAATAGTATGGAGTTTCATTTATCATAAGAGGCCTCTTCGGGGTGTCATATCGACGAGTTGTTGATTTACGAATTAAAGTGTCCTGGCTCCTCATACGTTCACTACATGACCTCTAGATTTTGATAGCCTGAACGGTAGTACGGTGTTATTTATAAAAGGCTAATAGCCAAATCACACTTTAACGATATTTCACTCTTTTACTCAACATAAGATATATGTACAACATCTTAATCAAGTCAATGATTTTACATATACTTGTACACTCATATTGTACATTATACTAAGACACGATCACTATACTCTCCTAGGTCATTGTTAAAGATCGTGGTCTCGCCATACTCTATGTGTTGTTATAAACTACTACTGATTACTATGGTGAGTTCATAGCCCCTACTTTTGTTTAACTTATATATAAACTCTTTGGGGGAGATACATGCTACTGTTTTTACTATGGACAATTACTTTTAAACTGAATGCTTTCCTGAATATATATTATTGCTTGTCTCTAAGTTCCCTATGCCACAAGTCCCCCACATCATGGACCATTAATCACTTGCGAGTGAACGCTGATATAGTAGATAGGCCTATCGGGATTGACGAGTCCCGTTTGTGTTAGCTGGATAAGTAACCAAACGTACTATATTTGTAACTCTAGGTATACGGCAAGTACCTACACAGGGCCATTATTGTTCTATATATCATTGTTGATATTTACCGCCAGTTTGAGTTCCATGAGCTTAGATGCAATAATATACTTACCCGATGATTGTATTCGTTGCAATTATCACTTTAACTCTGATAACTAATTGTCCACTACTGTTTTACAAACCTATGAATTCACTCAACCTTTGTTTTGACTTTTTAGCATGTTTATCTCAGGTTCGAAAGGAATTAGCTGGTATGTGAAGGCTGATGAGTGTGTAAATACTCATCATTTTTACCAATTCTGAACTGCCAAAACATCCAAAAACACTCAATAATAAATCAAAATAGTGAAAATATCCCAGGAAAGTGTTTTACATGTCTCAAATGCAAAAATACCAAAAACAGATGAAAAACGCACAAAGTTTGCATAATTGGCAGTTTCAGTCCCCCAACTTTCAAAAGTTGTCAAATCTAGTCCCTGGTCATTCTAAAAAACTTGAAAAAGTCACCAAAGGCCCTTTTAAATCAAAAAGTTACATAATTAGTCCTTTGGTGAAAAGTTTCACAAAATGTCAAGTTTAGTCCCTGAACTTTGAAACTTGTCAAAAATGGTCCCTGGGATATGAAAAACTTTGAGAAAAACAAATTTTGTCCTTGCACTAATCTCTTATGACAGGTTTGGTCCCTGGGTAGAAAGTTTGGTGAAAATACAAGTCAGGTCCCTGAAGTTTGGTGAATTGGCAGATTTAGTCCCTAGGGTTTTAAAAAGTGAAAAATTCAAAATAAAACCTCATACTATTCATCATTGGCATATTACACCCTTGAAAACAAATTAAGAACATGCCAAAACCCAACCCCCAACTTTCCCGAAATTACAAAATAGGTCCTTGTGTAATAAACCAAATCCGGACATAAACAAATACTACTCCATAAACTATCCCAAGTCCAATCCAACAATACAATCCATCTTGGGCCCAAAATAATTACCCAGTCCAACCCTTAGCCCACCCAATCCCCTAAACCGTTTTAAATAACACCCCTCGGTCAAACCGAGTCAACTCCTTCCCCGTTTCCCTCTCATCCTCCCCCACTTGAACCAACCTCCCCTCTCCTCCAATCACAAGCCAAAGCCCCCACAATCATTACCTTCCCACCTTCCTACACCTACCCTTTCACACCACAATTAATGCACCACCCCCATTGCGTGTATCAGAACCCAATTGCAAATTGTTCCTTTCCCGCCAAAAATACGTGTCAACACAAGAGTGGACCAAAATGATCAGAGGGTGATGGGATTTGCTCAGAATGCTTGTGGGAACCCTAATTTTCAGCTATAAAAGGAAGAGATTGCAAGATGAAGAGATAGTAGTTTATTTTTAGTTTTAGTTATATCGAATTTTAATTATTCAGCAAATTAGTGTTAACATTTCAATTTCAAGCATTGTACTAGTTAAATTATTGTATTGCAACTCTTTTTATGTTATAAAATCATCAGCTTCAGTTTGATTCAAGTCTATGCAAGTTATTTCAAATTTCCAAATTTTCTTTTGGTTCAATAGTAGCTTAAAGCAAGAGTTATGGACTGAGTAGGATCATATAAGCTCCAATAAGCTTATCTAAGCTTTAGAGACATTTAAAACTCAGTGGCATTAAAAGAAAATCAAAAAGCTAAAATTGGTCAACATAAGTCAACTATTTGCCTATTTGAGCTTGTTTCAGGTTTTGAGCTTGATTGAGGAGCTGGATTGAGTTGAAGTTTGCCTATCTAAAGATAGGCTACAAAGGAAAATCCCTTGTTCATGCTAGGGATAGTCTTGTAAGTTTTCCTTATTTGAAATTTCACAAAAATCCTAAGTTCTTGGTTGATGCTCATTTGCTTGCTTAAGTTTGTTAAGTTGTGCTTGTTTATGTGGTTTAAATAATTGTTTAAGTAGTTTGTAACTCAGTAAGCTTAACTTGTTCAATAGAATAAATAGGTACTTGTAATTTCAATTTTCAACTGTCAAGATTAGCTTTAGAGTAAAACTTGTGTTATTATAGTGATAATCTGTTTTTAAGTACTTAAACAAGCTCACCTAGTCATAATTAGTAGGTTGGAATCAAGAACTTGAACCCTAGTCACCAATTGCTTTGAAAATCTTTAACAGTTAACTAATAAGGGGTGTTTGGATTAACTGATTGCTTGTTGTTTTGCTTAGTTGTTGCCACAACTTTTGGTTTCTGCATGCTACATTAGTCTAAATAGGATCATATATGGTATAAAATCAGTAGCTACAAGTTTAAAAAGTCAAATTGAGCTTTAACCTCTCTTAATCAGTTAGCTGTTAGGTTTTAAGAGTAGTGACTAATCATATAGGTATATTAATGGTTCATGTAGCTTACTTTGGTTCCATTTTAGCTTAAATAATCTTACTCAGCTCAAAAATTAGATTCAAAATTCATAAAAGTCAAAATTCCAAGTTCTTGTCAAAAGTCAAAGGTTACACTATCAGATTTTTACCAAAATTCTAAGTTTAATTGTGAGCTGTGTAATGGATATTAAGTTTTGAAACTTTGTGTGATTAAAGTCTACCAGCTGATCTATAAGCTTGAATTTTTGCTTAATTTTTGTGGAAGCCTAAGTGGGTCCCACAGACCCTCAAAGTGACTTGCAGGGCAAAGGTGTGCCCTGCTCACCCAGATACCCAGTCACCACCATCACTTTGGTGGTGTTTTGTGACCCCCTCAGTGGGTCCCACACCCTCTAGTTAGGTTCCTTCAACCCCTCTCCTACCAGAGTCTCACCTTTGACCTTTTGTTTGACCTCCAGCTCAGTGGACCCCACCTAGTTTAAGCCCCTAAGGTTGTCCCAGGTCTGAGTCAAAAGTGCAAGGTGCAAAGTGCTTATTTCTCTTTAATCAGCTTATTTGTGATCTAGTATTGTTGTTTATTTCTTATTTGAGTTTGTTTAACTTACTGAGACTCACTTTCACCATTGTGGACCCCACCTTAAGCCATTTGACCACAATTGACCACACAGTCAACATAAGTCAACTGTGTAAGCCAAGGGGGTGTTTACAGCTTATTAATAAGCTAATTTTAAAAGTGTTTTCATTAAAGTTTGTCATTTTAAGGTATTAAGTAGTTCTGAACAAGAAAAATCCAAAAAAATCAAAGTTAAAGTAAGTGATAGTTTCTATTTAATTCAAGTTAATTTTAATTTTCATTTTTATATTTTAATTAAGTCATTAGTGTTTTTATATTTTTATTAAATACCTTATATAGTAAACTAATTTTGATAATTTTTTCAGATTTTTATTTTGTCATTTAGTGTTAATTAGATTTAATTTTAATTTTCTTTATTATTAATTAATATCAAGTATTAAATAGTTTAATTAGTTTTTATAAGGTTAAATCTAGTTTTTATAATTTTCCTAGTTCTAATATAGTATAATAAGTTTTTAGAAAATATATTTTGAAATTCTACTGTTCATTTTCTAATTTTCTTATTTTATTTGTTTAAAATAGACTTAAGTTAATTAAAAGGTAAATAATTAGTTGTTGAATCTTAAAACATAATTTTTAGAGTTTTTATAATTTTTTAGGATTCCAGTGATGGTTAAGTAATTTTATAAATTTTATCTTAATTATCTAAGTTAATTTAGTATTAATATAAATTAAAAGTAGTTTAATTAGTTTACTTAAGTTAAATAGTTTTTAATTAATAACAAAACCACAAAAAGACGAAAATATTATTTTTAATTTTTTATACTTTCTTCAAGTTCTAATTTAGGTTTAGAAAATATTTTTGTTAATTTTTAGTTTAATTTAAATCATTTGTCATTTTTAGTTAATTTAAATTAGGTTTTAATTTAGATTTTAAATAGTTTAATTAATTAAATAATATTTTAATAGTATTTTAATCACTTTTATAATTTCATTTTCATTTTTAATTTTAAGTTTTGAAAAGTGTCAAAAGCACCCCCTGTAGTTTGATAATTACCAAAAACCCACTTTTCCAGTCCGATACGTGATCTTAATTATGAATTTGTGCATATATCTGGTATCTGATTTTTGTGAATATTATATCTGTGTACCAATACCAAAATAACAGTAGCAAAATCAATTCCATATCATCTGGGCTACTGTCCTCAGTCCCACTCACTCATAAACGATTTCCAAAGCACCATTTCAATCTCGCTGGGACATAACGACCCGGGGACACACTACACTATCACCGGAGTATTGATTCTAGGCTGTCTTTGACTTATTGACCTTGGTCAATAATATCTGACGGTTCGGGCTCAATCAAAATTTGGCGCCGCTGCCGGGGAGGTTGTTGCGTGTTTTAAAATCGTTTTAAGTTTAGTGGTTTTCAAAACCCTCCCTGTAAAAAGTTTTGTAAAAACATAATCATATCAAAAACGTTCATTAACACTTCTCCTGAAGTGTTGAAAAACACCAAAAAAATTAAAAACAATCAAAAACAAACTGTGAAGTTAAATTACTTCGTGTTCTTTAAGATTACAACCTGAAACAGTTGGTTTAAGGTAAGTTCTGACATTAAATTGCGAACTGAAGAGGAAACCTATTTACTTCCTCCCGCCAGCCTGCGAGTAATCTTAAAGGGACGATTTCGGTTAACGAATCAGTTCCAAAAATATTTCCCAAGTTTTCTGCACACACACCCATAAGCCTAAAGCAGTTTTTCAAAAATCAATTAATAAACCCATAATAAGTTCCCAAACTTAAGATTAAAACTTGCCTTTGTATCCCTGTGAGTAGTGTACCTTTTTCAAAGAAGCTGCTCACTTGTGATTATTGGTTTAAGTTCACTGTAGTTTTGCCTCGAACTTGTGTTGAAAAACTGTTTTTTAGTGCATGCGCACTCGGTCTCAAGCAAAGAATAAAAAACAGAAAGACGTACCCGAGCTACGTTCTAATACAGAAACCGAAATGGCCGCTGGGCCACCACCACCACTATTACCACCCCTGACCCTCCTAGGGATGAGCCAGCTCCCGATATCCGAACGATGGAGGAGCTGTGCCAACCTACCATGCAAGGGCGGGGTGGGCCTATTGCACCACTCACTATTGGGGCTGCGAACTTTGGCCTCAAGCATCACATGATCCAACAAGTCCAGAATTCGTGTCAATTTCACGGATTACCGGGTGACGATGCCAACAAGCATCTTGACAAATATCTCACGGTCACCCAAAGCATGAAACAGCTCGGTGTCACCGATGATGCCCTTCGGCTGTACCTGTTCCCCTATTCTCTCACTCATCATGCCACTGCATGGTTTGACCGACTTCCAAAGAATTCTATTCGAACCTTTGATGAAATGGTAACCAAGTTTTTAGCAAAATATTTTCCACCATCTATGGTTACCAAGTTACGAAATGATATCAGCAACTTCCGGCAACGTCCCGATGAGTCTCTTTTTGAGGCTTGGGAACGTTATAAGCTAGCTATTGATCGGTGCCCTAACCACAATATGTTGCAAGTTACCATCATAGATACCTTCTATAATGGTCTGACATTGAGGCACCGAGACATTCTCAATGCTGCTGCTGGTGGGACCTTTATGAAAAGGCGTCCCGAGGAGTGCTATGACTTAATCGAGAACATGACTGCCCATCATAACTTTTGGGATTCTTCTGCGGAGAGGGATGCGTCATGTAATTCAGTTACTCCCTCATCATCATCTCCTGAAATAATTGCTCTTACCAAAAGGATGGATGATATTTCTACGGCTGTGTTGAGAATGAACCAAACGATACAACATCAGGTTCAAAATCAACAAGTGAAAGCCGTGGCCCGAAGTTGTGAAACTTGTGGGGGCCCACATCTATATTCCGAGTGTCCAGCTACTGCTGAATTTCCTCAAGAGAACGTTTATGCTGCTAACGGTTCCTACAACACGGGGGGTAATTCTTACCAACCGCAAGGGGACCGTAATCTCTTAAGCTATCGTTCCAACAATTTTCTCGGACCTCCCGGTTTTAACCAAAATCAAAACCGTAACTCGAATCAAAATTTTAACCAAGGTCAAAACTCAAATTTCCAAAACCCGAACCAAAATCAAGGCCAGTTTAATCAAAACAATTTTCAAAATGGCAATCAAAACCAAGGTTTTCAAGGAAATTTTCAAAGAAACCAGAATCAAGGAAATTACAATCAGGGTAATTTCAATCAGAGAAACAATTTTCAGGGTAACAACAATCAAAATCAAGGGAATTTTCAAAACAACCGTGTTCAAAATCCCCCTGTTCAAAATCAAAACGTTGTTCCACCCCCGTCTTCCTCCGATGCTGAAATTAAACAATTCATGAAAGCACAAGAGGAAACGAATCGGTTATTGATCAAGACGATCTCTGATCTTCAGAAGTCTTTAAATGATCGACCCTCGGGCTCGGGTACACTACCAAGCAACACGATTGCTAACCCGAGGGGCGATGTCAAAGCGATCACCACCCGAAGTGGGGTATCATACAATGGACCCTCGATTCCTTCTACCTCTTCTTCTCTTCCTAAGGTAGCGGAACGTGAGCCTGAGGTTACTCCGGACACGGTACTTCCTACTAATAACGGAGGTATCAACAACGTCCACCCTCAAGTTGTCCCGGTCCCGGCTCGTAAGCTGAAAGTTGTATTTGATCCTCCTGTGAGTCCTGATGAAATTCCAAAGAATGATCCTAAGCCTTCAATTCCATATCCTTCACGTGTGAATGATCAAAAGAACCGCGAAAGAGCTAATCATCAGATGGAAAAATTTTATCAAATTTTCCAAGAATTGCACTTCGATATTAGCTTCGCGGACGCTCTTCTTCTCATGCCTAAGTTTGCTTCGACAATCAAAAATCTGATAAGCAACAAAGAAAAACTCTGTGAGATGGCAAAAACTTCACTCAATGAACATTGCTCTGCAGTGCTCTTGAGAAAGCTTCCCGAAAAGCTTGGAGATCCCGGGAAATTTCTCATTCCTTGTATTTTCCCGGGGATGGTTGAATGCTTTGCCTTGGCCGATCTTGGCGCAAGCATTAACCTGATGCCTTACACAGTCTGGAAAAGACTTTCTCTACCTACTCTCACTCCGACCTGCATGACACTCGAGCTTGCAGACCGTACCATATCCCGTCCTCTCGGCATTGCCGAAGATATCTTCGTGAAAGTAGGAAAGTTTCATTTTCCGGCAGATTTCATGATTGTTGATTTCGATGCTGACCCACGAGTTCCTCTCATTCTCGGGAGGGGATTCTTAAGAACGGGTCGTGCTTTAATCGATGTATTCGAAGAAGAAATCACTCTACGTGTTGGTGGCGAAGCCATCACATTCAATCTTGATCAGACTTCAAGATATTCCTCCAACTATGACGCTGAAACGGTTAACCGAATTGATGTCATCGATGTTGCGTCTGAGGAGTATTCTCAAGAGGTCCTTGGTTTCTCATCCAGTGGCAGTCTTTCTACTGACCCTATCGTTTCCGACTCTTCCCCTTCCCTCACTCCGTTTGAGGGAAGTGACTTCCTTCTGGAAGAGCTCGAGGCTTTTCTCGCTCAGGATAGCTCAATCCCCGATGGGGTTGATGAAAACTATCTTGACCCGGAGGGGGACATTCTTCTCCTTGAAAGATTGTTAAATGACGATCCTTCACCCTCTCCGTCTCCACAAATACTTCATAAAGCGGAAGTCAAAAATGTTGAAATAACTGAAGACTTCCCCGAGGTTGAGCTCAAGGACTTGCCTCCTCATCTAGAATATGCATTTCTGGAGGGTGATAATAAATTACCCGTCATTATTGCCAAAGACTTAAAAGATAAGGAAAAGGCCGCACTCCTAAAGGTTCTTAAGTCAAACAAGCAAGCAATTGCTTGGAAACTCTCCGACATTAAGGGCATAAGCCCGAACTTTTGTACTCATAAAATATTAATGGAGAATGACTTTAAGCCAGCTGTGCAACATCAGAGAAGGGTAAATCCCAAAATCCACGAAGTTATCAAACAAGAAGTTCTTAAACTTCTTGATGCGGGATTGATTTACCCTATATCTGACAGTCCTTGGGTTAGCCCAATTCATTGTGTTCCCAAAAAGGGTGGCATCACCGTTGTCACCAACGAGGATAACGAGTTGATTCCAACTCGTTTGGTCACGGGTTGGCGTGTTTGTATTGACTATCGAAAGTTAAATGAAGCCACCCGTAAAGACCATTTTCCTCTCCCTTTTATGGACCAAATGCTCGAAAGACTTGTGGGGAATGAATACTACTGCTTCCTCGATGGCTTCTCGGGTTACTTCCAAATCCCCATTGATCCCCAGGATCAAGAGAAGACTACCTTCACATGCCCCTACGGAACTTTTGCTTACAGACGTATGCCTTTCGGCTTATGTAATGCACCAGGCACGTTCCAGAGGTGCATGATGTCTATTTTTTCCGACATGATCGGGAAAACTATGGAGGTATTCATGGATGACTTTTCAGTCATCGGGGATTCATTTCAGACTTGCCTCTCCCACTTGGAACAGATGCTTAAACGTTGCAAAGAAACGAATCTAAGTCTCAACTGGGAGAAGAGCCACTTTATGGTCAAGGAGGGCATTGTCATCGGCCATAAGATTTCAAAAAACGGGATCGAGGTTGACAGAGCTAAAATCGATGTCATTGCCAAATTACCTCATCCCACCACCGTAAAAGGTGTTAGGAGCTTTTTGGGTCATGCCGGCTTCTACCGTAGGTTTATCCAAGATTTTTCTAAGATTGCTCGGCCTATGACCCATCTCCTCGAGAAGGATGCTCCTTTCATCTTCTCTCCTGAGTGCATCGAAGCTTTTGAAACATTAAAGAAAAAGCTTACCGAGGCACCGATTCTTGTTGCCCCCGATTGGGACCAACCTTTTGAGCTTATGTGCGATGCTAGTGATTTTGCCATAGGTGCGGTCTTGGGGCAACGAAAAGCAAAATACTTTCAGCCCATACACTACGCAAGCAAAACTATGACTGAGGCTCAAGGTCATTACACCACCACTGAAAAAGAACTCCTAGCTGTGGTCTATGCCTTCAAGAAATTCCGGTCATACCTAATCTTGACTAAATGCGTAGTGTACACAGATCACTCGGCTTTGAAATACCTATTTGCAAAACAAGATGCAAAGTCGAGGCTTCTCCGTTGGGTTCTCCTCCTTCAGGAATTTGATATCATTATCCGTGATAAAAAAGGAGCCGAGAACCTTGCTGCTGATCATCTCTCACGATTAGAGAACCCTCATCAAGATGTGTCCGAGAAAAAGGAAATAAATGAAACATTTCCTCTCGAGACACTCAATGCGGTTGCTTTTCGTGGTGACTCTACTACCCCATGGTTTGCCGACTTTGCAAATTACCATGCGGGTAACTTCATAGTGAAGGGGTTGACGTCCCAACAAAAGAAAAAAATTCTTCAAAGACGTTAAACACTATTTCTGGGACGACCCCTTCCTCTTCAAAATCTGTGCCGATCAAGTCATCAGGCGATGTGTATACGGACAGGAAGCCACTGATATTCTCAAGGCTTGCCATGCTGGACCCACCGGGGGCCACCATAGTCCTAACTACCCCGCCAAAAAGGTGTTTGATTCCGGTTTCTATTGGCCCACAATCTATAAGGATGCCCATGAGTTAGTCAAAGCCTGTGATGCTTGTCAGCGTCACGGGAATATTTCACAAAAGAACGAAATGCCACAAAATGCCATTCAAGTTTGTGAAATCTTTGACGTCTGGGGCATTGACTTTATGGGGCCATTCCCATCTTCTCATGGAAACAAATACATACTCGTGGCTGTTGACTACTTGTCAAAATAGGTTGAGGCTAAGGCCTTACCCACTAACGATGCCCGAGTAGTTGTGAAATTCTTGAAATCCCTCTTTGCTCGTTTTGGAACCCCACGTGCCATCATTAGTGATCGCGGTACTCACTTTTGCAATGACCAATTTGCAAAAGTCATGCTTAAGTACGGTGTTACTCATCGTCTTTCTACCGCGTATCACCCCCAAACAAGTGGGCAGGTGGAGGTTTCCAACCGTGGTATTAAACGGATTCTTGAGAGGACAGTAGGTGAAAACCGTGCTTCCTGGTCGGATAAACTAGATGATGCACTCTGGGCCTTCCGTACAGCTTACAAAACACCCATCGGGTGTACTCCATACAAGCTTGTATACGGGAAGGCGTGTCATTTACTGATCGAGCTCGAGCACAAAGCCTACTGGGCCTTGAAACATGCTAACTATGACCTTCATAAAGCGGGTGATCACCGTAAGGTTCAAATCAATGAATTAAATGAACTTCGTGATCAAGCCTACGAGAACTCTTTGATCTACAAAGAAAAGACAAAGAAGATTCACGACTCTAAGATTAAGAACCGCGTTTTCAACGTCGGTGACAGAGTCCTTCTTTTCAACTCAAGATTAAAGATCTTCTCGGGGAAATTAAAAACCCGATGGACTGGACCATTCACTATTGCTAAAGTATACCCATACGGGACTGTTGAGTTATCTCAACCCGAAGGTCCCAACTTCAAAGTGAATGGTCACAGATTGAAACATTATTTTGGAGAGGACACACCACCCTTGGTTGTCCCGGATCTCCAAACTTTCCCCATGGACCAATGAATTCGGGGATCGAGTCAAGCTAGTGACTCGGTGAACAAAAATTAGCAGCATATATGGGTTTTCACCCGTATTTCTGACTTCTTTCTACTTTCTACCACCCTAGTGTGGGGGAGTGGCCATCCCCCACCGTTTCAAAAGTAAATATGTTTCAAAATTCAATAATCATGTTTTGTATGTATATTATATCAACTCCCGGGCTGTCAGGGCAAATTTATTACAGTTAATCATTCACAAGTGATTAGCTAGCGTGGTAAACCTGACACAAGCCTGGGAGGTGTATGTTTATTATATACTTTATCATTCAACTCCCGGGCTGTCAGGGCAAATTTATTACAGTTAATCATTCACAAGTGATTAGCTAGCGTAGTAAACCTGACACAAGCCTGGGAGGTAGTGATTCAAAAAAAAAAATGGTGTATGTACAGATAAAATAAAGTGAAAAATAGAAATTTCCACAGTTAGAATCGAATATTAGCTTTTCCCGTTCAGAGATTCGGCATAATAGCCGGGACTTTGAATATTGAGGACAATATTCAGTTCTAGTGTGGGGGGGGGGGGGGGGGAATTCTTATGAATTTTATCACAAAACTTTCAAAGTACCCCCATTTTAGGCCAAAATTTTTCAAAATTTTTCACTTTATTCCAAAATTTTTGTGGTTATCAGTCCGCCAAAGTCTAAATGACAAAGGGATTGGCTAGTCCAGGAGCAAACGACTCTTGGTAAAGACATCTCAAACCCGTTGATGGCTGGCAGTTTGCCAAACATTGCATGGTTCCTCAGCTCCCCCGCATCCTCATAAGCAAATGAGTTGGATAGCCCACAAGATTATGGCTTGTGGTAAAGGCAGTGGAAAATCCATAATTGGTATTCAGCTCACCAAGATGTTGACTTAGTCCATCAAGATGCTGGCTAGTCCAGAAGCAAACGGCTTTTGGTAAAGACAAATCAAATCCGTTGACAGCTGGTGGTTTGCTCAAAATCACACGGTTATCAGGTGTGCCACAGTTCTTACACCTGGCTACTCCAGAAGTGATGGCTTTTGGTAAAGAGTTTCAAATCCATTAAGTTTTTCTCAAAAGATTGCTAGGGACTAGCATTGTTTTAGTGTGGGGGATTGATGAGTGTGTAAATACTCATCATTTTTACCAATTCTGAACTGCCAAAACATCCAAAAACACTCAATAATAAATCAAAATAGTGAAAATATCCCAGGAAAGTGTTTTACATGTCTCAAATGCAAAAATACCAAAAACAGATGAAAAACGCACAAAGTTTGCATAATTGGCAGTTTCAGTCCCCCAACTTTCAAAAGTTGTCAAATCTAGTCCCTGGTCATTCTAAAAAACTTGAAAAAGTCACCAAAGGCCCTTTTAAATCAAAAAGTTACATAATTAGTCCTTTGGTGAAAAGTTTCGCAAAATGTCAAGTTTAGTCCCTGAACTTTGAAACTTGTCAAAAATGGTCCCTGGGATATGAAAAACTTTGAGAAAAACAAATTTTGTCCTTGCACTAATCTCTTATGACAGGTTTGGTCCCTGGGTAGAAAGTTTGGTGAAAATACAAGTCAGGTCCCTGAAGTTTGGTGAATTGGCAGATTTAGTCCCTAGGGTTTTAAAAAGTGAAAAATTCAAAATAAAACCTCATACTATTCATCATTGGCATATTACACCCTTGAAAACAAATTAAGAACATGCCAAAACCCAACCCCCAACTTTCCCGAAATTACAAAATAGGTCCTTGTGTAATAAACCAAATCCGGACATAAACAAATACTACTCCATAAACTATCCCAAGTCCAATCCAACAATACAATCCATCTTGGGCCCAAAATAATTACCCAGTCCAACCCTTAGCCCACCCAATCCCCTAAACCGTTTTAAATAACACCCCTCGGTCAAACCGAGTCAACTCCTTCCCCGTTTCCCTCTCAGCCTCCCCCACTTGAACCAACCTCCCCTCTCCTCCAATCACAAGCCAAAGCCCCCACAATCATTACCTTCCCACCTTCCTACACCTACCCTTTCACACCACAATTAATGCACCACCCCCATTGCGTGTATCAGAACCCAATTGCAAATTGTTCCTTTCCCGCCAAAAATACGTGTCAACACAAGAGTGGACCAAAATGATCAGAGGGTGATGGGATTTGCTCAGAATGCTTGTGGGAACCCTAATTTTCAGCTATAAAAGGAAGAGATTGCAAGATGAAGAGATAGTAGTTTATTTTTAGTTTTAGTTATATCGAATTTTAATTATTCAGCAAATTAGTGTTAACATTTCAATTTCAAGCATTGTACTAGTTAAATTATTGTATTGCAACTCTTTTTATGTTATAAAATCATCAGCTTCAGTTTGATTCAAGTCTATGCAAGTTATTTCAAATTTCCAAATTTTCTTTTGGTTCAATAGTAGCTTAAAGCAAGAGTTATGGACTGAGTAGGATCATATAAGCTCCAATAAGCTTATCTAAGCTTTAGAGACATTTAAAACTCAGTGGCATTAAAAGAAAATCAAAAAGCTAAAATTGGTCAACATAAGTCAACTGTTTGCCTATTTGAGCTTGTTTCAGGTTTTGAGCTTGATTGAGGAGCTGGATTGAGTTGAAGTTTGCCTATCTAAAGATAGGCTACAAAGGAAAATCCCTTGTTCATGCTAGGGATAGTCTTGTAAGTTTTCCTTATTTGAAATTTCACAAAAATCCTAAGTTCTTGGTTGATGCTCATTTGCTTGCTTAAGTTTGTTAAGTTGTGCTTGTTTATGTGGTTTAAATAATTGTTTAAGTAGTTTGTAACTCAGTAAGCTTAACTTGTTCAATAGAATAAATAGTTACTTGTAATTTCAATTTTCAACTGTCAAGATTAGCTTTAGAGTAAAACTTGTGTTATTATAGTGATAATCTGTTTTTAAGTACTTAAACAAGCTCACCTAGTCATAATTAGTAGGTTGGAATCAAGAACTTGAACCCTAGTCACCAATTGCTTTGAAAATCTTTAACAGTTAACTAATAAGGGGTGTTTGGATTAACTGATTGCTTGTTGTTTTGCTTAGTTGTTGCCACAACTTTTGGTTTCTGCATGCTACATTAGTCTAAATAGGATCATATATGGTATAAAATCAGTAGCTACAAGTTTAAAAAGTCAAATTGAGCTTTAACCTCTCTTAATCAGTTAGCTGTTAGGTTTTAAGAGTAGTGACTAATCATATAGGTATATTAATGGTTCATGTAGCTTACTTTGGTTCCATTTTAGCTTAAATAATCTTACTCAGCTCAAAAATTAGATTCAAAATTCATAAAAGTCAAAATTCCAAGTTCTTGTCAAAAGTCAAAGGTTACACTATCAGATTTTTACCAAAATTCTAAGTTTAATTGTGAGCTGTGTAATGGATATTAAGTTTTGAAACTTTGTGTGATTAAAGTCTACCAGCTGATCTATAAGCTTGAATTTTTGCTTAATTTTTGTGGAAGCCTAAGTGGGTCCCACAGACCCTCAAAGTGACTTGCAGGGCAAAGGTGTGCCCTGCTCACCCAGATACCCAGTCACCACCATCACTTTGGTGGTGTTTTGTGACCCCCTCAGTGGGTCCCACACCCTCTAGTTAGGTTCCTTCAACCCCTCTCCTACCAGAGTCTCACCTTTGACCTTTTGTTTGACCTCCAGCTCAGTGGACCCCACCTAGTTTAAGCCCCTAAGGTTGTCCCAGGTCTGAGTCAAAAGTGCAAGGTGCAAAGTGCTTATTTCTCTTTAATCAGCTTATTTGTGATCTAGTATTGTTGTTTATTTCTTATTTGAGTTTGTTTAACTTACTGAGACTCACTTTCACCATTGTGGACCCCACCTTAAGCCATTTGACCACAATTGACCACACAGTCAACATAAGTCAACTGTGTAAGCCAAGGGGGTGTTTACAGCTTATTAATAAGCTAATTTTAAAAGTGTTTTCATTAAAGTTTGTCATTTTAAGGTATTAAGTAGTTCTGAACAAGAAAAATCCAAAAAAATCAAAGTTAAAGTAAGTGATAGTTTCTATTTAATTCAAGTTAATTTTAATTTTCATTTTTATATTTTAATTAAGTCACTAGTGTTTTTATATTTTTATTAAATACCTTATATAGTAAACTAATTTTGATAATTTTTTCAGATTTTTATTTTGTCATTTAGTGTTAATTAGATTTAATTTTAATTTTCTTTATTATTAATTAATATCAAGTATTAAATAGTTTAATTAGTTTTTATAAGGTTAAATCTAGTTTTTATAATTTTCCTAGTTCTAATATAGTATAATAAGTTTTTAGAAAATATATTTTGAAATTCTACTGTTCATTTTCTAATTTTTTTTATTTTATTTGTTTAAAATAGACTTAAGTTAATTAAAAGGTAAATAATTAGTTGTTGAATCTTAAAACATAATTTTTAGAGTTTTTATAATTTTGTAGGATTACAGTGATGGTTAAGTAATTTTATAAATTTTATCTTAATTATCTAAGTTAATTTAGTATTAATATAAATTAAAAGTAATTTAATTAGTTTAATTAAGTTAAATAGTTTTTAATTAATAACAAAACCACAAAAAGACAAAAATATTATTTTTAATTTTTTATACTTTCTTCAAGTTCTAATTTAGGTTTAGAAAATATTTTTGTTAATTTTTAGTTTAATTTAAATCATTTGTCATTTTTAGTTAATTTAAATTAGGTTTTAATTTAGATTTTAAATAGTTTAATTAATTAAATAATATTTTAATAGTATTTTAATCACTTTTATAATTTCATTTTCATTTTCAATTTTAAGTTTTGAAAAGTGTCAAAAGCACCCCCTGTAGTTTGATAATTACCAAAAACCCACTTTTCCAGTCCGATTTTTGTGATTAATTTCATTTTCATTTTCAATTTTCAATTGTGAATTTGTGCATATATCTGGTATCTGATTTTTGTGAATATTATATCTGTGTACCAATACCAAAATAACAGTAGCAAAATCAATTCCATATCATCTGGGCTAATGTCCTCAGTCCCACTCACTCATAAACGATTTCCAAAGCACCATTTCAATCTCGCTGGGACATAACGACCCGGGGACACACTACACTATCACCGGAGTATTGATTCTAGGCTGTCTTTGACTTATTGACCTTGGTCAATAATATCTGACGGTTCGGGCTCAATCAAAGGCGCACGGAAAAACATTTGAGGACAATGCATATATTATCATTCGAAACATTATACAACCTTTATGTTGTACATTTTGTAAACTTGTGAGACCTCTTTCTTTATAAACTCTGATATTTTAATCGAATGATAATTTATTTCAAAATGTCTCATTTAGAGTCGTTTTCTGTAACTTGTACTGTGAACTATGAAGTAATTCCCTAGTGATACAATCTTCCACTGTGATAATTTTGGGGGTGTTACAGATTGTTATCAGAGTTACAGTTATAGAGAAACAGGTTGCATTTAAACCTAGACTATAACTGCTCTTTACATTAAGACCCACCTTACTGATTGTTGTCTTTTACATTTCATGTGCCATGCTTACTCCTTAACACAATACTGTATTTTTTATATAGAGACTGTTTATATGAACGATTGACTAAATATGACTGCGTATGTCTACTTGAAGGCATTACGACACAACCAAATTTTCCCTGATCATACACATTTTATTGTGATCTACAAAATTTATCATTACATTGTAGTTGATACAATGGTCATACTTACATCTCAGACATCATGAGATACCCAATTAGCATACATGCATCTCAGACATCATGAGATAAACAACATCTTTATTTATATATCCTAGACATTGTGAGATACACAATTGTCTTATCTATTTCTCAGACATTACATTGAGAGATACACATTTGTCTTATTTATTTTTTCGACATTGTGAGTTGCACAATTGATGAGTGCTCAAACACTCATCATTTTTAGTCAAATCTGAACTGCAAAACATACAAAAACACTCAGAAATGCATCAAAATACTAAAAATATTCCAAAATTGTGTTTTATATGTTTCAGATGCAAAACGAGTAAAAACAGATGAAAAATGTACAAAGTTTGCATAATTGGCAGTTTCAGTCCCCCAACTTTCAAAAATTGGCAAAACTAGTCCCTGGTAATTCAAAATATGGAAAATTATCAACAAAGGTCCTTTTACAATCATAAGTTGTCATATTTTGTCCTTTGGTGAAAAATTGGAAAAGTTTTGGAAAATTACAAAATTAGTCCCTGGAGTTTCAAATTTTGGCAGAATTGGTCCCTGGTGGGAAATTTTTGGATGAAAAATCATTTTTTGGTCCTTGGAGAATCATAAGTTATCACAAATAGCCCTTGGATCAAAAGTTTGGGCAATTGACAGAAAAAGTCCCTCAACTTTTGAAATTTACAAAAATGGTCCTCGAGTGTTTTTAAAATGAAAATTTTATTTGTGATCCTTGTACTATTGATATGTAGCAGGAAAAGACCTTGATACAAGTTTGAAGGATGTTACATTTTCAGTCCCTAACTTTCACCAAATTACATATATGGTCCTTGTATTTAATAAACAAACCAACCGGACCCTTATGTATTATGTTAATAGCAATAAACACGTTCGGGAGGTCGAGGTTGATCAAAATACACCATGTTTCTAGAGAGAGAATGTAGAGAGAGAAAGGTAAAGAAAAGGTGGTTTATTAAAATGACAAAGGTTTGGTTACACACACAATTTCCCACACCCCTCATGGAGAGTCATGAGGGGTATTTATAGGCTCATTACAACATTACTTTGCCTACTTGACAATAGTAGTCCCTGTAGTATCTAATCTAGTCCATTTCACATGTGTGACGTTATCTTTATAAAAAAGCGAAGCTAACAATCTCCCTCCAAGATATCGTCACACATGAATGGATACAATGAGACCTATAAACACATAAACATGTAAATTACAACAATAGTAAACTATGTTGATGTTGTTGAAGCGCAGAGTCTCTGTAGTCTAGATACTGAGGCAGACTTGAAGTTCTCTCTTCCGACGATCTCGGCGTATGATCTTTGACACTGACGGCAAAAGTCTTTGTAGCTCTGAACTTCAACTGTAATGGTCTAGTTAGGTTATTACTCCCTCCTAACTAGTGAGCCTTTATTCTTTTTCTTCTGCTCCCTCCTGAACAGATAACTCTCTTCTCATCTCGCAGCGGATAAGGTAGATACTAATAAGTTTGCACCATGGTTGTTGTTCTGGGAGCATCATAGCATAACTCACATAGTATTGCACAGAAGGTTGGTAATACGCTCCGATATACACATCATTAGTACTTCTTCGGTTCCAGTGTAAGCACGATTCCCTCGATCAACCAACGTACTAGAGATGAAACACTACTTCTTTTGGCATGTTCTTCTCCCTCCTGATGTTTGCGATGTATCGAAATCATCATACTATTGTGTGTACATGCCAAAATTACCCGTACTTTACACTTCTGATGCAATATAGATAGACCGTGTAAGCATAAGTTGTGAGAATATGCTGATAGGATATGACTCTCTTTATTATACAATCTCTTCTCTTCTCTTCAACCTTTAAGCGACCTCTTCAAATTCCAACCAGCTAGTAAATGACCAATGATTATAGAAATAACCCAGTATAACCAATCTGAAAATGAAGTAAACATCCCTCAGATATGTGACTTAATCTTGTACGATGGTGTGACTAAGAACCTATACTGAGCATAACAACGTAACTCCTTTAAGCATAGGTTGATCCATATACTCAAACGAGTAAACAGTATATGAAATCTCCGCCTCTTGAACTATCCACAACTACGTGCGTCACTGAGTACTACAACGTAACTCCTTAAAGTGATAGCCATAACCCGTGAGTACTACAATGTAACTCCTTACATCGGGTATAACTAGATAATCCAAGTCTTAATCACTATTTCTACCAGTGTTTGCCCAAACAAGTATCTTCGAAACTCATGCATCCATCCACCCCTAGACTTTGAGATAAATAAGTACACATGTCCTTGAAATGAACTTTAAACCCAGAAAAGTGATAAAGAATTGTTCCCATAATCATAAAAACCGATACTAGCCGTTGTCATTTGATTGTGATTCTTGATCAGGATTGTTTAAGCAATTCGTGGTGTGTTTTTAGTGAATCTTGAAATTCTATTTCGTTGATTCGTAGTAATTTCGGATTTTCCCTCCAAAAATAAAATTGGAAAATATTCTCGCCCATAACTTGGAAATCACTATGAAATGCAATTCTAAGGTTACCAGAAAAATTTGAGTTTTGAAAATTTTTACGCAAAATTTCACCGAAAAAATTTGAATTTTGGCCTAAAAATTTGAATTTCGGGCCAAAATTTTCAACGTTATACCAAAATTAAAATCTCGCGTAAAAATTGAACGTTTAGTCTCCTCTCAAAAATAAAATTTACTCAAATTTTCCCGCCAAAAAACTTTTTTTTTTTTTTTTTTTTTTTTTTTTTTTTTTTTTTTTTTTAAAGAAAAGGTGGTTTATTAAAATGACAAAGGTTTGGTTACACACACAATTTCCCACACCCCTCATGGAGAGTCATGAGGGGTATTTATAGGCTCATTACAACATTACTTTGCCTACTTGACAATAGTAGTCCCTGTAGTATCTAATCTAGTCCATTTCACATGTGTGACGTTATCTTTATAAAAAAGCGAAGCTAACATATTATTTCTACAAAACCGATACCCCAATCCACCCCAATAATCCTAATCCAACAACGACATCCACCCTTCACCCCTACCTGATCCAATAACACTTCCCTTGGCCCAATCCTACCCAGCCCACCAACAAATTAACCCAACTCCCGTTTTAATAATAAAAACGGGTCAACCACCCTTTGACCCTCCACCTTTTCCCTCCTTCTACCTCCCACTTGCCCTGGTAACACCCTGCAACACTCAATCAACCCCCCTCCTCCACCTCAGATCTCCCATACTTTGTCCCTCCACCTTACACAACATCCAAACCCATTTAATTCCCACAAATCACTCCAAGTTATCCTAAACCTGCCAAAATTCATTTTCGCGCCAAAAATAACATAAATGGCTCAGATTGATTAAAGCTATCCAATGGCCTATAATGAAGTGGGAAAGTCTCCATGGGCTCCAAGTGACCTTATAAAAGTCAAGAAAGAATGGAAGAAGAGGTGTTAGCTAGTTTTTAGTTTTAGCTTAGTAAATTTAATGTCGTTTTAATTAAATTTCCCTTTCTTAATGTAATTCTTAGTTTAAAAAGTTTGTTATCCTCATTATCAGTGTAATTCAAGAAAGATTTAACAGTAATTTCAAGTTTTCTTTTTGAATTCAGTTATTGCTATTTTTCATGAAAATCTCATTTCAAATTTAATGTTGTTAAAAATTGTTGGTTGTTGATTGTATAAGCTTATTTAAGTTAATAATAAGCTTTTATAAGATTCTTGAAAGCTAGAGTCAGTGTTACTTTTAGAATGCAAAAATAGAAAAAAAAATCCAAGAAAAATAGTGCAAAAATGAAAAATCAGTGAGGAACGAGGTTGAAGTTTGGAATATGGTGGAATTTTGGGTTGTTCTGGTCATAGTGTCTCAGAAAAACCATTAGGTTATGGTGTGGTTCCCTGGACATTTTTCTCTCAGTTGGATTTAATTGTAAGCAAGTTTCTCATTTTTTTTGCTATATACTGTAGACATTCATGAATGGTGTTTATCTCTGTTAATCTATGATTCTTAGGTATGTGTTAGATTAAATCTTGTTTTACTTTGCAAGATTGTCCTTTGCAAATCATTGTTGCTCAAAACTCTCATTTTCACAGTTAGATTGCAATATTGGTTGTATCTGAGTTTCATGCTTGTATCTTTGCTATTTTGTGCTCAATCAGTCTTGTTTAATGTTAATATAAGGTTGTGAATCAGTGATTAAGTTTACACAAATAAGTTGCTTTGAAAATCTTGATTTAACTTTCTTACATGGGTGTTTGGATTGGCTGATTTGGCCTAGTCACAGATTGCATGTGGTGTTATTTTTAGTTCATGTAGTCTCAAATAGGTGCCCTTAGGTTAGTTTAGTCATAAAACATCAAGGGTGTTTTGCAAAAAGTCAAAGATCACCCCAAGTCCTTTGACAGTTCATTGTTGGGTTTGGCAACATCAAATCTCACCCATTTTGACTAAAGGTTGTTATTCTAGCCATAATTAGCTTTATTGTAACTTAATACAACTTATTTAGTCCATTAGGTCCATTAGATATCCAAGAAAGTCAAATTTCCAAGTTTCATTCAAAAGTCAAATATGCACCTTTCTCAGATTTTGCCAATATGGCATGAATTGTTTTGAATTTAGTGTTAGGAGCTAGGACTTAAAACTTGTTCCCACTCAAAGCCCCCCAGCTCATCTTCATTTTCCCACATCTATTATATTTTAGTGATTTTTCTTGTGCATCCCACCTTGGATCAAACACACCTGCAGGGGAGGTGTATCCCTTGCTGCAGCAGACCAAACACCCACACCCACCACTTTGGTGGTGGCTGCAGCCTTCTACAGTGTTCCACAATGCCCAATTTTTGATCCCCTCAACCCCCTACTGGTAGTCTCTCAATATTGACCATTGTTTTGACCTAAAACCCCCTGGGACCCACTTGGAATTGCCCCAATTCTTAGTCCCATTTTCAGCTTTCAAATAGGAAATATAAGTGCTTATTTTGATCTTATAGCTTATTCTGTGGTTCCCAATTGCTTATTCTAGCTTAAACATGTCCACTCAACAAGTTTGAACCAGAATTAACCATAGTGGGTCCCACTTAAGCCCATTTTAGCTTATTTCTTACCTTGGTCAAACAAAGTCAACTGTCAAAGCTTTTAAGCTCTCAAGTGCTTATTTTTAATATATAAAAAAGTTGTTTTTACAAAAGTTGTGTGTTTTTAGGTTTAAATTAGTTTTCAAAAAGAAAAATCCAAAAAATTCAATTTAATTTTAAGTGATAGTTTCTATTTAATGTAATTTAAATTTTAATTTTCTTTTTTAAATTTTTATTAAGTACTTGGCATTTTTATATTTTTATTAATTACCTTTTATAGTAAAGTAATTTTAGTAAATTTTTCTGATTTTTATTTTGCCATTTAGTATTTATTAGATTTAATATTAGTTTTATTAGTAATTAATTAATATTTAAGTTTTATATAGCATAATTAGTTTTAATTAAGTAAGACCTAGTTTTTATATTTTTCCTAGATTTTATATGTTATAAAACAAGTTTAGGAATTTTCTTGTAATTTTTACTATTCATTTTCTATTTTTCTTAATTTAAAATAGTTTAATTAGGTAATTAATATATAATTAGTAATTAATTAATAGAAAAATCACAAAAAGACAAAAATACATATTTTTAATTTTAGAATTATTTTTTAGTTATTTTATAATTTTAGAAATTTAATTTTCACTTTTATGGTATTTAATTAATATTATATTGTATTTAAGTTATTTAAATATTAATAATTAGTATTAATTAGTAATTAATTAATAATAAATAATTAATTAGTGTTAAAATTTATTTTCCTTTTCTAAAAATTTTCTTTTACCTTTAAGTTTGTAAAAAAGGCATTTTCACCCCCTAGGGGTTTTCAGATTTCAGTTTTCACGTTTTATTTTGTACGTTTACGTTATTTAAAATGTGAACGTACTCGTTTTAGGTTTTAAACGTTTCTGGTTTTTCTAAACTTCCAGTCTTGTTCATATAGCTTATTTAAGCTATTTCCTCGTACAAATCAGTAGTGTAATCAAACACAAACCCCCTTCCATCCAAATTCACCCGATCACAAAGCCGTTTGATAACCATCCACACCTCGTCGGGACATAACGACCCGGGGAAACACTATACTTCCACAGAGCATTGAGCCTAAGGAGTTTGACTTTGTTGACCACATCCGTGGTTGACTTTAGTTGACTGCTTTTTCCTCAATCAAAAATTTGGTTTGACTCTAGGCTGTTTGATCTTGTTGACCATTCACTTGGTCAATTTAGGTTGACCGTTTGGACCCAATCAAAGTTTGGCGCCGCTGCCGGGGAGGTTGTGCGCGTTTTTCTAAAAAACGGTTTGCTGATTAGTGCTTTTGGAATTCAATCCTTTGTAAATTTCCCATCCTTGTTCATATTATCTTACTATTATCATATAAAAACAAAACCGTTCACGAAAACATTTTAAACTCAGTTTTCAACGGACACAAAAAACCCAAAAAGATTTTCTTTCTCATTTGTACAAAATGTATTTCCAAAAACCCAAAAATATTCATCTTTACCCTCCTACCCTTTTGATTCTCCATTCCTCACCCTCTATACACATTTGATTCTTTCTATGTCTCATCCACACTTTCTGATTTGCCAGTGGTGTGGTAGTTCTTATAATGGTAGTAATTGCCCCGGTTGTGGCATGGTAGAGTCAGGAAACGGGTCTGTCTATAACCAGGATCCCTATTCCTACCATGACACGACTGATTTATTCCACCAGCTACCACACCATCAGTCTCAGCAGTTTTACTATTGTGAGTACTGTGGTGGTTCACATTACAGTTCTAATTGTCAATCGGGAAACACGCTTGTCTATGAGCAGTTTTCTGATAACAATTATAACTCTAGCACATACAACCCACAGCCACATCAGTTTCACGGTTGTGATTACTGTGGAGGTCCACACTCTAGCTCGGATTGTCAAACAAGGAATCCATTTCCTTGTAACAATTACGACTATTCGTTTTCAGACCCACCTCCACAGTACCATATGATTCACACAACTCCTCATGATACTGAGCAAGACATTTCACTAAAGGCTCTTGATTTATTAAAAGAACTTAAGGAGGAGTTGGTTACTACATCGTTTCAAGACTCTCGTGAGAAATCTATGGCAGAATTACTTGCTGAAGAACGAGAGGCTAGAAATGAATTGAGCATGGAAGAATTGCTAGTCTTAGAACAAGCAGCTATAACACGTGCCAAATTTCATCAAGCTGCTCTTCTAGACTGTGATGATGATAGTGATAACGATGACACCCTTGATATCCTTCAATTTTATAAGGGTTCATCAGATTCATCATTTGTGATTCCTCTCATTGAAAATCAGGGAGAAAATAATGAGACGGAGAAATTACTAGCAGAAGATCAAATGGAACTTGTACAATCCATGAAGGCTAGCTCCTCTCATCTCCCTCAGTCTGTTGTTATCACACCCGAAGTTACCACTCACTCTCTGAACATGGGAGATGAGCATCTTAACACTGTTCCTGATAAGGAATCGGACGAATTAATAAAGTCTAGTGTTGAGAACCTTGTCCCAATCCCAAGAGAGTCACAGGGAATTCTTGAGCATATGTGTGATCTTCCTTCCCCTCTTGAGTGTTCAAACGATCATTTTGAGACTTTCTCAGATTTTAATGATGATTGTACATCTCATGGAGACATTGAGTATATTGAGGCATCACTCCCACAATCTGATGCTGATCCTCTTCTTGAGGAGTTCGCCGATGAACTTACTCACATCAATCCACTTTCACTGGAAAGTGATAATGGTCTCCTCGACTTTGAAGCCGATCTGGGAGAAATTGAAAGTCTCCTATATCATGATCCACCACTCAGTTCTTATCCCAGCAGTCCAATAGAGAATGATAATCACTTTGTCCCCGAATCATTCAATACTACTCTCACCAATCCTCTATTTGAATTCGAATCTGAATTCACTTTGATTTCTGATAATCCACTCTTTGATATTCAGAACGAGGATAGTGATGAGTTTATATCGGAACATGAATTCACAGATTCACATCTTGTGAATAATTCTCTTCATGAGGAGTTCTCCGGTGAACTCACTCATCATATCATGACTCCTCCGGAGTTTGATAGCCCGGGGGGAGATGCACTCAATCATGAGGATTTGCAAATTCCCACCCACCCTCCCGGGTTGTTTACGAGCTTAGCCCTTGAAATCCAAATTCAGGCTACGGAGCCTGATCTCGAGGAAGAAAATCAAATCATGATTTTCATCATGGTTTTCTTCCTTTTCTTCACCCATAAGGTGACTTCTTCTCTTCTTCACTCCTTCGGGAATGAAGATACCATCTCTGAGCCCGACATTTTCATGTATCATTATCTTGAGCCGGATACTTATCTCATCGGTGTTGAACTTTCACGTGCTTCAAATGTTTGTCCAAACATCTTGAATGAAAGTCCGATTGAGATTGTTTCTTCCACATCATGCTTCCCCAAGGACAAATAAATTCGGGGTCGAGTCAAGCTAGCGACTCGGTAAACAAAAACAGTAGCATGTACTTAGGGTTTTCACCCTAAGTGTGGGGGAGTTACCCCTTCTATGGTTACCAATAAAGTGAAAAAAATAGTGTTTCCACATTTAGCTTGTAATGTTGCCCTTTTACGTTCAAAGAATCGGCATAATAGCCGGGACTTTGAATATTGAGGACAATATTCATTCTAAGTGTGTGTGTGTGGGGGGGGGGGGGGGGGGTATTCTAGCGAATTTTATCACTATCTAATACCCCCGTTTTTGGCAAAAATTAAAAAAAAAATTCACTTGTGCTTCAAATTTTTGTGGTAATCAGTCCGTCATGTCTAACCGACAAAAGGATTGGCTAATCCAGGAGCAAATGGCTCTTGGTAAAGATATATCAAATCCGTTGATGGCTTGCAATTTGCCCAAAATTGCACGGTAACTCAACTCGCCATATCCTATAAAGCGAATGAGTTGGCTAGCCCACAAGATTATGGCTTGTGGTAAAGGTAGTGGAAAAACCATAATTGGTAATCAGCTCACCAAGATGTTGACTATTCCATCAAGAGTTGGCTAGTCCAGAAGCAAACGACTTTTGGTAAAGACTAATCAAATTCGTTGACAGCTGGTGGTTTGCTCAAAATCACATGGTTATCAGGTGTACCACAGTTCTTACATCTGGCTACTCCAGAAGTGATGGCTTTTGGTAAAGAGTTTAAAATCCATCAAGTTTTCAAAACATTTTATTGCTAGGGACTAGCAATATTTTAGTGTGGGGGATTGATGAGTGCTCAAACACTCATCATTTTTAGTCAAATCTGAACTGCAAAACATACAAAAACACTCAGAAATGCATCAAAATACTAAAAATATTCCAAAATTGTGTTTTATATGTTTCAGATGCAAAACGAGTAAAAACAGATGAAAAACGTACAAAGTTTGCATAATTGGCAGTTTCAGTCCCCCAACTTTCAAAATTTGGCAAAACTAGTCCCTGGTCATTCAAAATATGGAAAATTATCACCAAAGGTCCTTTTACAATCATAAGTTGTCATATTTTGTCCTTTGGTGAAAAATTGGAAAAGTTTTGGAAAATTACAAAATTAGTCCCTGGAGTTTCAAATTTTGGCAGAATTGGTCCCTGGTGGGAAATTTTTGGATGAAAAATCATTTTTTGGTCCTTGGAGAATCATAAGTTATCACAAATAGCCCTTGGATCATAAGTTTGGGCAATTGACAAAAAAAGTCCCTCAACTTTTGAAATTTACAAAAATGGTCCTCGGGTGTTTTTAAAATGAAAATTTTATTTGTGATCCTTGTACTATTGATATGTGGCAGGAAAAGACCTTGATACAAGTTTGAAGGATGTTACATTTTCAGTCCCTAACTTTCACCAAATTACATATATGGTCCTTGTATTTAATAAACAAACCAACCAGACCCTTATGTATTATTTCTACAAAACCAATACCCCAATCCACCCCAATAATCCTAATCCAACAACAACATCCACCCTTCACCCCTACCTGATCCAATAACACTTCCCTTGGCCCAATCCTACCCAGCCCACCAACAAATTAACCCAACTCCCGTTTTAATAATAAAAACGGGTCAACCACCCTTTGACCCTCCACCTTTTCCCTCCTTCTACCTCCCACTTGCCCTGGTAACACCCTGCAACACTCAATCAACCCCCCTCATCCACCTCAGATCTCCCATACTTTGTCCCTCCACCTCACACAACATCCAAACCCATTTAATTCCCACAAATCACTCCAAGTTATCCTAAACCTGCCAAAATTCATTTTCGCGCCAAAAATAGCATAAATGGCTCAGATTGATTAAAGCTATCCAATGGCCTATAATGAAGTGGGAAAGTCTCCATGGGCTCCAAGTGACCTTATAAAAGTTAAGAAAGAATGGAAGCAGAGGTGTTAGCTAGTTTTTAGTTTTAGCTTAGTAAATTTAGTGTCGTTTTAATTAAATTTCCCTTTCTTAATGTAATTCTTAGTTTAAAAAGTTTGTTATCCTCATTATCAGTGTAATTCAAGAAAGATTTAACAGTAATTTCAAGTTTTCTTTTTGAATTCAGTTATTGCTATTTTTCATGAAAATCTCATTTCAAATTTAATGTTGTTAAAAATTGTTGGTTGTTGATTGTATAAGCTTATTTAAGTTAATGATAAGCTTTTATAAGCTTCTTGAAAGCTAGAGTCAGTGTTACTTTTAGAATGCAAAAATAGAAAAAAATCCAAGAAAAATAGTGCAAAAAGGAAAAATCAGTGAGGAAGGAGGTTGAAGTTTGGAATATGGTGGAATTTTGGGTTGTTCTGGTCATATTGTCTCAGAAAAACCATTAGGTTATAGTGTGGTTCCCTGGACATTTTTCTCTCAGTTGGATTTAATTGTAAGCAAGTTTCTCAATTTTTTTTGCTATATACTGTAGACATTCATGAATGGTGTTTATCTCAGTTAATCTATGATTCTTAGGTATGTGTTAGATTAAATCTTGTTTTACTTTGCAAGATTGTCCTTTGCAAATCATTGTTGCTCAAAACTTTCATTTTCACAGTTAGATTGCAATATTGGTTGTATCTGAGTTTCATGCTTGTATCTTTGCTATTTTGTGCTCAATCAGTCTTGTTTAATGTTAATATAAGGTTGTGAATCAGTGATTAAGTTTACACAAGTAAATTGCTTTGAAAATCTTGATTTAACTTTCTTACAGGGGTGTTTAGATTGGCTGATTTGGCCTAGTCACAAATTGCATGTGGTGTTATTTTTAGTTCATGTAGTCTCAAATAGGTGCCCTTAGGTTAGTTTAGTCATAAAACATCAAGGTTGTTTTGCAAAAAGTCAAAGATCACCCCCAAGTCCTTTGACAGTTCACTGTTGGGTTTGGCAACATCAAATCTCACCCATTTTGACGAAAGGTTGTTATTCTAGCCATAATTAGCTTTATTGTAACTTAATACAACTTATTTAGTCCATTAGGTGTAACCTCTCGTAAATTTCCCATACGATTAGTAAATGCATACGAATAAATAAAACGATGTTACAAGGAATTAACACCATTTTACGGGTAACAAAATTTTTTTTTATGATATGGCTTGATATTGAACCACTGCGATAACTGTGATTGACCGTTTACCCAGGAACGATGCTTACACACAACCTAGATTGCCTATAATTATTGCGAACGATAAATAATTATATAACGCGTTTATATTTAATAATACGTTTCGTCTAAATAACGTATACTATTTATATATTCCCCGAACCTACGAAACTTCCCGAGAACGCTCACAAATATTTTTGAACTTCGACACGATAATCGAGACACCCCATGTGGGCCCCCAACACCCTTTGGGCCACGGTTACACAATACACAAACCAAACGGACTCCTTTTTATTTCTTTCTTTCTGCTGGGCCAAGACCAAACCACAAGCCCACCAGGCTCAAAGCCCAAACGCACCCTTTGTATTTTTTGTTTTCTTTGTTTTCTGCCAGCCACGACACTCCCAAACGCACCCTAGTATTTTACGATTTCTACATTTAACCTACGTATATTTTTACTTAACTCATCTCACCTAGTACCAAAGAACCAGGAATGATAAAACTTGTGCTCACTCACCCTCGTTTACTACCCCAGAAATGCCCTAAGTGAATCACCAAAAACCATATAGAAAGATATGCACAAACGTGGCAATACATTCCTTGTTGCCACCCATGCTCCCCAATTCCATCTAAACTAACCATATACATATCATGAAACGTCAGGAATGAACATGGATCATATCTTACATAATCTTGGCTTGTACAAACTCGATTGGCCATTGTTTGTGGCAACACTATTCGCCCTCACATGCTACACCAACACTTGTGAGCCTACCTTGTTTCTACCTTTCAAAAACTGCTTATATAAGACCTCCCATGCAACCTTAAACGTTACACACACTTATACGTACTATACTATCAAAAATAATAACGAGGAGGAGCGGTTGGAGGACAAACAAATCGCCAAGTGTACCACGTCTCAAGTGAACCTAGGAAGCAAAGCTTGGACCCTCTTGAACCTTGGTGGAAAGTGAAGTGAACCACGAAGCAATTGTACCATTACACGAACCATACGCCTTGTTTTACTCCACCTCTTGAGGTGAGGTGAGACCTTGATTTCTTTCTTTCTATATATAGACACACGTATCACTTATTTTGCACAAACACTTCGTCTAAATAAAACGAGAAACTAAAACGTAACATGCTTATATTATAAGTCGTATTGCATGTTTACTAAGCCATTAACGAGACCCTATAAAAGATTTAGACTCATATTAACGTATACACACTAAAAATCACACGTTTCTAAGTTGGGTTGAACCTATACGAAATATACTAAAAGACTTAGATTATTTTTTTTCAACTTATATAAGTCATGCGCATGAGTTTTGACTTACATTTTGACCTCACCATTTCTAAATTTAATACACGACCACCTAATATTTTTGTACGAACTAATTGTTTACTTGGTATAGAAACGAGAATGATAAATAGTACGACTTAACAACATCGTTTGATCACCTAACGAGACCCAAAGTATATCGCTATTAGGACTAGTTTTCAGAAACTTTAAAAACCTTACGTGGGCCTAAAAGCCCAAAAAGCTTGTTTCAGCTTATTACGATAAGCTGAGCGTATAAGCTGTTTTGAAATGAATTTGTAACTTAAAATGATGGATTTCTATAAACCTAGTGTTCCCCTAAACCCCTTGGATCATAAAACCTTAACGGGCCCTTAATTTGGATTCGTTAAGCCCAATTAACAAAATAAGCTAAGAATAAGCTAATAAGCTGTTGATTTAAGCTGTTTGAAACTTTATGAGCTTATTGAAATAATAAAAATGCTAAGTTTTGAATTTGGTAAAGTTTGGACTATTTTTGCAAATGTTCGAAGGTTAGGGACTAGAATTGTCAAAATTGTAAACTTAAGGTGAAAAATAGAAAACTGTTTTTCTAAAGGGAATAAAATGTAAATATTTAATATTTGGACTAAAAACGTAAATATATATAATTTTTGGACTAACGGCGTAAATGTTTTCCGTTAAGGGTAAAAAGTGTAAAATTGAGGAACATGAAGGATTGAATAGTAATATTGATTTTAATAATAAATTTTATAAATTATATTTATACTTATATATATACACTTGAATATATATTAAAGACAATAAATAATAAACGTAACCTATTATATATATATATATATATATATATATACATAATACGAATAAAACTTATATATAACGATAACTGAATTCAGACGAATAAAACAATACGTAACCATTATCTATTTTTATACGACGTAACACATCACGTATACACTTTATCGATTACTCATAATTAATAATAAACGTTCGCAATAAAACGAGACTTAAGAACTGAAGCGTGCCATATCTTATAGGTTGTGTGTGAAGCCGTTGCCTTGCATCGTTGAGATTACATTTGTTCTACTATCCTACTAAGGTGAGTTCATAGCCCACATTTAACTTATTTTTGTGGGGGGGATACATGCTCAAAAACCGAACACAAGTCTTTTCCTGATCTTATTATTGCTTAAGTAGCTATTGCCAAAAGTCCCTCGATCATGAACCTTAATCACTTGAAGGGCGAACGTAAATAATTGTGAATAGATCTATTAGGGATTGACAAACTCCATTTGGTTGCTAGAGGAAAGTTACCAAATGCACGTTATTTGAATATAATAGGTTACTGGCAAATACCTATCTTGGGGGCTCTATATTTTACATCATTATTATGAAAATATTGATGTCTGTTGAATCGTTGAGTGTCATGAGCTTAATGCAATAATGAATGTGATTTTCCAACTTGTTTATTTGTATCGATATTACAATAAACATCTATCTCTTGTGTTCAAACTCTTAATTATAAACCTATGAATTTCACACAACTTTTGTTGACTTTTAGCATGTTTATCTCAGGTAACTAAATGGAATAGATGGCAACGGCACGAAGTGGGCAAATAAAGAAACGTTTATTTCTCTTTAAATAAAACTTGTTGTTGAATAACGAATTCTCTTGGAATTATGAATATTTGGTATTTTAAATAAAAACTTAAAACGATCACTTGAATCGTTTTCTATAATTGTAACGAAAGATCCACAATATAATACCCCAAAAGTCTTCCGCTGACATTTTAAGTCTTCTGCTGTATTGATCAATTTTGGGGGTGTTATAGATTGGTAATCAGAGCTACGGTTATAGTGAACCAAGTGTTTTTGGAACATTGGACTATAACTACACTTTAAACGGGACAAAATTTTCATAAAATACCATCCTACGCCCTTCGTGCCTACGCATCCCAGTAATTGGTAAAAAGTATTATTTACCTTATAGCATTTTAAATTGGTTATAATTATGCTTACATTTTACTAATCGGGAAATTTATTACAGTGTCATGTCTTCGAACACCCACCCTATCAGCTTGTCCTCAAACTTAGGAACTGAAGATGTTACTTCAGCCTATGCTACCTCACCTATGCCTATGTCTCCTGCTACCGACAGATACATGCAAAGCCAGCAATTTCTGCCAGCATCTGACACAGAGGCTTCTCCTCTGGCAACATCTGGTCCGATTCGCCGATCTAGGCAAATTAGACAACTTCAGCCGTATGTAGCAAGTACTGTTGTACCAGCACCAGCTCTTGTCATACCACCTGAATCAGTTGTGCCATCACCACCTGCACCACCAGTGATACCACCACTACCAACTATCTTCTACAGCCAAACTACTACTGTGCCACTAACACCATCACCCATAGCATCACCTCCACTAGCATCACCACCTGCACCTTACCGAAGTGTCCCACTATCACCTCACCGAAAGACTTACCCAATCCGCCCAACCACATCAGAATCTAGTGTTTACCGTAGACGCCGAAGGATCCACAAGCGGGCAGATGCTCGTAAATGGTCTTTCTTATTGCCCATTATGCGATATTGGAGATCTCAAGAAGGAACACCAACAACAAGGGAACTTGGGGAAAGTTCTTACTCTACCTCCCGAATTCTGCCAGTCACTGGGGAACCCATACACCATACCATACCATTGTTAGCTGCAAGAATGGTTCGCCACGAAGACCGACTTGATTCCATCGCCAGTATACTTGATGAGGCGAAAAATGATCCGTTTTTAGGGGGTCATTTAAGCCCGAATCCGACTTTATTTGATCAAATATTGCCCTAAATCGTTCCTTTTGTGATTTTAGGTACTTGGAGAGTGAATTCTGGAAAAGAAGCCATTTTGGACGTTTTTGGAGCATAAAAGTGAAGAAAACGGCAAAGTATCAATTTTCCATGCTGGAAACACTAGGTGACGGCGTCAAGAGTTACACCCTGACGGCGTCAGACATCAAGAATAAAATACCGTAGTTGATGACGGCGTCAAAAGTCATCCTGACGGCGTCAAAGTACCAAGAATAAAATACCGTAGGTGGTGACGGCGTCACACAGGCCGTCATAAGTAGATCAAGGCCGTCCGAGGAAGTATTTGGCGGTGAGGCGACGGCGTCACATGGTTGTCTTGACGCCGTCAGCCCAGTTTTCCTATATATAGTTTTCTAGTTTTTACATTAAAAAGAGAGAAGTTTTGGTGAAACCCTAAAGAAGAATTTGGTGCATCTTTTACAGGTTTTTCAAGGGTTCCAAACCCTTGATACCTTGCATTGTAATTGAGATAAGTATTCTTCTAATTCAATCAATATGTCTATGTGTTGGTTGTCTATATCTTGTTCTTGTCTCAATTCCATTATGCTAGGCTAGATCTCTCTTGTGTTTGCTTAGATCTAATGAAACCTAGATATTGATTATGTGTTGATTACTTGTTTATTCTTGTTCTTGGATGAATGATTTATATGTTAGGCTTAAGAAAACTGGCAGATCTCCAAATGGTAACATGCTTGAACGTCTTAAGAAACATGAACCGAGGCGTACTAGGTCTTTATTGGTTGTATTTAATGCATGAGCCACTGTTTACAATCCCTATAGTTGTGCTGGGTCATGGTGTAGGAGGAGATAAGAGCTCATAGAATTGGGGAGTTATGTATGCCACCCCATGAATGGTATTAAGGAATACGATCCGTCATCCATGCAATTATAACAAGTAATTAACGTGTAAAAGATATCTAGGGAGTAATGAAGTCTAAGTAAACACAATTTCTCCAATTACTGCTCACAACCTTTGTAATAATTAGTTTAATTTCATTTTCAGTATTTTATTTTGATTATATATTAGTTTTGGGTTAGTTGAATAGCAACTAATTCCGCCCACTCCTTCAAAACCCGAGATTTTACTTGCTTTCATAAAAATATAAAAACACAAAAATAATCATCCCTCACCTCTAGAACTAGTAATTAGGTTTTCTAATCCTAGCGACACTATTCCCAAGCTGAACGATCAATCCCCCGGTACTTGTCACTATACTATACTACAACGATCAGGTACACTGCCTGGTGGGGGTTGTAAGCTTCTCGAGATCCCTCGAGAGGTAAAGCCTGTTGCGATTCCCACGCATCAAGTTTTTGGCACCGCAGCCCGGGGAATAGTTATTGTCTAGGTTAGGATTTCTTTTTATTAGGTCTACTTGCTAGATTCCTTTCTAGTAAGATTTTATTTTTAGGTTCTTCTTTAGTCTATCTTATTTCTTCGTACCTTTGTTCGTAACTCTTTACCATCCGACATCATGGAAGGTGGTAACATCTTTGAACCCGTCATCCCACCACAACAAAACCCACCACTAGAACCCCTTAGGCCCCGAACCTTAGGAGAGTACTCCCGACCTAGCCATCAAGGCTACCGAAACACCATTGAGCTCACCGGAGCCAATGTGACCCCCTTGCGATCCGACACCATCCGGTTGGTGCAAAGCGGATGTGCATTCCATGGACTTCGTTCCGAAGATCCAAACCAACACCTTAAGGACTTCCTCAAAATCGTAGATTCCATAGACCTAGGTGTTGAAACTAGAGAGACTACCCGTTTACGCCTATTCCAATTCTCTCTACGGGATCAAGCTAGTCAATGGCTTGAGCGTTTACCCGCGGGATCCATCACCACATGGGATGATTTCACCACTCGTTTCCTTGCTCAATTTTTCCCACCGGGGAGAACTACTAAGCTTAGGAATGACATCTTGATGTTTCAACAACGTCAAAATGAATCTCTTTATGAAGCATGGACTCGTTTCAAGGACTTACTCCACAAAGTCCCTCATCATGGCATAGATCTTTGGCTCCAAGTCCAAATCTTCTATGACCATATCGACATCTCCACGAGGCGAACCATTGACCAATCGGCCGGTGGTAAGCTACGTGATCTTAGTGCGGAACAATCATGGGAACTCATAGAAGATCTTGCTCTCTATGACAACGAAAGTTGGAATGATCCCCGTGGCTTGAACAAAACGGTCAAGGCAATATCTTTGCCTTCGAACAATTCTAGCACTCCCGACCATAGGATCATGGAACTTGAGGACCAAGTCAAGTTTCTCATGAAATCTTACGAAGCTCCGAAGCATTCAAGCCAAGTGAACAAAATCACTTCTTCATGCGAATTATGTAGTGGTCCCCATGACACTCGTGATTGTGTGGAACTCCCCGGAACAGCTTTTGCGGATTACGCATCCATGCGTATCGACGAAGCGGGAGATAAGTGGTACACTTTCAAGCCCGAGCCAAACACTTACGGTGATTCATACAACCCCTCATGGAAAAATCACCCAAACCTTAGGTGGAAACAAAATCAACCCAATTTATCCAACCCACCTAATCGTTACCAACCAAACGGTCCACCATCCAACCATACTTTCAACAACAATCCTTCTAACAACTATGGTAGTACCAACAATCTTGAAGGATTGATGTCAAAGTTCATGGCATCTCAAGAAGCTCACATATCTAAGTTTGAAGCCGATTTCAAACAAAAGCAAAGCGAGATGACCACTAGAATTGATACATTGTTGAAAGTTCTCAATGACCGAGAAATGGGAGCACTCCCAAGCGACACAATCAAAAATCCGAAACTAAACGTTAATTCCATATCTTCAGTTTCGTCACCCACTTCGTGTCCACAATACTACTCGGTTAAATCAACGAGCACGTGTTTCAAACAAAACCAAGTTCCCCAAAAGGACCAATCAAATAAAACACCCACTATAGAGCCGGTCAAAAGCATAGTTGAAACACCTCTTACGCAAGACCTTGACGATGAATTCAAAGAACTTCACCTTGAACGCCCCGTCATTGATGTCTTAGCGCGTGCTCCTTACTATAGTGCCCTCCTAGAAAAATATGAGAAGTATAAGCTAGGTAAAAATGGGACCGCCTTCGTTCAAAACAAGTTGCCTAAAAAGCTTGATGATCCGGGTATATTTGTTTTGCCTTGTAAGATAGGAAGATCCGAAGCTTTCGACACACTAGCCGATTTAGGGTCAAGCCTCAACTTGATTCCCTTATCCTTATTCATCGCTCTTAAGCTAGAAAAGTTAGAGGAAACGAAAGTATTGATAGGGCTAGCGGATGGGAGTATTGCCCACCCGGTTGGAATGATTAAGGATGTACTTGTTCACGTAGGAAGGTTAACTATATTAGCGGATTTTCACGTCCTAGACATGGTTAGTGACACTACATGCCCATTATTGGTAGGAAGAGGATTTTTAGCAACCGCTAGTGCCATGATAGATTGCAAGGAATCCAAGATAGCGGTAGGAGAAGGCGATACTTGGTCGGTGTATGATGTTAAGAAGCATAGTTATGATTGTGATGATGAACCAACACCGCATTGGGTAGAGATGAATAGGAGACCATCTAGATATGGACCTTGGATAGAAAGGAACTTTATAGGACCTCAATGCCCATTCTATCTAGAAAAAGACTTTGTTGAAAAGACACATTCAGTAGAACAACTCATAGCTAGAGATGAAGAGCTAGATCCCTTTGAGGACCCCTTAGTCTTTAGGAAGATGATTGAGTTATTAAGCGTGATGCCCATTAACATAGAAAGGAATAAATGGAAAAGAGAGGGGGATAAGTGTAAATGGAGGTGGGACAAGCCACCTAAAGAATGTGACGGGTCATGGCATATTAGAATGACCTTGTATGATCCGGATGGAGAGAAGTTTGAAAGGTCATACCATACTAAGGAAACCGATAGGAAGTTGAAACCTAAGTTCGATCCCAAAGATGTCCTCAATGAGGAACTCACCCGAATCACGTAGTAACCCATGACTTTGAGTCTAGCTACAAGACTCGTAAACAAAGAAAAGCGCTTCTTGGGAGGCAACCCATGTTTTGTGTGATTTTATTTGTTTGATTGTTATTTGCTTCCGTATGCATGTTTTATTTTTATTGTTGGTTGATCATGTTTCTCAATTAAAATGTGGAAATACTTTACTATGTTGTTTAGCCTAGTCTTAACTCCAACCTAAAAGTATTTTTGCAAAAGATAAGTGTAAGGGGAAACCCCAAATATGTTTTCAAGAAACAAACCGATCATGATTCTCCACAATATTAAATGAACATGTATATTCGTATTTGTTAGAGTCAAATGCTTGTATTGAGTCATAATGAAGTTTTGCAGGATTTTCCAGGAAGTAGGACGAAGTTTTTCCAGAAATTTTCCGGAAACTTAACATAAGAATTTCTGCAGGTCCATTCTGACGGCGTCAGGGGTTTACTCTTGACGGCGTCAGGAGTTAAAAATCTGGAAATTTTACCGGTTTTGTTTTTCTAACGGAGTCTTATGGTTTTTGTGAATTATTAAGTTTTATAATCTCCAGGAAATCTGCAAACTTCATTCCACAAGCGTTATATCTTACTTTGTTTTCTAGGATTTAGGAACTTATATAGGATGCCGCCGATTTTACGCGAGGTTGTCTTGTCTATTTTCTCAGGATTTACAGGTTATGTTTGACAAGGAGATGATTTATATTCTGGAAGGGAAGCTTTGATTGTTCGTTTTCTTGGAAGAAGATTTAACCTGGCCAACCTAAAATCCATACCGAGCGAATCAGGGGAGTATTTGATTTCATTCTCTTTACTTTCTCACTTTTACATTCTTTACTTGAACATTGGGGACAATGTTCATCTTAAGTGTAAGGGGAGGGTAAAAAGATGATACCTTACATATGCACTTTCGCTTGAGTTTGTTTTGTTTGATGGTAGATGTGTAATAAAACTACGAGAAATACTTGTTAGTGTAATTTTAGCGCCAAATTTAAAATTTTTTACAACATTTAGGAGTGAAACTTTAGCCATAGCAAGCGTCTCATGGATAGGAGATTGTATGACTAGCACATAACCGTATATTCAGAAAAATTTTCCACCCAAAAATGTGAGGTTCGCCTTTAGATTAGATAGGAAAAGCATTCATTATTAGTGCTTACGAGTGTACCGGTAGCATTTAGATTCTAGAACTTGCGTTAGTGATGCATCCCGAGACCGCTAGTGAGACTACATTCGTGTGGTAGGATTTACTACATGATAAGAGGCATTAGGATCACCCTTGTGTTAAACCCGTATTATAATTACTTGACCATTTAAGTCATATTACTTGGCTAGTTAAGTCAACTAATTTTCCCCACACCCTTAGCGTTGTACTCATTTTTAGTACACGAAACCCCTAGTACACCCCTCCGAGCCTATCTTTTCATTTCTAACTTTAAGCATTTTACTTAAAGGAAGAATTTGTTACACCCCACTTAAATGTACAACCAAATCGCCTTAGCCTTCCGTGTATGCGCTCATTTTTAGTGCATTATTGTTATTTGTTAAACCCTAAGTTAACTTTCTAATTGATTACATGGTTGCTAAGTCGAGTCATATCCTTGTACATTTTGTTTTGGGACGATTTGGACTCATGGGTAAGTACTTATTTTATGGAGTAATGGGGAAGAACATCACTTATTACCCCCATATGTACGTTAATCTTAAAAGTGCTCCAAGTGTTTTGATTTTCTTAATTCGAGTCATTAGATTAGTTTAATGTAAAGTATGTAAAGATTCAAGTGTAAGGGGAATTCTCATCCCCTATGATGTATTATTTCGGATGGTAGGGTAAGAGTGTATGCAAAAAAAAAAAAAAAAAAAAAAAAAAAAAAAAAAAAAAAAAAAAATCGAAAAAAACAAGAAAAAAAGAAAAAAAAATAGAAAAAAAAAGAGAAAAAACAAACGGACTACCATCCCGTTTCATTCTATGTTTATTTTATGTTTTTGTTATTTTTCATTTATTAGCTTAAGTCGAGTCTAGTCTTGGCTTAGCAACGCCATATTGTACATGTAATTAACCAAGATTGTTAACTCGCCACCAGTAAAACTTCCTTTATCCAACAAAACCGTGTAATTCATATCCCTATACCTAACGTTACAACCCTTTAAAAGACCTCTTTGATAGTTTATCCTAGGTGCTTACACCATGTGGTGGAGGTTTGATCCTTTCCCAAGCCTATGGTAATCTATTTTGCTATGACAGGTAGTGAGAGATATCTTCCATTTCCATAATGTTATATTACTTTATTACACCCGAGAGATGTGAGTATCTAAACACTATTTGTGAGGTGCTTGTGTATGATCTCCGTGCTTGTCTATTGGTCTTTAGTGGAACGATTATTTGTTGTAATTACTTTTATATTAGTGTTAAATGACCCCTAACTTGTCTTTTGAGTAGAATAAAAGCTCATTTGCTTGAGGACAAGCAAATCTCAAGTGTAAGGGTATATGATGAGGCGAAAAATGATCCGTTTTTAGGGGGTCATTTAAGCCCGAATCCGACTTTATTTGATCAAATATTGCCCTAAATCATTCCTTTTGTGATTTTAGGTATTTGGAGAGTGAATTCTGGAAAAGAAGCCATTTTGGACATTTTTGGAGCATAAAAGTGAAGAAAACGGCAAAGTATCAATTTTCCATGCTGGAAACACTAGGTGACGGCGTCAAGAGTTACACCCTGACGGCGTCAGACATCAAGAATAAAATACCGTAGTTGATGACGGCGTCAAAAGTCATCCTGACGGCGTCAAAGTACCAAGAATAAAATACCGTAGGTGGTGACGGCGTCACACAGGCCGTCATAAGTAGATCAAGGCCGTCGGAGGAAGTATTTGGCAGCGAGGTGACGGCATCACATGGTTGTCTTGACGCCGTCAGCCCAGTTTTCCTATATATAGTTTTCTAGTTTTTACATTAAAAAGAGAGAAGTTTTGGTGAAACCCTAAAGACGAATTTGGTGCATCTTTTACAGGTTTTTCAAGGGTTCCAAACCCTTGATACCTTGCATTGTAATTGAGATAAGTATTCTTCTAATTCAATCAATATGTCTATGTGTTGGTTGTCTATATCTTGTTCTTGTCTCAATTCCATTATGCTAGGCTAGATCTCTCTTGTGTTTGCTTAGATCTAATGAAACCTAGATATTGATTATGTGTTGATTACTTGTTTATTCTTGTTCTTGGATGAATGATTTATATGTTAGGCTTAAGAAAACTGGCAGATCTCCAAATGGTAACATGCTTGAACGTCTTAAGAAACATGAACCGAGGCGTACTAGGTCTTTATTGGTTGTATTTAATGCATGAGCCACTGTTTACAATCCCTATAGTTGTGCTGGGTCATGGTGTAGGAGGAGATAAGAGCTCATAGAATTGGGGAGTTATGTATGCCACCCCATGAATGGTATTAAGGAATACGATCCGTCATCCATGCAATTATAACAAGTAATTAACGTGTAAAAGATATCTAGGGAGTAATGAAGTCTAAGTAAACACAATTTCTCCAATTACTGCTCACAACCTTTGTAATAATTAGTTTAATTTCATTTTCAGTATTTTATTTTGATTATATATTAGTTTTGGGTTAGTTGAATAGCAACTAATTCCGCCCACTCCTTCAAAACCCGAGATTTTACTTGCTTTCATAAAAATATAAAAACACAAAAATAATCATCCCTCACCTCTAGAACTAGTAATTAGGTTTTCTAATCCTAGCGACACTATTCCCAAGCTGAACGATCAATCCCCCGGTACTTGTCACTATACTATACTACAACGATCAGGTACACTGCCTGGTGGGGGTTGTAAGCTTCTCGAGATCCCTCGAGAGGTAAAGCCTGTTGCGATTCCCACGCATCAATACTCAACAAGATTCCACATGAACTTCTAGACACCTTTGAAGATGATATGAACAGTCTCATAATTGGTCATCTTGCAATAGAAGATAAGGTTGAAAAGTTGGATTCTTTATTTTGGGAATCAATGGAATTCATAGGAGCACTATGTGGGGCTAACACTTCGACCGAAATAGCATTGGGAACTTTAGACCGAGAAATTGAGAGGATCAACACTGAAAACCTACGCCTTAGGCAAGCCCTGCTAGAAGCTCGAGAAAGGGAAAGGACTCGAGATCAAACCATGGAAACCATGTTCACTGCCATTCAAGAACTCCAAAACCGCCTAGACAAGGCCTTAGGAAAACCATGAGACCATCACCTTGTTAAGAAAAATCAATGTCCTACAAATAAGTATATCTTGTCGTGTTTTGTAAACATTTGCACAAGTACCAATAAGTGTTGTAACACTTTGACATTGATTTATGGAAGTTTATTTTATCTTTATTTACGTTGCATTATATCATAATATATTAGTTCATACAGGTCAAACTTATTCGTAATGTGTGTCATCCCAACATACAATAATTTACGATTTAAACCTTTTCAATGATCGAATTATTGTAACTACGACCTATATTTAACTATCCATTACTCGATATGTATTTTCAACGTGATAAGGTTATTATAAATGTTCTAATAATATACCTTCTTTTATAGTAACATGGCTAGAACTAGGAGAACAACCACGAACGCCGCACCAGCAAACCCCGAAGTTATGACCCCGGCAGTAATCCAGCAAGCAATCGCTGATGGCGTTAATGCCGTTCTAGCTGGACAAGGCCGTAATAGAGATGGAAATGCACATGCACCCCGCTACTGCACATACAAAGACTTCATAGCATGTCAACCAACGTATTTCAAAGGAACTGAAGGAGTGTCGGAATTAGCTCAATGGTTTGAAAGAAATGAAACTGTTTTCCAAAGAAGTGGATGCTCGGAAAACAACAAGGTAAGCTTCGCAACGGGAACATTAATGCAAGACGCTCTATCCTGGTGGAACTCTACCGTTCAAACACTAGGAGCAGAAGCAGCACATCAGATTACTTGGATAGAATTCAAGGCTAAAATACTAAAGAAGTATTGTCCCCGTTCCGAACTGCGAAAACTCGAGGATGAGTTCCATGCCTTAATAGTGAAAGGAATTGATTTAAGAAGTTACAACCGGAGATTCCAAGAACTTAGGATACTATGCCCTACCATCGTACCCGATCATGAGAAGACATTAGAGAAATATGTCGAAGGACTCCCTAGGAGTATTGAAGGAAATGTCACCTCAGCAAACCCACCAACCTTAGAAGCAGCAATGGAACTTGCTCAGAAACTTCTAGATCGAGAAGTGAAATGCAATGAACTTAAAAGGAAATTGGACGATAAAAGAACCACCCACCATCACAACAACAACCAACAAAACTACAACAGCCATCACCGCAACAACAACCAACGCAAAAATAATCGGAACCACCAACCATATCACAACACTCGAAGCACTCAACAGCATAATCAAAGACAAGAAAAACCCCGAGTCTACACCGCTACGGAAGGTGTAGGGTACAACGGACAGAAACCCCTATGCCAGTGATGCAAACTTCATCACGAGGGTCGTTGTACCATCCGATGTGACAAATGTCATAAGATCGGTCATCAAACTAGAAACTGTAAGATCCCGGCTACAGGAAGCAACACACAGGTTGTATCACCCACTTGTTACGGATGTGGAGAAGTAGGACACATCCGGAGGAACTGCCCAAAAGGGAATGAACCAATCAACGCTCCAGCTAGGGTGTACTTTCTCGGAGATGGAAACGGACCCGATGTAGTCACTGGTACGTTTCTACTAAACCATCATAATGCTAGAGTATTGTTTGATTCGGGCACCGATAAGAGTTTTATATCAGATACGTTTGCCCCTTTACTTAATGTTACCCCCTCTAAGCTAAACACCACCTACGAAGTCGAAATGGCTGACGGGAATTTAATAGATACCAATACTATCATGAAAGATTGCACCCTAACCTTATCCGAAAAACCTTTTGCCATTGATCTCATGCCGGTTCAACTTGGTAGTTTCGACGTTATCGTCGGCATGGATTGGCTATCCCACCATCGCGCTAGGATTCACTATGACGAAAAGGCCGTCCATATACCACTCAAGGATGAAACACTCATTGTCCAGGGCGACAAAAGCAGACATCGATATGGAATTATCTCATGTATGCGAGTAATAAAATACATGAAGGAAGGATGTCAAGTATTCATGGCTCAAGTTACGAAAAATAAGTCATCCGAGAAGCAGCTTAATGACGTTCCTATCGTTAGGAATTTTCCTGAAGTATTCCCTGAAGAATTACCTGGTATTCCACCCGTACGTCAAGTAGAATTTCATATTGAACTAGTGCCTGGAGCGGCACCAGTAGCTAAAGCACCTTATAGACTAGCACCATCTGAAATGGAAGAGTTATCAGAACAACTAAAGGAATTATCGGATAAAGGATTTATTCGACCAAGCTCATCACCTTGGGGAGCTCCAATTTTATTTGTTAAGAAGAAGGATGGATCCTTTCGAATGTGCATCGATTACCGGGAGTTGAATAAACTTACGGTAAAGAATCGATACCCATTGCCTCGAATTGATGATCTGTTTGATCAATTGCAAGGATCGAGTGTATACTCGAAGATTGATCTGAGATCAGGATATCATCAGCTAGGAGTTCGAGAAGAGGATATTCCGAAAACTGCATTCAGAACGCGCTATGGTCACTACGAATTTCAAGTAATGTCGTTCGGTCTGACCAATGCACCAGCAGTTTTCATGGATTTAATGAATCGAGTATGAAAACCTTACTTGGATAAGTTTGTAATAGTATTCATCGACGATATTTTGATCTACTCTCGCAACGAAGAAGAACACGCAGAACATTTACGAATCATCCTAGAACTGCTCAAGAAAGAAGAATTGTACGCTAAGTTCTCTAAATGCGACTTTTGGATTCGCACCGTACAATTTTTAGGACACATCATTGATAGTCAAGGCATTCATGTGGACCCTGCAAAGATTGAGGCTGTTAAAGGTTGGTCATCTCCTACAAACCCCACGGAGATTCGTCAATTTTTAGGTCTCGCAGGTTACTACCGAAGATTTATAGAAGGATTCTCCAAGATTGCAAAACCTTTGACTAGACTAACCCAAAAGAATGAGAAGTACATCTGGGAAGAAAAGGAAGAGGCAGCCTTCCAGTTGTTAAAACAAAAGCTTTGTGAAGCTCCAATATTAGCCCTCCCAGAAGGAAACAAGGACTTTATAGTATATTGCGACGCATCTTATCATGGACTAGGAGCAGTTTTGATGCAAAGAAGTAAAGTGATAGCCTATGCATCCCGGCAACTGAAGAAACATGAGGAAAATTACACGACTCATGATTTGGAATTAGGAGCGGTAGTGTTTGCACTCAAGTTATGGAGACACTACTTATATGGCACCAAATGTACCGTGTACACCGACCACAAGAGTCTTCAACACATTTTGGATCAGAAGGATTTGAATATGAGGCAACGTCGCTGGCTAGAGTTGCTCAGCGATTATGACTGTGAGATCCGCTACCACCCAGGAAAGGCTAATGTAGTAGCAGATGCGTTAAGCCGAAAGGAACGATTGAAACCCCTTCGAGTTAGATCACTAAGAATGACTATCTACTCACCCCTTCCATCCCAAATCCTTACCGCGCAGAACGAAGCACTTAAAGAAGAAAACAGACCCAGGGAAAAGATTTACGGTATGCCCGAGAATAAGAATGGTTTCATGAAGAAATCTGATGGAACACTGTGTTTCAAGGACAGAAGTTGGATCCCTATGATTGGAGGTATTCGTGAGCTCATCATGTACGAGTCCCACAAGTCAAAATACTCCATTCATCCAGGTTCCGACAAGATGTATCAGGATTTAAAGAGACTATATTGGTGGCCAAACATGAAGGCTGACATCGCAGAATATGTCGGTAAATGTTTGACATGTTCAAGGGTAAAGGCAGAACATCAGAAACCTTCAGGCTTACTTATACAACCAGAACTTCCTATGTGGAAATAGGAACGAATCACTATGGACTTCATCACCAAACTCCCAAGAACCGCATCCGGACACGACACAATATGGGTTATTGTGGATCGTCTAACAAAATCCGCTCATTTTATACCCGTCAAAGAAACCGATGAGATGAATACACTAGCTCAGATATATGTGAAGGAAATTGTCACTCGACATGGAGTACCAATTTCGATTATCTCGGATCGAGATAGTCGTTTCACCTCTCACTTTTGGAAATCATTACAGAAAGCCTTAGAAACTAAACTAGATATGAGCACAGCATACCACCCCCAAACTGATGGTCAAAGTGAAAGAACTATCCAAACCTTGGAAGATATGCTCCGAGCATGCGTTATTGATTTTGGAAAAGGTTGGGATAAGCACTTACCATTAGCAGAGTTTTCATACAACAATAGTTACCACGCCAGTATAAAAGCAGCACCCTTCGAAGCACTGTATGGTAGGAAGTGCAGATCGCCTGTTTGTTGGGCAGAAGTCGGAGAAAGACAACTTATAGGACCAGACCTTGTTCGGGAAACCACCGAGAAAATTGTTAAGATTAAGCAACGCTTGCAGGCAGCCCGAGACCGACAGAAAAGCTACGCAGACCTAAAAAGGAAACCCATGGAATTTCAAATAGGAGACAGAGTCTTATTGAAAGTATCTCCCTGGAAGGGAATGGTACAATTTGAAAAGCATGGAAAGTTGAACCCCAGATACATCGGTCCATTCAAAATCCTGGAAAGGATAGGACCCGTGGCTTATAAACTAGAACTACCCGAAGAACTTAGTCGGATTCACGACACCTTCCATGTGTCAAACCTTAAGAAGTGTTTATCCGATGAATCTCTCGTGATTCCATTGAAAGAGATTCGACTAGATGATAACCTTGTCTTTACCGAGGAACCCATTGAAATTATGGATAGAGAAGTCAAACAACTAAAACAGAACCGTATCCCTATTATCAAAGTTCGTTGGGACTCCAAGCGAGGACCGGAATATACCTGGGAGCGCGAGGATCAGATTCGCTCCAAGTACCCACATCTCTTCACCTAAGACACCCTCGACAACTATCTTAGACTACAATTCCGGGACGGAATTCCCTGTAAGAGGTAGGTAATGTAACCTCTCGTAAATTTCCCATACAATTAGTAAATGCATACGAATAAATAAAACGATGTTACAAGGAATTAACACCATTTTACGGGTAACAATTTTTTTTATGATATGGCTTGATATTGAACCACTGCGATAACTGTGATTGACCGTTTACCCAGGAACGATGCTTACACACAACCTAGATTGCCTATAATTATTGCGAACGATAAATAATTATATAACGCGTTTATATTTAATAATACGTTTCGTCTAAATAACATATACTATTTATATATTCCCCGAACCTACAAAACTTCCCGAGAACACTCACAAATATTTTGGAACTTCGACACGATAATCGAGACACCCCAGGTGGGCCCCCAACACCCTTTGGGCCACGGGTACACAATACACAAACCAAACGGACTCCTTTTTATTTCTTTCTTTCTGCTGGGCCAAGACCAAACCACAAGCCCACCAGGCTCAAAGCCCAAACGCACCCTTTGTATTTTTTGTTTTCTTTGTTTTCTGCCAGCCACGACACTCCCAAACGCACCCTAGTATTTTACGATTTCTACATTTAACCTACGTATATTTTTACTTAACTCATCTCACCTAGTACCAAAGAACCAGGAATGATAAAACTTGTGCTCACTCACCCTCGTTTACTACCCCAGAAATGCCCTAAGTGAATCACCAAAAACCATATAGAAAGATATGCACAAACGTGGCAATACATTCCTTGTTGCCACCCATGCTCCCCAATTTCATCTAAACTAACCATATACATATCATGAAACGTCAGGAATGAACATGGATCATATCTTACATAATCTTGGCTTGTACAAACTCGATTGGCCATTGTTTGTGGCAACACTATTCGCCCTCACATGCTACACCAACACTTGTGAGCCTACCTTGTTTCTACCTTTCAAAAACTGCTTATATAAGACCTCCCATGCAACCTTAAACGTTACACACACTTATACGTACTATACTATCAAAAATAATAACGAGGAGGAGCGGTTGGAGGACAAACAAATCGCCAAGTGTACCACGTCTCAAGTGAACCTAGGAAGCAAAGCTTGGACCCTATTGAACCTTGGTGGAACGTGAAGAATACCACGAAGCAATTGTACCATTACACGAACCATACGCCTCATTTTACTCCACCTCTTGAGGTGAGGTGAGACCTTGATTTCTTTCTTTCTATATATATACACATGTATCACTTATTTTGCACAAACACTTCGTCTAAATAAAACGAGAAACTAAAACGTAACATGCTTATATTATAAGTCATCTTGCATGTTTACTAAGCCATTAACGAGACCCTATAAAAGATTTAGACTCATATTAACGTATACACACTAAAAATCACACGTTTCTAAGTTGGGTTGAACCTATACGAAATATACTAAAAGACTTAGATTATTTTTTTTCAACTTATATAAGTCATGCGCATGAGTTTTGACTTACATTTTGACCTCGCCATTTCTAAATTTAATACACGACCACCTAATATTTTTGTACGAACTAATTGTTTACTTGGTATAGAAACGAGAATGATAAATAGTACGACTTAACAACATCGTTTGATCACCTAACGAGACCCAAAGTATATCGCTATTAGGACTAGTTTTCAGAAACTTTAAAAACCTTACGTGGGCCTAAAAGCCCAAAAAGCTTGTTTCAGCTTATTACGATAAGCTGAGCATATAAGCTGTTTTGAAATGAATTTGTAACTTAAAATGATGGATTTCTATAAACCTAGTGTTCCCCCAAACCCCTTGGATCATAAAACCTTAACGGGCCCTTAATTTGGATTCGTTAAGCCCAATTAACAAAATAAGCTAAGAATAAGCTAATAAGCTGTTGATTTAAGCTGTTTGAAACTTTATGAGCTTATTGAAATAATAAAAATGCTAAGTTTTGAATTTGGTAAAGTTTGGACTATTTTTGCAAATGTTCGAAGGTTAGGGACTAGAATTGTCAAAATTGTAAACTTAAGGTGAAAAATAGAAAACTGTTTTTCTAAAGGGAATAAAATGTAAATATTTAATATTTGGACTAAAAACGTAAATATATATAATTTTTGGACTAACGGCGTAAATGTTTTCCGTTAAGGGTAAAAAGTGTAAAATTGAGGAACATGAAGGATTGAATAGTAATATTGATTTTAATAATAAATTTTATAAATTATATTTATACTTATATATATACACTTGAATATATATTAAAGACAATAAATAATAAACGTAACTTATTATATATATATACACGAATAAAACTTATATATAACGATAATTGAATTCAGACGAATAAAACAATACGTAACCATTATCTATTTTTATACGGCGTAACACATCATGTATACACTTTATCGATTACTCATAATTAATAATAAACGTTCGCAATAAAATGAGACTTAAGAACTGAAGTGTGCCATATCTTATAGGTTGTGTGTGAAGCCGTTGCCTTGCATCGTTGAGATTACATTTGTTCTACTATCCTACTAAGGTGAGTTCATAGCCCACATTTAACTTATTTTTGTGGGGGGGATACATGCTCAAAAACAGAACACAAGTCTTTTCCTGATCTTATTATTGCTTAAGTAGCTATTGCCAAAAGTCCCTCGATCATGAACCTTAATCACTTGAAGGGTGAACGTAAATAATTGTGAATAGATCTATTAGGGATTGACAATCCCCATTTGGTTGCTAGAGGAAAGTTACCAAATGCACGTTATTTGAATATAATAGGTTACTGGCAAATACCTATCTTGGGGGCTCTATATTTTACATCATTATTATGAAAATATTGATTTCTGTTGAATCGTTGAGTGTCATGAGCTTAATGCAATAATGAATGTGATTTTCCAACTTGTTTATTTGTATCGATATTACAATAAACATCTATCTCTTGTGTTCAAACTCTTAATTATAAACCTATGAATTTCACTCAACTTTTGTTGACTTTTAGCATGTTTATCTCAGGTACCTAAATGGAATGGATGGCAACGGAACGAAGTGGGCAAATAAAGAAACGTTTATTTCTCTTTAAATAAAACTTGTTGTTGAATAACGAATTCTCTTGGAATTATGAATATTTGGTATTTTAAATAAAAACTTAAAATGATCACTTGAATCGTTTTCTATAATTGTAACGAAAGATCCACAATATAATACCCAAAAGTCTTCCGCTGACATTTTAAGTCTTTCGCTGTATTGATTGATTTTGGGGGTGTTATATTAGGTCCATTAGAAATCCAAGAAAGTCAAATTTCCAAGTTTCATTCAAAAGTCAAATATGCACCTTTCTCAGATTTTGCCAATATGGCATGAATTGTTTTGAATTTAGTGTTAGGAGCTAGGACTTAAAACTTGTTCCCACTCAAAGCCCCCCAGCTCATCTTCATTTTCCCACATCTATTATATTTTAGTGATTTTTCTTGCGCATCCCACCTTGGATCAAACACACCTGCAGGGGAGGTGTATCCCCTGCTGCAGCAGACCAAACACCCACACCCACCACTTTGGTGGTGGCTGCAGCCCTCTACAGTGTTCCACAATGCCCAATTTTTTATCCCCTCAACCCCCCTCCTGGTAGTCTCTCAATATTGACCATTGTTTTGACCTAAAACCCCCTGGGACCCACTTGGAATTGCCCTAATTCTTTGTCCCATTTTCAGCTTTCAAATAGGAAATATAAGTGCTTATTTTGATCTTATAGCTTATTCTATGGTTCCCAATTGCTTATTCTAGCTTAAATATGTCCACTCAACAAGTTTGAACCAGAATTAACCATAGTGGGTCCCGCTTAATCCCATTTTAGCTTATTTCTTGCCTTGGTCAAACAAAGTCAACTGTCAAAGCTTTTAAGCTCTCAAGTGCTTATTTTTAATATATAAAAAAGTTGTTTTTACAAAAGTTGTGTGTTTTTAGGTGTAAATTAGTTTTCAAAAAGAAAAATCTAAAAAATCCAATTTAATTTTAAGTGATAGTTTCTATTTAATGTAATTTAAATTTTTAAATTTTTATTAAGTACTTGGCATTTTTATATTTTTATTAACTACCTTTTATAGTAAAGTAATTTTAGTAAATTTTTCAGATTTTTATTTTGCCATTTAGTATTTATTAGATTTAATATTAGTTTTATTAGTAATTAAATAATATTTAAATTTTATATAGCATAATTAGTTTTAATTAAGTAAGACCTAGTTTTTTATTTTTCCTAGCTTTTATATGTTATAAAACAATTTTAGGAATTTTCTTGTAATTTTTACTATTCATTTCTATTTTTCTTAATTTAAAATAGTTTAATTAGGTAATTAATATATAATTAGTAATTAATTAATAGAAAAATCAAAAAAAGACAAAAATAAATATTTTTAATTTTAAAATTATTTTTTTAGTTATTTTATAATTTTAGAAATTTAATTTTCACTTTTCTGGTATTTAATTAATATTATATTGTATTTAAGTTATTTAAATATTAATAATTAGTATTAATTAGTAATTAATTAATAATAAATAATTAATTAGTGTTAAAATTTATTTTCTTTTTCTAAAAATTTTCTTTTACCTTTAAGTTTGTAAAAAAGTCATTTTCACCCCCTGGGGGTTTTCAGATTTCAGTTTTCACGTTTTGTTTTGTACGTTTACGTTATTTAAAACGTGAACGTACGCGTTTTAGGTTTTAAACGTTTCTGGTTTTTCTAAACTTCCAGTCTTGTTCATATAGCTTATTTAAGCTATTTCCGTGTACAAATCAGTAGTGTAATCAAACACAAACCCCTTTCCATCCAAATTCACCCAATCACAAAGCCGTTTGATAACCATCCAAACCTCGTCAGGACATAACGACCCGGGGAAACACTATACTTCGACGGAGCATTGAGCCTAAGGAGTTTGACTTTGTTGACCACATCCGTGGTTGACTCGTTGACTGCTTTTCCCTCAATCAACAATGATCTCTCTTGTATTTCTCAAACATTGTGAGAAAACTATTTCGTAGCTATGAACCCACCAACTCTTTTGAATGCTATGTCGACATTCTCTAATTATTTTACTCCTCGTCTTCGAGGATGAGTGTGAACATTCATTCCGTACTCTCGAAACACTTATGACGTCTCGTAACATACCGCCTTGTAACTTATCGGTTAAGTATGAGTGTTTTGTCGGGAATTCTGATGCGTGGGAATTGCACCAGGCTTTACCTCTCGAGGGATCTCGAGAAGCTTACAACCCCCACCAGGCAGTGTACCTGATCGTTGTAGTATAGTATAGTGACAAGTACCGGGGGATTGATCGTTCAACTCAGGAATAGTGTCGCTAGGATTAGAAAGCCTAAGAACTAGGTCTACAGGGGAGGGATGATTCTTTTTGTATTTTTTTTTTTATATTTTATAAAAGCATTTAAAAATCTTGGTTTTTAGAGGAATGGGCGGAATTAGTTGCTAGTCAACTAACCCAATAACTAAAGATGCAATCAAAATAAAATAACAAAAATGAAAATGAACTAAATTAAACTAGTGGTGTGAGCAATATATGGGAGAATTGTGTTTACTTAGATTTCACTACTCCCTAGATATCTTTTACAGGTTAATTACTTGTTACAGTTGCGTGGATGACGGATTGTATTCCTTAATACCATTCATAGGGTGGCGTACTTACTTCCCCAATCCTATAAACTCCTACTTCACTCCTATGTCGAGCCGGCTAAGAAGCTCCTAACATGAGATCACTAGAATTCACTCATGCATTAAATACAATCATAAAAACCTAGTACACATCGGTTCATGTTTCTTAAGACGTTCAATCAAGTTACACAATGGAGATCTGCCACTTTTCTTAAGCCTAACATTGAAATCATTCATCCATTACAACTATAAACAAGCAATCAACCTATAATTAACATCTAGGTTTCATTACATCTAAACAAACACATGAAAGATCTAGCCTAGCATGTTAAAATCAAGACAAGCATAAGATATATTTAAACAACACATAGACATATTGAATGAATTGAAAGAAGACTTATCTTAATTGAACATGAAAGGTTTCAAGGGGTGAAAACCCTTGAAAATACTGTTACAAACGACCTAGGGTTTATTAGGCTCGACCCTAGAATTCTCCACACAAATTCCTCCCTTAATGAATGAAAAATAGAAAAGTATATATAGATTATGTGAGGTGACGGCGTCAAGAGGAAAAATCTGACGCCGTCATCTCGCCACCAATAAAGTTCTCGGACTGCCTAGATCCATGGGTGACGCCGTCATGTGTAATCCTGCTCCAGGCCGTCACCAAATTAACTCTTGACGCCCTACTTCTGACGCCGTCATGTTTTCTCTGGTTCGTCATCCATTTTGCTCTTGACGCCGTCAAAAATTCCTTCTTGACGCCGTCAGGTACTGTTCCCAGCAAGGAAAATTAAGTCTTTGCCGTTTTCTTCACTTTTATGCTCCAAAAACGTCCAAAATGCTTCCTTTTCCAAAATTCACTCCCAAAGTACCTAAAATCACAAAAGGAACGATATAGGGCAATATTTGATCAAATAAATTCCAATTCCGGCTTAAATGACCCCCTAAAAACGGTTCATTTTTCGCCTCATCATATACCCTTACACTTGAGATTTGCTTGTCCTCAAGCAAATGCGCTTTTATTCTAGTCAAAATTCAAGTTAGGGGTCATTTAACACTAATATAAAAATAATTACAACAAATAATCATTCCACTAAAGACCAAAGACAAGCACGGAGGTCATATACTAGCACCTCACAAATAGTGTTTAGATACTCACATCTCTCGGGTGTAATAAAGTAATATCACAATATGGAAATGGAAAACATCTCTCACTACCTGTCATAGCAAAATAGATTACCACGGGCTTGGGAAAGGATCAAACCTCCACCACATGGTGTAAGCACCTAGGATAAACTATCAAAGAGGTCTTTTTAAAGGGTTGTAACATTAGGTGTAGGGATATGGAATACACGGTTTTGTTGGATAAAGGCAATCTTTACTGGTGGCGAGTTAATCATCTTGGTTAATTACATGTACAATATGGCGTTGCTAAGCCAAGACTAGACTCGACTTAAGCTAATAAATGAAAAATAACAAAAACATAAAATAAACATAGAATGAAACGGGATGGTAGTCCGTATGTTTTTCTTTTTTTTCCTTTTTTTTTTTTTTTTTTTTTTTTTTTTTTGCATACACTCTTACCCTACTATCCAAAATAATACATCATAGGGAATGAACATTCCCCTTACACTTGAATTTCTACATACTTTACAATAAACTAATCTAATGACTCGAATTAAGAAAATCAAAACACTTGGAGTACTTTTAAGATTAACGCACATATGGGGGTAATAAATGATGTTCTTCCCCATTACTCCATAAAATAAGTACTTTACCAATGAGTCCCAATCGTCCCAAAACAATATGTACAAGGATATGACTCGACTTAGCAACCATGTAATCAATTAGATAATTAACTAAGGGTTTAACAAATAACAATAATGCACTAAAGATGAGTGCATACACGGAAGGCTAAGGCGATTTGGTTGTACATTTAAGTGGGGTGTAACAAATTCTTCCTTTAAGTAAGATGCTTAAAGTTAGAAACGAAAAGATAGGCTCGGAGGGGTGTACTAGGGGTTTCGTGTACTAAAAATGAGTACAACGCTAATGGTGTGGGAAAAATTAGTTGACTTTACTAGCCAAGTAATATGACTTAAATGGTCAAGAAATTATGATACGGGTTTAACACAAGGGTGATCCTAATGCCTTTTATCATGTAGTAGATCCTACTACACGAATGTAGTCTCACTAGCGGTCTCGGGATGCATCACTAACGCAAGTTCTAGAATCTAAATGCTATCGGTACACTCATAAGCACTAATAATAAATGTTTTTCCTATCAAATCTAAAGGCGAACCTCACATATTTGGGTGGAAAGTTTTTCTGAATGGTACGGTTTTGTGCTAGTCATAAGATCTCCTATCCATGAGACGCTTGCTAAGGCTAAAGTTTCACTCCTAAATGTTGTAAAAAAATTTAAATTTGGCACTAAAATTACACTAACAAGTATTTCTCATAGTTTTATTACACATCTACCATCAAACAAACAAACTCAAGCGAAAGTGTATCTATAAGGTATCATCATTTTACCCTCCCCTTACACTTAGGATGAACATTGTCCTCAATGTTCAAGTAAAGATTGTAAAAGTAAAACAGGTAAAAGAATGAAATCAAATACTCCCCTGATTCGCTCGGTGTGGATAATATGGTAACCAGGTTAGATCTTCCTCCAAGAAAATGAACAATCAAAGCTTCCATTCCAGAATATAAATCATCTTCTTGCCATACATAACCTGTTAAACCTGAGAAAACAAACAAGGCAACCTCGCGTAAAATCTGCGGCAATCTATATATGCAAACAAATCCTAGAAAACAAAATAAGATATAATGCTTGTGGAATGATGTTTGCAGATTCCCTGGAGATTATAAAACTAAAGATTCAAAAAAAACTTTAAGACTCCGTTAGAAAAACAAAACTGGTAAAATTTCCAGAATTTTACACGTGACGCCGTCAGGAATTTCTTCCTGACGCCGTCAGAAGTGACCTGCAGAAATTCTTATGTTAAGTTTCCAGAAAATTTTTGGAAAAACTTTGTTCTACTTTCTGGAAAATCCTGCAAAACATCATTATGACTCGATACAAGCATTTGACTCTAACAAATACGAATACCCATGTTCATTTAATATTGTGGAGAATCATGATCAAGTTTGTTTCCTAAAAACATATTTGGGGTTTCCCCTTACACTTATCTTTTGCGAAATACCTTTGGATTAAGTTATGACTAAGCCAAACGACAAAATAAAGTATTTTCACCATTTTAGTTTGAAACATGATCTACCAATAATAAAAATAAAGCATGCATACGGAAACAAATAACAATCAAACAAAATAAAAATCACACAAAACATTGGTTGCCTCCCAAGAAGCGCTTTTCTTTATTTACGAGTCTTGTAGCTAGACTCAAGGTCATGGGTTACTACGTGATATGGGTGAGTTCCTCATTGAGGACATCTTTGGGATCAAACTTAGGTTTCAACCTCCTATCGGTTTTCTTAGTACGGTAAGACCTTTCAAACTTTTCTCCATCCGGATCATACAAAATCATCTTCATATGCCATGATCTGTCACCTTCCTTAGGTGGCTTGTCCCACCTCCATTTACACTTATCCCACTCTCTTCTCCACTTGTTCATCTCTATATTAATCGGCATTATGCTTAAGAACTCAATCATTTTCCTAAAGACTAGGGGGTCCTCAAAAGGATTTAGCTCTTCATCTCTAGCTATGAGTTGTTCCACCAAATGTGTCTTATCGATGAAATCTTTTTCTGGATAGAATGGGAGTTGGGGTCCTATAAAGTTTCTTTCTATCCAAGGTCCATATCTAGATGGTCTCCTATTCATCTCTACCCAATGTGGTGTCGGTTCATCCTCATAATCATAGCTATGTTTCCTAACATCATACACCGACCAAATATCGCCCTTACCTACCGCTATCTTAGACTCCTTACAATCTATCATGGCGCTAGCGGTTGCTAAAAATCCTCTTCCTACTAATAAAGGGCATGTAGTATCACTAACCATATCAAGGACGTGAAAATCCGCTAAAATAGTTAACTTCCCTACGTGAACAACTACATCCTTAATCATCCCAACCGGGTGGGCAATACTCCCATCCGCTATACCAATCAATACTTTCGTCTCCTCTAACTTTCTTAGATTGAGAGTGGTGAAAAGGGATAAGGGAATCAAGTTGAGGCTTGACCCTAAATCGGCTAGTGTGTCGAAAGCTTCGGATCTTCCTATCTTACAAGGCAAAACAAATATACCCGGATCATCAAGCTTTTTAGGCAACTTGTTTTGAACGAAGGCTGTCCCATTTTTACCTAGTTTAAATTTCTCTTATTTTTCTAGGAGGGCACTATAGTAGGGAGCACGGGCTAAGACATCAATGACGGGACGTTCAAGGTGAAGCTCCTTGAATTCATCGTCAAGGTCTTGCGTAGGAGGTGTTTCAACTATGCATTTGACCTGTTTTGTATCGGGTGTTTTATTTGATTGGTCCTTTTGAAGAATTTGGTTTTGTTTGAAACACGTGCTCGTTGATTTAACCGAGTAGTATTGCGGACAAGAAGTGGGTGACAAAACTGATGATATGGAATTAACGTTTAGTTTCAGGTTCTTGACCGTGTCGCTTGGGAGTGCTCCCATTTCTCGGTCATTAAGAACTTTCAACAATGTGTCAATTTTGGTGGTCATCTCGCTTTGCTTTTGTTTGAAATCGGCTTCAAACATAGATATGCGAGCTTCTTGAGATGCCGTAAATTTGGACATCAATCCTTCAAGATTGTTAGTACTACCATAGTTGTTAGAAGGATTGTTGTTGAAAGTACGGTTGGAAGGTGGACCGTTTGGTTGGTAACGATTAGGCGGATTGGAAGAATTGTTTTGGTTTTGTTTCCACCTAAGGTTTGGGTGACTTTTCCAAGAAGGGTTGTAGGAATCACCATAGGGGTTTGGCTCGGGTTTGAAATTGTACCACTTATCTCCCGCTTAGTCGGTAGGCGAGGATGCGTAGTCCGCAAAAGCTGTTCCGGGGAGTTCCACACAATCACGAGTGTCATGGGGACCACTACATAATTCGCATGAAGAAGTGATTTTGTTCACTTGGCTTGAAGGCTTAGGAGCTTCGTAAGATTTCATGAGAAACTTGACTTGATCCTCAAGTTCCATGATCCTACGGTCGGGAGTGCTAGAATTGTTCGAAGGCAAAGATATTGCCTTGACAATTTTGTTCAAATCACGGGGATCATTCCAACTTTCGTTGTCGTAGAGAGCAAGATCTTCTATGAGTTCCCATGATTCTTACGCACTTAGATCACGTAGCTTGCCACTGGCCGATTGGTCAATGGTTCGCCTTGTGGAGAGATCGATATGGTCATAGAAGATTTGGACTTGGAGCCAAAGATCTATGCCATGATGAGGGACTTTTTGGAGTAAGTCCTTGAAACGAGTCCATGCTTCATATAGAGTTTCACCTTGATGTTGTTGGAACATCAAGATATCATTTATATGCTTGGTAGTTCTCCCCGGTGGGAAAATTGAGCAAGGAAACGAGTGGTGAGTTCATCCCATGAGGTGATGGATCTCGCGGGTAAACGCTCAAGCCATTGACTAGCTTGATCACATAGAGAGAATTGGAATAGGCGTAATCAGGTTGACTCTCTAGTTGTAACATCAAGGTCTATGGAATCTACGATTTTAAGGAAGTCCTTGAGATGTTGATTTGGATCTTCAGAACGAAGTCCATGGAATGCACATCCGCTTCGCACCAACCGGGTGTTGTCGGATCACAAGGGAGACACATTGGCTCCTTGGGTGAGCTCAATGGTGTTTCGGTAGCCTTGGTGGCTAACACATGCATACAACAAGTTATCACACCACCACCACCACTAAATACCGAGAAACCTGAAATCACCTCGAAAGACGTAGAGAATACTCTCCTAGGGTTCGGGGCCTAAGAGGTTGGTTAGCTAGTGGTGGGTTTTGTGGGTGGTCTTGTTGTGGTGGGTTGATGGGTTCAAAGATGTTACCACCTTCCATGATATCGGATGGTAAAGATTACGAACAAAGACACGAAGAAATAAGATAGACTAAAGAAAACCTACAAATAAAAATAAAACCTTACTAGAAAGGAATCTAGCAAGTAGACCTAATAAAAAGAAATTATAACCTAGACAATAACTATTCCTCGGGCTACGGCGCCAAAAACTTGACGCGTGGGAATTGCACCAGGCTTTACCTCTCGAGGGATCTTGAGAAGCTTATAACCCCCACCAGGCAGTGTACCTGATCGTTGTAGTATAGTATAGTGACAAGTACCGGGGGATTGATCGTTCAACTCAGGAATAGTGTCGCTTCAGGTTACGTGCACGCGAGTTTTTGTATAAAACATCATTCTGAGCAAATTTTGTGTTTTACACTTTTTCTGATTCGGAGCAGAAAAGGGTGAAAATTTTGATTTAAAATCGTATCAGAACCCTTTTTGTTCCAGCACCATAATTCCTTTTAGTAATCTTCATTTAGCTATAACTTTTGAACTTTAAGCCCTTTTTAAGTGATTCAAAAGCTCAAGTTCTAGTTTTTACTTCCTCCATCTGTTTCTTAATCTTGTCCAAGTCCATGGTTCATTATTTTGTGCCAACACTTAACAAAATCACTAGTTACATCTAGTTACTCCAAAAAGGTTTCTTGTGAATTTTATCAATCTTTTAAGTTATGTACAACATCAATCAAGTCTTATTACATATGAAACTTTTACAACATGCAAATTACATCAAAATGAATGAAAAGCTTGAAAACTAAACAAAGTCTTACAACTTCTTGGATGGACAACACTAAAAACCCAAGAGCCACTACCCTAAGTCTTGTAATCACCAACAATCTTTCAAGTCTTTAACCCCAACTTGTTGTAGCCTATTGAACCTTGGACTTGATATTCTACTTCAGCCTTTGGTTCCTTGTATAACTCCTATTTCAACCTTGCAACCAACAAATCAATACTTGGACTAGTTAGCACACACTATGGTCTTCATCTTTGTAGTTAATCTTGTTGCTAGATAATCAAGCTATGGTAATGTTTTGGTGATTTATTGTGTACGGCAAAGGAGGGAACCAAAGAAGAAAATGAGTTTTAATCTATAGTTCACATGTATGTAATGATAGAGAGCTAGTTAGGTGTTATAAGGCATGTGTATCTTTCATTATCATGAGACACATGTCTCAGGAGTTGGAAGGTATACATGAGACGTGGACATGTATAGTTTGTGATAAGATTATCACAAATTTTGTATAGTATTAAGTTTATAGAAGGTAGTTAGATCCCGGTAATTGCTAATGTTAAGCTCTTAAGTCACGAAACTTAAAATCGGGCAACATAAAAATGCAATACTTACAAAAATGTTAAAACTTATCAATATACTCCAACTAAGTATATTAAAAGTGTGATAAGCCTAACAAAGTACGTTTATGATGTTAAAACCTAATAACGTAGGTTCGAGCACACGTATTACGTAAGAAATAAAATGCTCACGTAAAAACGACAAAATGACTATAGTTCATATAAAATATGACTATTAGTGAATTTTGAGTTTAATGAACACATACACTTATCCTAGTCTTGTGTTGGTCACGAGGAAAGTTCACACGATTTAACTTTCGTGATTATTACTAAATGTAATACGATTAAAAATAATATTATATGTCATAAAAAAAATCAAATCAATTTACTTGTTGAGTTTATTGTTGTGTCGGTACACGTTGTGTGCGATTTTTACGTTTTGCGAGATATCGTCTCGTTAAATAGACAGAAGTGAACGAAAACGTTAAGAGAGTAATAATTCGAAGCAGGGTGAATTATTTAACTTGGGAAATTACCAGTTAGTTAACTACCGATTACAGTATTTGTTTTTACGTTACAGTAAAAGTCAAATAGTCAAAAGTCAAAGTCAAAGGGCAAAATAGTCATTTTGCCTTATCAAAATTTACGGGTTGCTACAGCCTCCACCAGTTACAGAAATCATGTTCGCATGATTTAGTTTTTGTTAGAAGTTGAGGATTTGCCCGAGAAGAGGTGGGGGTACTTCTGTAAGCGGACTTCATCCTGAAGTTTAGTGAGTGTTATCTACTGACGGTGTGTTTGAGAAAAGATGGGAGTACTTGCGACATTTCTGGTCTTCACGCTCCCACTTGAAATCAGGAACTCGTTTAAAGTTTTGATGGGTGAACAAGAATGCTCTGATTAATATTAGGACTCAACTGAAGCGCCTAATACTGCAGGGCCACTTGGATGCGCCGTAGGAGTGAATGTTGTACCAGTAGTTAAAGGCTGCTCTTACAAAGATTTCATGAGTGGCGAGCTCAAAAATTTATAAAGCACTAAATGGGTGATTGGTTTGGCTTGTTAGTTTGAGAGTACAGAGTTAGTATTTCTAATTAGCAGTTGTACTGAAGATTGCAAAGTCAAACATGCCACAAGCATACTTCTAGACGATGCTTTGTCATATTGGAATGCTGTTGCACAACCTATTGGTATTGAGAATGCTTAAAAGGTTGTTGGGACTAAATTGAAAAAGCTATAAATGAAGCAGTATTGCCCTCGGAATGAGGTGCAAGAAATGGAGGTGAAGTTTTCTTGCTGTCAGGGGTGTTGATATCACAACTTATATTCGTCAATTTCAAGAGTAGGCAATAGTGTGCCCAATGATGATCTCAACCAATGAGAAGTTATGGGAAAAGTTCATCTGAGAACTTCTACTCAATATTCAAGGCATAGTAACTTCGTTTGATTGATTCACACTGTATATAACAATCTAGATGTCGCGTAATCCAGTGGATCAAGTTGTGCGAGCTTGGTCTGCTCAAGGATCCATACGGTGATGGAATGTGGAAGTGAGGAAATTTCGAGAAACAATGTATCTATAATAAAGGCCAACAATTTGGAGGAGCTCGTGGGAGAGCTTATGTGTAGGTGTCCACACACCTAAGTAGAGTAGGCATCTTATGTACCCAAGTAAGTAAGTGGAATATCGTACTCAGTCTGTTAGTTTAAGTGTGTAACAAGTCTGTTATCTCAATAAATAGCTCATGATTGTAAAGATTTGCAACAGCAAAAGTGATAACTTAATAATGAACTCAGATAGTTTAAATAGGTATTAAGATTTTTGCTGAGCAATAGAATATTGGAGATTCCCAAGTTTGGGTTCATACTCGTGTCATATCGGATACAAATAAGCCCACTTATTTATAATCCATTATTTACATAGAGAGGCGTCCCAAACAATGTAAATAAGGGAATATAAACTTATGGTTCGGCGATTTACAATTTCTTTATTTTAATAAAAAGGCATCCCAATCCATTCAAATAAGGATATTATAAATCATCCTACTTAAGAATTTGATGAGGTGAAAAATGAACCGTTTTTAGGGGGTCATTTAAGCCGGAATTGGAATTTATTTGATCAAATATTGCCCTAAATTGTTCCTTTTGTGATTTTAGGTACTTTGGGAGTGAATTCTAGAAAAGGAAGCATTTTGGACGTTTTTGGAGCATAAAAGTGAAGAAAAAGGCAAAGACTTAATTTCCTTGCTGGGAACAGTACCTGACGGCGTCAAGAAGGAATTTTTGACGGCGTCAAGAGCAAAATGGATGACGACCCAGAGAAAACATGACGGCGTCAGAAGTAGGGCGTCAAGAGTTAATTTGATGACGGCCTGGAGTAGGATTACACATGACGGCGTCACCCATGGATCTAGGCAGTCCGAGAACTTTATTGGCGGCAAGATGACGGCGTCAGATTTTTCCTCTTGACGCCGTCACCTCACAGAATCTATATATACTTTTCTATTTTTCATTCATTAAGGGAGGAACTTGTGTGGAGAATTCTAGGGTCGAACCTAATAAACCCTAGATCGTTTGTAACAGTATTTTCAAGGGTTTTTACCCCTTGAAACCTTTCATGTTCAATTAAGATAAGTCTTCTTTCAATTCATTCAATATGTCTATGTGTTGTTTGAATATATCTTATGCTTGTCTTGATTTTAACATGCTAGGCTAGATCTTTCATGTGTTTGCTTAAATGTAATGAAACCTAGATGTTAATTATAGGTTGATTGCTTGTTTATAGTTGTAATGGATGAATGATTTCAATGTTAGGCTTAAGAAAACTAGTAGATCTCCATTGTGTAACTTGCTTGAACTTCTTAAGAAACATGAACCGATGTGTACTAGGTTTTTATGATTGTATTTAATGCATGAGTGAATTCTAATGATCCCATGTTAGGAGCTTCTTAGCCGGCTCGACATAGGAGTGAAGTAGGAGCTTATAGGATTGGGGAAGTAAGTACGCCACCCCATGAATGGTATTAAGGAATACAATCCGTCATCCATGCAACTATAACAAGTAATTAACTTGTAAAAGATATCTAGGGAGTAGTGAAATCTAAGTAAACATAATTCTCCCATATATTGCTCACACCACTAGTTTAATTTAGTTCATTTTCATTTTTGTTATTTTATTTTGATTACATCTTTAGTTATTGGGTTAGTTGACTAGCAACTAATTCCGCCCATTCCTCTAAAAACCGAGATTTTTAATTGCTTTTATAAAATATAAAAAAAATACAAAAAGAATCATCCCTCCCCTCTAGACCTAGTTCTTAGGCTTTCTAAGTTGCGGATTGTGAAATGTGATTAAGTATTAGTTTACGGATTAAGTATTAAGTAGGATATTGCGTTTGGTTAGTTTTTTGGTTGGTTTTAACGACACAACCAAGGTATGTATTAAGTAGGATATTCCGAAGGTTGCAAATATTAAACTAGTAAAAGAAAGAAAAAAAATAGTGTGATTTTAGAGTGTGTTTGTTAGTAACTATATAATTGTTTGGTTTTCGGCTTATATTGTTTTGTTTTCGGCTTATATTTCATAATTGTTTATATTCTAATTGTTTAACTTAAAATATATGCTATTGTTAGACTTTTGTGAATGTTTTAGGATTTTATTTGCTTACCAATTGAACCTTTTTCCCGACCTCGACAACCTAGGAAAATAATTATATCATATATTAACTATATGAATATCATTTTTCACAAAGTCACGACTTTTACTTGATCCGCGAAATTGTGATAACTAATATGATATCTAAAAACCGTTTTGAACTCTTTAATCGACAATATTATGAAACACCGTTATCATTTTTATTACAACACAAATTGAGTTAGTTACATTTACATATGATGAATATTATGCTAAACCACTTCACGAAATATAACTTATATCATCACGTCACCACATTAGTTTAACCAATAGTCTTTGACGTAACACGACAAATGTTTTTGTACAACATCTGTCTCGTCAAATACTTTTACTTATAAATGATAAGTATTACAATAGTATGGAGTTTCATTTATCATAAGAGGCCTCTACGGGGTGTCGTATCGACGAGTTGTGGATTTACGAATTAACGTGTCCTGGCTCCTCATACGTTCACTACATGACCTCTAGATTTTAATATCCTGAACGGTAGTACGTGTTATTTTTAAAAGGATAATAGCCAAATCAAACTTTAACGATATTTCACTCTTTTACTCAACATAAGATATATGTACAACATCTTAATCAATTCAATGATTTTACATATACTTGTACACTCATATCGTACATTATACTAAGACACGATCACTATACTCTCCTAGGTCATTGTTAAAGATCGTGGTCTCGCCATACACTATGTGTTGTTATAAACTACTACTGATTACTACGGTGAGTTCATAGCCCCTATTTTTGTTTAGCATATATATAAACTCTGGGGGGGGGGGGAGATACATATTACTGTTTTTACTATGGACAATTACTTTTAAACTGAATGCTTTCCTGAATATATATTATTGCTTGTCTCTAAGTTCCTTATGCCACAAGTCCCCCACATCATGGACCATTAATCACTTGCGAGTGAACGCTGATATAGTAGATAGGCCTATCGGGATTGACGAGTCCCGTTTGTGTTAGCTGGATAAGTAACCAAACGTACTATATTTGTAACTCTAGGTATACGGCAAGTACCTACACAGGGCCATTATTATTCTATATATCATTGTTGATATTTACCGCCAGTTTGAGTTCCATGAGCTTAGATGCAATAATATACTTACCCGATGATTGTATTCATTGCAATTATCACTTTAACTCTGATAACTAATTGTCCATTACTGTTTTATAAACCTATGAATTCACTCAACCTTTGTGTTGACTTTTTAGCATGTTTATCTCATGTTCGAAAGGAATTAGCTGGCATGTGAAGGCGCACGGAAAAACATTTGAAGACAGTGCATATATTATCATTCGAAACATTATACAACTTTTATGTGTACATTTTGTAAACTTGTGAGACCTGTTTCTTTATAAACTCTGATATTTTAATCGAATGATAATTTATTTCAAAATGTCTCACTTAGAGTCATTTTCTGTAACTTGTACTGTGAACTATGAAGTAATACCCCAGTGATACAATCTTCCGCTGCGATAATTTTAGGGGTGTTACAAAAAGCTATGCCGATAATAGAAGAAAACCAATCGAATTCGAGGTAGGTGATTTAGTTATGTTAAAAGTTTCTCCATGGAAGGGCATTTTTAGGTTTAGAAATAAAGGGAAACTAAGTCCGAGATTTATAGGACCATTTAAAATCTTGATATGGGTAGGCGAGGTAGCATATGAGTTAGAATTACCTAAAGAAATGAGAAGTATCCATAATACCTTATATATATAATACTTAAGTGTTTGGCGAACAAAACAAGTGTGGATTCTTTGAATGATATTGAAATGGATCCGGAATTGCTTTCGCAAAAAGATGAACCAGAAGCAATATTAGGAAAGAAAGTAAGACAACTTAGAAACAAAGAAATCCCGCTAGTGGAAGTTTAATGGAGACATTGTAAGGGTTCGAGTGTTAGATGGGAGCCGGAAGAAAAGATGAGGAGTGAGTATCCCCATTTATTTCACGAGTAGAGTTCGAGGACGAACTCTCATTTTAAGGAAGGGTGAATTGTTACACCCGTATCCCGATGAGGTACCATTTATGTAAATATATTGCTATGTAAATATAAATTATGTGTTGTAGGTTAAGTAATAACTAAATGGGTGACCAAAATAAGAAGAATTGGACTAGAAGGACCATATTTGCCCAACAACCAAACTTATTACATGTCCGGGATAAATATAGTAGCATATAGAAAAATCTAGAAAAGTTGGGTGTGTTCTAGATGTTGACAATTAGCAAGGAGAAAAGAGAGTCATCTAGCTCATTTGAGTATCAAGAAGTAGTTAAGAATCACTAGGGATATCTTAATTGTTATCTCTTCAACAAGTAAGTGGTTTTCCCCAATTGTGAAAATTAGGGTTTATATGGTGGGTTTTGAGGGATATGGTAAAAGGTAGTGAATTAATGATATCCTTATTTAGTTAGTTGCTAATTGTAGTTAATCTTGTGATAGGGAGAAATTATAGAAGCCCAATCAAGCCAAGTAGGAAGCTAGTAGGATTTGAGGTAAGTATACGAGTATAACTTGTTAATGTTATGATTCTGTTAATGTGATTTGTTATGGAGCTTGTGAATGAATATTAGCTTGGATCCAATGCTAAATGTGTTAATGGTATATGTATTACTTGCTTGGTCAAGGTGAGAAATGATCCCAATTTATGCTCCTTGTTAATGTTATGATTGGTGTTAATCACCAATCTTATGTAAATGTGATGTTGGTTATATCTTGTATACTTACTAAGCGTTTTTGCTTACGTTTAAAGTTAATGATGGTTTTGTAGGTACAAGTAGAGGAATCAAAGGTAAGAACCTTGATTAGCTTGTATTGGTAGAAGGTAGACTAGAAGACCGTATTCTTTTGGACCAAGCGTGTTGAAGCGTGTTGAAGTTGGAAACCCCCGAAGTGTCTTTTCGTGTTTTAGGTATATTTCAATCTATGTGGTCATTTTGTTATTTAACGGTCTTGTTGTCATATAAGGTCGATGTTCAAGTTGGGTCGTAAGTCAAGTTTATGTAAATGTCAAGAAGTCTTTAAGTCATGTGGTTATGATGGTATTTAGGAGGGTGTTTGGCATTTAGCCAATCTCGCCCATTTTGGGAAGCTATGGGTCAAGACCTTGTACTAACAACTTTTCAATATATTAAGTATATCAACTATTGTAAGCTTTTAAATGGATATGTAGTGGATATATGTATTGGGTAAAAGTGTGTAGTTAAAATGGGACTTTAAGGGGGTGTTTGGAATAAGCGGGTTTACACCCAATTTGGTATATAAACGGCTCATGCGTGTATGAGACATGTTAGGGATGTAAATAATGTATGTTAGTTAATTATGGGGTGTAATGGGTCATAATGGGTCTATTGCATAACCCGTGAAATTTTATATCTTGAATATGAGATTGAGCATCTTAGGTCTGGTTTGTGCATCTGATTTTGTTCATCTTGGTAATGATTTGTTCACCTTGGTTATAAATGTGGGTTTTGGCAGATTTTCGGTAATCTTTGAAAATTTATATCTTTTGAATCGTAAGTCGCTACGGGTCGCACCACCCGTCGTTTTGAAGGTAGTTGAGTCTAGTTACTTGTAAAAATAGTCTCGAGTACTAGATATTTTTAGATTTTTGTCAGTTTGTTATAGAGTGGGAGCGAGTCAATTTCTGGGTAGACTTTTTGTGAAAAATTTTCACGTTTTAAGTCGTGTTTGGTCACGGGGTGTTACAATATACTCTCTAATTCCATCTATACAAACCAAAATATCTGTCATTAAACTAAAACCAATATGACACCGAAACCAAATTTGGTGCTCAACACATCTTCTGATAAATATTATGCCAAAACTTAAGTACTGATCGATCAAGATATATATATATATATATATATATATATATATATATATATATATATATATATATATATATATATATATATATATATATATATATATATATATATATTTCTTTTAAGATGAACCATGTAGTAACCAGATAATCGTGATCGTGTAAATAAAATTAGATAACGTAGCAAAAGCAGTTTCACAAACTAGATAATAATATTAGAATAATAACATAACAAGAAACATATGATCTACGATACACTAACAAACATGCTCGGCGGTGGAAAATCATTATTACTATTTTCACATAAAAGATCTCATATTATGTTGCTTTATCATATGATTTATCATAAAGAGTAATATATTAATGCATGTCAATCTCTTGTTTTATTTCAATTAAATAATATGCATAAATATATCATAATCAATGTAGTCTTTAATAAGTTAGAAGATGATAACTTATTGGAGTAACAAATACGATCGATATAGAATTATAGATATAAAGGATTTAAGACGTACCTCAAGAAATCGAGAAAATGAAATCGTAAGTAAATCTAATATGCTGAAAGAAGTCGGAAAATGTACCCTGTAAAAATCAAAAAATATATATATAGAGTGTGCTGATAACGTGTTATGTACAAGAATTTAGGGAATGAAAATATTATTCAATTAATCTACAATGTGAGAGATAATAAACACTAGAGTAAAAAGCATAACACAAACAGTTTTTTTGATAATATGTAGCACTTTTGTATTGGTTGGGCTGTGGTGCTAGAATGACTGTGCATACACTACTGTTCCACGTAATGAGTCCACAATCCCAAAAAAATTATGGATTACCATCTGTAAACTACCAAATCTGTGTACGAGAAGATCGTATGCTAACAGGTGTACACTACACAATCTTAGTGGGAAATCTGCACAAGAAGTTTCTTCATTGTTACACCTAATAGCAGAAGTTAAGAGGTTTCACCTCCTAGAAAATTCTAGGGTGTCTCTCATTCTTCTTATCCCAGACTAAAATATTTTCACTAAAATATTTTCACCACGACAATACAAATCCAAACATCCGTGAATCAATTGAAATCTTGAATGCCAGAATAAGCGGCCGGATCATCAGCAGTTTATGCGTCCGAGATTAAAGGTATGAGTTACTTTAGATTAGTTTACGATTATTGTTTTTCAAGTGGTGGGTTAGGGTTTTGTTGAAGTAAAGCAGCAAAAATGGTGTTGCCGGTTATGTAAGTTTTGTATAAGCAGAACCCTCTTCTCTTCATTTCATTCATCGTTTGCATCTAATTATCATCACCGGCCCAAATCTTGAACGCCGTAATAATTTCCAGAACTTTAACAACATCAAAACAGGTACATAAAATGGAAGAATTGGTTCATAACAAATTAAAAAATTAGCAGTTACTTTTTTCTGCCTAATTTATTTTATATTGTAATAGAGTTTTTGTTATATGGACATGGAACAAGGACATTCAGTGTTCGTAATACCTACAGACAAAATGACAGAGACTAAATCAAAGAGTTTGAATTGATTTGTGTAATGATCCTGGAAATGATGCAACAAATGCAACATATGAGCACAATTGGTGCATTTAGTTATCATGTTTGCTTTTGTTCATGTTGCATATCAGGTATGCATTGATTTAAAGGTTGAAGTTTCGTGTAAACAAGAATGCACGTGACATCTAAAAGTGAAGCTTCTATATGGATTAAAACCCCGCCGCAACGATACAATGTTCCCGCCTCCTGTAGTGGATAGCTTAATGTGAGATGGGCTATGAAATACTATGAATAGGTGAGCATGATGATTTTACTTACCTTTTATTATGGTTTTATACCAGAGTAATATTCTGTGAACATCTATCAGCAACAAAAGTACTATTTAAGTATTGGAGGTGGATGATTGCACATCCTAGCCCTTTAAGATAAATATACACGATTATTTGTGTTTATGTAGAAGTCAACATATAGAAATTATATCTTGGTGCATGCCTGTTGGTAACAATTTTTTTGTAGCTTCTTGAAGTTTTCAAAATTCATGAAAATGCCTTTACCCAAAGAAAATATTCACGGAAATGCTCTATATCTGTAACACAACCTCAAAAAATTGTTTCACTTTATGATCTATAATAGCTTTTGTTTTCCATGATACTATTTAGGAAGTCTATCTTCTTTATTTTAGCTTCTGTGTTTTCTCTAATGGGTTGGGCATTTGAAAAGTGAGGTGTGCAAAGCTTATAGATGAACTCAAGGGCTCATTTAAATGTTCCATTCTTCTTTCGTGTTAGCTTGATTCTCATACTACTACAAAAAGTTTTAAGCTTTACTAATATTTAACATGTTCAAATTAATTATATAACAATTAACATGTTCAAATTAGCTATATAGTGATTTAGAGTAACATTGTAATATAGTTGTTTTTATAATTTTTAGTTTACATGTTAATTGTACATAAAAGATATGGACTAAAAGATGTTACTGGGGTAACCCAATCCTATTGAAGACCCATACTAAAATGCCTTCTCCTATTGTTTTATTTTAATTGGCTTCTATCTGGGACCTTTTAGAAGTTGGATACTTGGATGGACCTCAACATGGATGCGTGATGCAATGGTTAAAGTTGGCATGACTAAGTTCATATGTGATCTCTTTTGTGTCGAAATGTTTTAGCACCTCAATGATCAGGTATGTCTTTCTTTTTCTATAGCTATACCTTTGAGTTATTGCTATATTTTAAAACGGGTTTCACTAAATGGAAAATCAAATGAAGCCTATAAACAATTTTATGGTAGTTGTAGAATGATCCAAAAAATTATAGGTGGGCAATCTTGCTTATTTCTAAATCAAGTGAGACATGGTTTCGGTAATTTTTTTTTTACTTATACTGGTCTTTTTCTTTTGACATAGTTTATTTTTTTTTATGTAGAATGACATAAGTGTGTACTTCTACTGCCGCTGTTCCTATTACTATCGTAATGAAGTGCCAAAAAATGCTGAAGATCTTTGCCCAGTTTGACCGCCCAATTGTTGTTGGTTTATAGAATTACGCCACGAAATTTGATCAACTACAGGTTCATTTAAGTGGGAAACAATTAAAATTGCAAGTCTTACAACCAAATATTTGTTTTTATACCTTCTAATCTTTTATAAAAGCTACGCTCTAAATTCTTTGGATAAATTTGACTAAAGAGACCTATAGAATACCCATGTGGATGAATGCTTTAGGACAAAAATATTTCAATTTGTTTGGTTTTGCTACATTGAAGCATTTATTTTTATTTTTAGTGACATTTGGTATTTTACTCAGGTAAGTTGCCGTTGTTCAGATTTGTTAGGTATTTTATTATTAGATTTTTTAATTTTTGTTTTGAAATATGATTGAGTTATGGAGGTGAATTTTTTTATATATGCTACATTTTTGTTTCTTTACAGATCGACGTCGGAAAGATTAACCTGGAAACATGGGCCATATCTATCGTGTGGGTTAAGTTAGGTTCTACTAAACGGGTTGAGCAAAATCTTATAAATATGGGGTCCAAGGCAATAGCATATGTCAATGTGGATTCTGCAGTTCAAAGGTTATTGTACAAGAAATAATTGGGTAACAAAATGGGCTATAATATTTTGTATTCATACGTTCTTTTGTAATTGGTAGACTTGCACAATGAAAGGCTAATACAAAAAGTACTTGCAGTGCAAGACCAACTCTTGGTCTCACTTTCTGAATTTGCTTACTGTTAAAGGTGAAGGGTTATAACCTTTGGATTTGTTTTTAAGTAGCAACTTTGGTTCAAAGTTAGATTATACATCTTCACTTGTAGGTCAAATAAATATATTTGTATATAATAGGTCAAATAAAACCCATTTGTTCTAGGATAAAGAATAAGAAGTCCCAACTTAATGAGTCAAAGGCTTTCTCAAAATCAACTTTGAGGAACATTCGCCGTTTTTTATGTTTCTTTGCCTAAGCAATAATCTCATTAATCATGAGGGGACCATCGATGATTTGACGACCTTTTATGTATGCTATTTGCACCTCTCCAACTACCGAAGGTAAAATACGTGATAGACGGTTGGCAAGAATTTTGGTAAAGATTTTGTATTGGCTACCAATAAGACTAATTGGACGAAAGTCACTAATGACTAGGGGGTCTTCCACTTTAGGGACAAGAGTGATAAAAGAGGAGTTACAATCCTGTGGTATAAGGCCTGAGACTTAAAAGTCTTTGACAAACGAAACAATATCATGTTCGAGCATGTTCCAATATTTATTGAAGAATTTGAAAGAAATTCCATCAGCACCCACAATAAGTTAGTATTTCTCAACCAATCACTTAACCTATTTAAAATTTAGCATCTAAAATTTGAGAAATGAGATTTACATGAAAATGTATTATCATCAAAACAATGAGTTGGGTGAGAGATTGAAAATTTTCAGAAAATTTTGTAACTGAGATGCTCTTAGACAATTTGTCTTTTATTAATTCAATGTTTTAAAACCTGAGTTGACCTGGCCGGTTCAACTAGTTGAACAGAAACAGGACTCGTGGCTGGGCTGAAAGAGACAGTTTTTTTGCTTGTTTGAAAACCAGATTGAAGTTTTTACATGACCTGGGTTAACCCGGTGACCCGGAAACCGGCCGTTTTTGTATATTTCTCCTTTTTCCTTGAATTTAACAAAAAGTTGTTTCCTTCATTATCGTACAATGCAAAAGTTATATATAACTACACAAATGAAGAATAAACTTTTATTTTATGAGTTAATTTAGGAATAGTTGATTTTATGTCGTGAACGTTTCTAATGTTCTATCTATAACTTTTGCATTGTACGATAACGAAGGAAACAACTTTTTGTTAAAGTCACGGTAAGAGAATTTCTATTAAGCGCCCAGTGGGCATTATATAAAAGTCATCTAATAAACCATCATACACATTAATTGAGTCATGCAGTTTGATTATACCCATTTTAAACTTTCTTTATTTGATGTATACTAACATTTCCCTTCAAATATTCGGACCTTTTAATGTCACAAAAAAAATTATATTAAATGTGCACATATGCGTACTCATCTTACTTCATTTTTCGCAAGTAGTGTTTTTTTTATTCTTTTCAACTTTGCCAATTTGTACGTATGTGATAGTGTTAACATTGCACACATTATAATCAAGATAAAACTTGTTGCTTAGTATTTAAATGAACACATGAAGTAAGTATGCTAAATTTTGTTTCAAAATTGCAACTTTAACAAATTACTAAAACTCAATATTTCAAGGAGAAAATAGGATTCAAATATTCGTTTTTCAACATAACTTTTTTCTTCTTTGCGGCATGTCTTGAAAAATCATCGCTCTTACCAAAATGTTTATCCTTTTCTGGGCATGTGCTAATATTATGTCCAACACTTTTACAAAGGCTGCAACGACATGTTTGTTTTGCCAATTCTATTCCTCCCTTCATTCTTTGCTTGGGGCGTCCTTTTGGTTTCGATTTTGGTGGACATTGAACCAAATTTCTTACATCCGCTTGATCTTCATCGTTGTTCGTAGAAGTAGAATTTACAAAAAATGCATATTGTGACAAAGAAACTTCTTTATGACTCCACCGAGGAAGCCAATAAGTAAGAGGAATGTCATGACAATCCTTGTGAATAAAAACACTTAATATATGACGATAAAGTATGCCTACAAATTCAAAGTTTTTGCAACTGCACTTAGCAACCTTACCATCCCAATCCACTTCATGCTTGTTATATTGGTATCTCTTTGTGATGCTTAACAAAAAAAGTGGTAACTCGTTTTCTCCTTAACTGTACATTGAATTACTCGTCCAAACTCCTTTTGAAACTTTTTAAACACAAATTGGGTCAAAAAATGATGACCTTGATCCTCTTGTGGTGATTGTGACATCAAAGAAGATCCCTTATATTTCTCCAACACAATATCATGGATTTGCCTTTGTTGAATATCTTCTATTGCAATATCAACATAAAGAAAAAATTATTTGTAGAATAAATTATCACTAACTAGAAGTATTATATGTTGTAATTGAAACATAAAGATTTTCTCGAATAGTTACTTACTTTTCTAATAAATTGAGTTAGACGTGTGTTGGAGGATATAAATTTCTTTATAAATGAATTAATTCTCTCTGACCTTTCTGTTGTTGTCATACCACCAAAAAAGAACTCACGAAGATACGCTGACACCTAAATTTTTTTGATACGATATAAGCCATTTAGCTTATTTTCGCCTAAGTCATATTTTGCGATCACTAATGGCCATTGTTGCTAAAACTCGTCAATTGTATCCAATTTATATAAGTTATAAAATTCTGTGCACCATTTAGAATAATCGCCTCTTAATATGGAAAAAACCAACCACTGAATTTAGTCGTGATGTGCAATATACAAAATGCATGCTTTGTAAAAGGCATTTCTTGTGCAATTGCCTTCGTCATCCACGGATCTTGATCTGTTAGCATTGTTTTTTGTGCTTTTGTCATAAGCAAAACAAATTTATGAAATTTATAAAAAAAAGGTAAGTTAGCTAACAGTAAACAAAGTTGATATGACATAGGTAACACAAATAACTAACTAGTTTTAAAGATTCAAAATAAGATACAAATAATTTTTAAATCCTCCATGAGCCATTTAAATGTCTTTGTTGTCTCATTGCGTAAAAGTGCACATCCAAATAATATGTCCTTCCATAGTTGTCAATACCAACGAAGATGCCAAAAGGCATGTCATACGAGTTAACCTTGTATGTTGTATAAAATGCAACCACATCTCCATATTTTTTTGTACCAATCAAAACATTAACTAAAAGACCAAAATATGTGTTCTAACTTATTTTCATCGTTAGTTGTATATGCATATTGAAAATTAGAATTTTCACTTTTACTTTTCATGCAATATTTTAAAAGGTTTTTTGCATCATTATGCGCATATTTCTAATGAATTTTGGTGAAAAAATTACGAACGTCTTTACTAAGAAAAGATAGTTGTCCATGACTTACATTTTTCTCAAGTTCCATGACACGCATAATTTGTCTAATCGACAAAACACCTTCTTTGAACAACAATATGCGGCTTTCATCTTCCATTGTAATGGTACAATATGAAGAAAGAAATCGAACCTCATCTATAGACAACATTTCATGATTGTGCTCTAAAGTCAAAATAGTGACTTGCCACTCTTCCGGAAAAATTTCATTTTCCCCTTTTATTGTGACGCGCATATAAACCTCGCATTCACATTTTGAAGACGTTTGATTTCTTTGTGCTTTTGAGTAATCTATAGCTTTAGTGTTTGGTTTACCTTGACGGTGACAAGAAATCTCGTCTCTTTTTTTTTTTTTTTTTTTTTTTTTTTTTTTTGCAAAATTTTGAAAAAATGCGAATGCCTCTTTCTCACTCAGAAAATATTGACCCACAAATGGTTTATCAAAAACTTCTTGCATAGTTTGTTCATCTTCAAAAAACACTTCATGTTCATCAATATGAGTAGGATTTCTATCTTTTGGAACTTCATTTAAATCAAAGAAACTTTATTAGTCATTTTGATGAGAAAATGCAATATAAAAATGAATTTGTTTTTCTTTGGGACACTAAGACATCAATTTGCATCCATGTTTGACGTGAAAGAATATTTAAGAATTATTGAAAGAAAAGGTTGAAAAGTGTTTTGCTATGTAAGAGTATGCAAACACATATATAAATACTTAGACCATTGGTGCTAAAGATATCATTACAAAAGTTAAAAATTACCAAAGTTTAAAGGGTGATTAGACAGAAAAGTTACTAAAGTTTGCCAAAAAGTGCGATTTGGTTACTATTGTTTTTTTGGTTACAAAAAGGTAACTTAAGTAAACAGGTTTGTCAAATAAATAAACAAACAAAAGTGCGATTTGGTTACTATTGTTTTTTTGGTTATAAAATGTGTGAAAACGTGTAAAAACAAACAAAAACGTATGAAAACGGAAAAAATGTAAGAAAAACAGAAAAAAAATGTCTGAAAATGAAAAAAAGTAAGAAAAGCAGATAAAAACGTAAGAAAAACATACGAAAACGTAATAAACTGGGCGAAAAGGTATAAAACGGACAAAAACATATAAAAGCAGAAAAAACGTAAGAAAAATGGACAAAACCGTAAGAAAAACGGGCAAAAACGTATGAAAATGGAAAAAAAAAAAAACGTAAGAAAAACAAACAAAACGTAAGAAAAACGGATGAAAGTGTAAGAAAATGGGCGAAAACGTATAAAAACGAATGAAAACGTATGAAAACGGAAAACCTGTAAGAAAAACGGTAAAAAAACGGACAAAAATGTATGAAAACCAAATTTTGAGTTAAGTATAAACGGTCGTTAGGATAAAAGACTGACAGTGCAAATGTTTGTTGCAAACGGCCGTTAGCTAACGGAAAAAACTAACGACAGTTAGTTTGAGGAACCATTTTTGAAATTAACGAAAAAAGAAAACCTGTAGTAGAAGGTTAAAACATATAGAGTAATTTATATAACCGGTGACCAAACTTGAGTAACCTCTTTGTAACAAAAAAAAACTTTAGTAACCAAATCGTACTTTTTGGCAAACTTTAGTAACTTTTGTGTCTAATAATAATATTTGTAGAATCATGTGACATAAAGAAAAAAGATTACCAAAGCTAGAAATCTTCATATTCTATATAAATTAGTCAATATAAAAAAAAGTGGGTGTTATACTTACAAATATTACATTCGATAAAAAGATTGAGACAATTAAATACGAATATATTGAAATTAATTTTTTTTTTTTTTTTTTTTTTTTTTTTTTTTAATCTTTTGTGATTAAAACGTTGATTGCAATTTCATTCCTCAAGATATAATTGATACATATTGTGAAAAATGTTAGGATAGATCAAACAAAGAAAAGGTAAAATGGGTATAACTAAATTGCTAGGAGTCAATTAATTAATAGGAGATGATATTAAGAATGGAAAGGCATTTGAAAACACTTAATTCTGTAATAAAGTGATTAAGTGTTATTTATTTTATAGTTACGAACTTTATAAAAGGTAGTTTAGTCTATTTGTTGTCTTGCAATTGACTCTATAAACTCTTTTTATTGTCTTTTTCTTGACTTGCCAAATATAGTGTACGTAGAACAAGATTTTACTTGTTAAAATTATAAAAGATAGCTTGAATATATATTTATAAGTTATAACGGATGTACGGTAATGGTAAAAAAAAAGTTAACAGCCCATAATATAAATTTACATGAACTAATAATATGCCAAGTAACCAAGTCTCGTCTTTAACTTTGAAAAAAAGAATTTATTTTATCATTTGTCTCTTTTAAATTTAATCATTGATACTTGGATCCCTCTAAAGAAATAGTTCAATCTCCGTTCCTTATGTTGTAATACTAAAACTTGAACTAGATGGAGATGAAGCTATGCAAAAAGTTAACATATTAGATTGTTAACCGATGCTGTCATGTTAGAGAAGGGATGAATATGTCCCTAGCTAATTGTAGCAAACTTTGAAAATAGCTACAGATTAGAGACGGCTTTCACTGTCATTGTTACTATTGGATCTTTCATCCAAAGCTATTGCTCTTTTCGACGATTCTGGTTTGTTGGAATCAAGCCTGTCAATAAGTTGCAACTTGCAAAATATTTAGGCATAAAAATATGAATTGTATATGAAATATCTTTGAAGTGGAGCTTTAAGTTTGTGGTTAAAATCAACTTCTATTTATAAAAAACATTTTTATTTATATATCTTAACTACATAAAAAGGAAAAATGACCAAAACTTGAATCTTAACTTTGTTGAAAATGTTGACTTTCAAACCTAAACACTAAGTAAGGAATTAATCTAAACTTTTAAAGGAAGATTTACAAAATTCGGCCAACCTTTTTCCAGTTGTAACCCACCACTTTTCATTGCATGCGACACAACTCCTATACAACAGATTCATTATCAAAAACAGTATCATTCGCTACCCTAACTCGCCATCACAATATCAAAGACAATATCATTCAAAAAAAACCCCTTCATCGTCATCAAAAATTCGGTACACTATTTTGCTATTTCCAGTTTCGATTCTTTTGATTGACTATAACAGTATTATATTCCTTACATTGCGAAATCTTGGAATTTTAATTACACAAAAAAAATCTATAATCAATTGTATATGTTAGAAAGTGACTTAAACTTTAGGGGTTATTTTGTATATTTGGTCATTTGTGTTACTTGTCCTGCAAGTTTGTTTAGCCTATAAATAGGGATTGATTGTATTAGTTTTCTTTGTACCTTTTGAATTTGTGTTTGGTACCGTTTGAATTAGGGTTTGGCACCTTTTGAATTAGAACTTTGTTGGTACCTTTGAATTTGTTTGTTTGTTTCGTCTTTGAATTACCAACAGTATAATTTTGCAAGAAACCAGTTCATCAGTTTTCGTGTTTCTCCATCTTCTTCTTCACATGTTCCTCTCTCTCAGATCCACTAGCTAGAATCATGTATTATGTAAATTTTAATATATCTTCTTTTGTGTTCTTTCATTGTTTGATTTGTTACTGTTGGATCGTATATTTATGGGCGATGATACTTACACCACAAAAAGTGATGCACACACCACAATATCACATCATTAATGCATATAGTGCAATATGATATTGCATAAATTGTGGTGTGTGCATCACTTTTTGTGGTGTAGGTATCAACGCCCTATATTTATGTTGATATTGTGATTCGGGAGGTCGGTTTAGATGGAAGAATATTATCTCCATAGTTAGAGAGAGAGAAGGGAAACTAATGTGTGTTTTATTGATAATGAAAAGGATAAGGTTACACAAAGAGTTTCACTCTCCTAGTGAAGTTTAGGAGGGCTTATATAGGGCAACATACACACTATTTTACAATAATGACGGTTTCAGTACCTGTGTATTTGTCTTACATCATAACTAATGTAATCCATAAATATCGTTCCATTTACATGTTAGGAGCATTCCCAACAGTTACTTTGGTGTTTCTACTATTTTATATTGATTTTGAGTGGGTGACAACTTACAAGGTAATATATTTATTCATTTTTATAGGTTCTTCTTGATATGGATTTTTATGATATGCTTTTTTCTGGTCTTACAAAAACGAATCGCTTGGATTAGAAAATTCAAAAGGTTAGTCTTAGTTTAATATATCGTTTAATTGGTTCAATAAACTAAGGATGATTAAATTCCGTATCCAAGGTTAGCTTTATTTACCTGGATAAACTTATTGATTCTCAATATGATTAAAGAACAGAAATCTTAAAACCTAGAATAACCAATTTGAGGATTACTTTGTTTAGGCACTTGATAATCATTTCTTCCATGGTTTCACATTCCCTTTGTCAAGTTTTTACGATGTAAGTTGAATTCATATTTCTTTATTGTTTCTGAGGTTTGTTTCGAATTGAGAATCAAGAATAGGTTTATAAGTTTATATTTGGGAAAACTATAGCAATTCATATTTATATATTGTTACTGTTTGTGTAGGTTTTATTAAAGATGTTAGGATTTGAGGAGACTAAAGGTCATGCTTTCATTTGAAGAAGAGAAAGATGAAGACCGAATCTTTTTAAGCTAATTCAGATAAAACAACGTGATAAATTAATGGGTACTCGAAGGTGATTAGTTTTAATTTTAACATAGTGGCTTGTTGGATTTCTTTTATGATTCTGGTCAACTATAACATTTAGGCTTGGTCTATTCATGGGTGTATTCCATCATTGTCAACATGTTTGTTCACGTGTAGTTTTAGGTTACTTTTGCATGTTATTTTTGTTTAACGTTTGTTATTCTAGCTTCATGCTAGCTTTTTAAGCTCATTAGCTGGAGGAGAGGAAAAAAAAAAAAAGCTTATTACAGCTAGCTAATTACAGCTAATTAATTTGATACTTGTTTACAATAGTACTTTGTTGTCGTAAGATGAAATGCTATAGTTTTTGCGCGACAATAAATATTATGGTCACAAACAGAAAGTGTTTACAATGTTGCTTTGGTTTAAGTGTTTTGTATAACGTTTTGTGTAACCAAAATATCATCATAACTATCTACCGTTATAAAATCTCATTGCTATGCAGGGGTACTCATCTAGTAATAAAGGAACATATTTTGGGTTACGATTGATAAAGAATATTCAAACTATCAACCAATCAGATGCTATGATTTTGTAGCCGTACACAATTTGAACAGATCAGATTATTTAATATTGCTTATCATATATTGAGTATTTGACAATTCAAGTAATTACATACATGAAATTTAATATGCTAAATGAAACTCGTGTAGCTTGTATGAAACTAACTAACCAAATACCAATATGTTTAGTCATTAAAAAAACAAGTTTTTAGGTACCAGAAGACTCCTCGGCCAGCTTCAGTACCGGATCATGAATGGGCACCTTGGTGTGCTACAATTTTCCCATCTTCTATCCCATCTTCGTTCATTGTGGTCAGTTCTACTTGCATTAGAAAAGGAATTTCTTGGTTTTCTAGCATTTCTTCACCAACAATTCCACCCATTTCCTTACAACCTTCTTGCAGTTGCAATGCAACTTCTAGCCCTTGAACGACAGCATCCATTGTTGGTCGTTCGCTCCCTTCCTCATGCAAGCAACTACTTGCTACTTCACCAAACTTCCTTAAGCAACCTGCTGCAATCTGACCACTTAGGTTCTGGTCAATTATTTCAACCAAGGCTCCTCTTTGATAGCAAGTCTGTCCCCATTCTGCTAAATTCACTTGTTCACCAGTCAGCCATGGAATAATAACTGGTCTTGCACACAACACTTCCAACAAAACCACTCCAAAGGAGTACACATCAGACTTTTCCCACAGGTGCTGGCTTTTGCAATATTCAGGATCAATGTACCCGATACTACCTTTTACCATCGTGGTAACATGTGTTTGTGATGGATCTTTGGACCCTAGCTTTGACAAACCGAAATCAGACACTTTAGCAACCCAATTCTCGTCCAATAAGATGTTAGTGCACTTGACGTCCCGATGAATTATTGCGTTCTTTTCACTCGTGTGGAGAAAATGCAGCCCTTTAGCTGCCCCGATGCAAATATTGAGACGTGTTTTCCATGACAAAGGAGGGTTGTTTGTCTTGTAGAGATGCTCCTGTAGATTTCCATGAGCCATGTAATCATACACTAGTATCATCTCACCATTGTCATCACAGTATCCAATCAAGGACACTAGATGCTCATGGCGCAATCTAGATAACATATGCATTTCTGTTTGGAATTCATGAAACCCTTGACTTGATGATGGATTGAGCCGTTTAATTGCTACAGTGGTTCTAGCATTTCCCATGTACCCTTTGTACACCTTACCAAATCCTCCATTCCCGATAACATTCTTCTCATTGAATTTGTTTGTTGCAACTTTCACTTGTTTAAGTGAAAAACGACGACAACAATCTGATGGCAGTGATGGCTTATTGTTGGTGGTAGTATGGTGTTTGGTTCGCCTTCGCTGATATAAAACTAAAAGTAGTAAAACAGACAACAAGACTAAACCTCCCCCGGCAACACCTATTATCAAGGCAGATGGTGAATTCTTATTGTTGTTCTCTTTTCTGGAAGTGCCAAGGTTTGGAGTTAGCAATGGGCTTGAAAGATCATGGTTCCTGCTCAGTTTGAAGGCTTCCAAACCATTCAAATAAGCATCAAGATATTCTTTAGATACTTCACTGTTAGGATGCATCTGGAGCCACAAATCCTGCTTGCTTCGATGACCACTTGGATTGTTAATAAGCACAACGTAATCCTTGTATACTGGAATCCTACTACCTTGAACCCAGAATATTATGTCAACCTCATCTTCAGCTGTTTGATTATTAATAAAAATCCTAAAGATCATTTGCAGATCCTTACTGTATTGTGGTATAATGGTGCTAAAATGGAGCCGGAGCATGTAATAAAACCCAGAATCAACTGGAAGTATCCATGTCAGGTTGTACCCATTAGCCAGTGGGCCCATACTTCTTTGAGTTTCATAAATTAGCTCAGGTGCTGTATAATTCGGAGTATCTACAGTATACATGATCGGATCGTCATTAACAGGTGTCAGCCCAGAAGCTGCTCCGTATAAGTAGATATTATCTAGATTCCATGCCCGGTACATACCAGTATCATCGACACCTGATATTTGTGCCCCTCCCACATTTAACCTGTAAACAGTTTCAAGCGCAGTGTCGTTATTAATAACAGGTCCTGTACTCATCCCAACGGGTTTCGGATTTTTAGCTTCAAAGTACAGATTAACTGGCATTGAAACGATTTCAATTCCATTGATGAAAGCATATGAGTTGGGTACTGGTGTAAAGACGACATTTAAGAATTGTGTATCTTTTACATAGATGAGGAATTCTTTGACAAAGTGGGGAACCGGGGGACCATCGGCTCTAGCATGGAAGTGCGTCTTTGCGAGAAACAAAGTTGTCAGGAAAGCACTAAAGTTTGTTAAAAGAGAGTAGCCATTGGACGATACAGAGAAGGAAGATTGGTTTGGGGTGAGACCAGAGTAAGTTGCAGGATAGAAATATAGGCGGAGGAATTTGGGCCCTTCAGATACCGGAAATCTGTAAGTAAATGAAGAAGTGTTGATTATTCGAGCAGTGGAATAAGGGACTGTTGGCACTGATGAATCCTGGAAAGTTGTATTGGATGAAAAGGAGGTGGCGGTGATGTCTGAAGGCAAGAATTTGGAGTGTTCATCACCGTCCCATGTCTGGTTGGAATCGGAAGTGGAAGTGGCTGACGAACCGCAGTCGAGGAGGAAGTGATCGGTGGCATTGTATGGTTGCGAGATGGTGATTGTGGTGGTGAAAAGGATGAGCAAGCAGAAGAGCGGTAATGTCAACATGGTCCGGTAGATATCTTAGACAAGAGTACATTTCGGGCTCTTATAGACTATAACATTTACATTTTCTTTTCAAGAGTAGACTTCCAATTAATGCATACTGACCAGTGACCACTAACAATACGATAAGATACCATATATGTCACAATATTTAGCGTAATTTACGGTAGAAAATAAGTCGCCAGGTATCCTAGCTATTTCACAAAGCAAAGGTTTCTCCATGATTTCTGGGACATAATCGTTAACTTAATACAACGTTTAACAAGGTAGACACTTAACATTAATTAGTACCGGAGGCAGAACTCAATTTCATGATGTTACACTAATCTTGCATGTGCTTATTAGCTTGATGAGTTGATCTTATGTGTGTGTATATATATTGCTAGTTAATGCGATTAGATTTTATTCCTAATAAATAAATAAAAAAGGCGTTTGCTGCTCTTTTAATCCTCGCTTCTTTTATCTAATAAGTAGTCATTGGAGTAGACCTTTGTTCCTTTATCATTGTAACTTAAAGAAAAAACATTTTATAAAATATGGACGGAGATTGGTTAGTTTTTTCTCGTTAAAGCATCTTGAATAAGAGGATAGATACGAGTTGATGCATTTACGGTAAAATTTGAAAATAATTTAGTTAAGCAATAGGTTAGTATCACTCAACCAATCACTTAACCTATTGAAAATTTAACATTTGAGATTTGAGAAATGAGATTTAGATAAAAATGTATTATCATTGGAGCAATGGGTTTAGCGAGAGATTGAATATTTAGTTTTGTAATTGAGATGCTGTTAGACACTCTGTCTTTTATTAAATGGCAAATGATTTAAATAAAATAAAATATAAATTTCATTGCACAGGAAAAAAATAATAATATAGACTACTCGAATGCATGATTTTTTTTTTTTTTTTTTTTTTTTTGATCGAATCCACTATAATTTTGCTCGACTCCACTTTTTGGAGAAAAAAAAGTCAACGTTTATAGGCTGAAAATATTTCTTTTTTTTTTGGTCAATTTAGGTAATTAGGTCTTTATTAAATCACAAAGCATCATTATTTGTTTTAGGAGTAGACTTGAAAAGTCATGTCTTTTACTAGTAAATCTTTTTGTCACTAGCTAGCCAATAGAAAAACTATCATAAGCACTTTTATTTTAGTCCATTAATAATTCTATCATCGATTGGACTATAGTTAAGAAATTAAAATGGCATGCTATATAAATATGTGAGTACAAAATATCAATTGTCTTTTTTCCTAAAGTTGATTGATATGTTTCAAACGATATAGGATTATAGGAGAACAAAATATCCTCGGTGAAATTTTTTGGGCATGCCTATTAAATGAAATGATTTTATTTTAACAAGGATAACAATAAGAACCGACACGGATTTTAAATTTCTTGAAAGGTATATGTTACACTAAACGAGTAATCCCGCGACAATATCACTTTGTTGCTAAACAAGTTAGAATTCCGCTTTCACCAATATTTAAATGTGTGGCAAATTAGCCCGATGCTCATATAATTATTTTTCATATCCGTTGGTGCAAAATTAGCAACCAAAAGTCTGCTATTATTGAAATATTTCTATAAATAGTTTTGGATTCTAAATCCTTACATTCCGTTAGAAAATGGTAAGAAAGAATTATATCAATAACATTTCATGGATACCTTGGCAATTTTGTTGGTAATCCATACCATGGTCATGATCTTAACATTTTACGATTTTACGATACTACAAAACAAAAACGATCTCGGTCCTGCATAGGATCTTTGCGAGATAGGATCTTAATAGCTTTCCGATCTTGATTATACGATCTTAAGATCTCGACCGATCCGATCTTACTTTTCCTTTTGTTAGAATGGCACGGCCTTAAGAATATAAACTAGTTTTTATAGACACCGACTTCATTAAGAATATAAACTTTAATATCAAGTTCTCCTTTTGTGACCATTGAACAACAACAAAACTCTTATTATCTGATTATTTCGATTGAAATAGTAGTAATCGTTTTTTGATATTCGGATGACGATATTTTTGTTAGATTATGGATTTAACAAAGCAGCCAAACAACCCTTTAGTGGTATTTATGCTCTAATATTTAATAATGATCAATAGAGACCACAAAAAATACTGAAATAGCAAACTACCTTGCATTTTTCCATTTTAAGTATAACAACCATTTCGATTTAAACGTAATCCTTATAGTAACCACCGTACACTGTGTTTCCTATTGCCGTTTATAACTAATTTTGTGCAGTTTACCCAATCATTAAAGGTGCTTTGAAACTCCGATCCTCAGCTTTCCTAAATTATTGAGGGACACTATGATATGCAAACATTTCCCTTGGTTTCTATTCCATTCTCACTCAGTGTGCTCATTTCTACTTGCATAAGAATTGGAACTTCTTGATTGTCCGACATTGTGTCAGTAACATGTCCACCAGTTTTCTCAGAAGCTTTCTGCAGCTCCAATGCAAACTCTAGTCCCCAAACCACCTCGTCCATAGCTGGTCGTTCGCAACCTTCTTGATGTAAACAGCTATTCGCTACCTCACCAAACTTTCTTAAACACCCTGGTGCAATCTGATCTCTTATTTTTTCATCAATTATTTCAAGTAGCGCTCCCCTTCGATAGCAAGTTTTGCCCCATTCTGCCAAATTCACTTGTTCGTCTCGTACCCGTGGAACAATAACAGGCCTTGCACATAGCACTTCAAACAGAACCACCCCAAATGAGTACACATCAGACTTTTCTGTGAGTTTCTGATTTCGGCAATATTCAGGATCAATATACCCTATACTACCCTTCACCATTGTTCTAACATGTTTATGTAACGGGTCTCTTGAGCCTACCTTTGACAAACCGATCGAAATCAGATACTTTAGCAACCCAATTCTTATCCAGTAAGATATTTGTGGATTTGACGTCTCGGTGAATTATTGTTCGTTTTGCACCCGTATGGGAGATAATGCAACACTTTGGCCGTACCCATGCAAATATCGAGACGTACTTCTCATGATAAAAGAGGGTTATTTGCCTTGTAGAGATGTTCCCGTAGGGTCCCGTGAGTCATGTAGTCATACACCAGAACCATCTCACCATTTTCATTGCAGTATCCAATCAAGGACACAAGATGAACGTGACGTAGTTTAGACAACATCTCTATTTCTGTATGGAATTCATGAAAACCTTGGCTTGATGATGGGTTGAGCCGTTTTATTGCAACAGTCGTTGCAGCGTTGTCTATATACCCTTTGTATACCTTACCAAACCCTCCATTGCCAATAACACAATTGTCGTTAAAGTTGTTGGTTGCAGCTTTCACTTCTGCAAGTGTAAAACGACGAGAACGGTGTGATGGCAGTGATGAATCACTAGGGGTTGAACCCCTTGATGGCTTTTGGTTGGTTGTACTGTGGTGATTTACTCTCTTTCGCTGACGTAAAACTATACAAAGTACTAGTAAAATATACAAGAAGACTAAACCTCCCCCGAAACCTCCAATGAACGTGTCATAGTGCGGATTCTTCTTCTTATTATTCTCTTTTATAGGAGATACCGGGCTTGGTGGTTGGTATACAGAAGTAACAGAACTGCTTAGTTCTGGGTTTGGGCTAGAAAGATTCTTGTTCATGCTCAACTTAAAGGCTTCTAACGCATTCAAATAGCCATCTTGACATTCAAAACTAAATTCTGGATGCACTGCCAGCCACAAGTCCTGCTTGCTTCGGTGGCCATCTGGATCGTCAACAAACACAACATAATCCTTGAATACAGGATACCCGCTACCTGGAGTCCATTTGAGTGGACCAGCCTCCTTCTCAGCAGTTTGATTATTAATGAAGACCGTGAAAAACATTTTACTTATGTTGCAAAAGTGAAGCCGGAGCATGTAATAGAACCCAGAATCAACTGGAAGTATCCATGTCTTGTATAGCTCAGACTGATTGCCCATACTTCTTTGTGTTTGATTAACTTCATATATGTAGTTATCATCTTGATCCCAAATCCGGTACATACCGGTATCTTCTGTGCTGAGTATTTGTCCCCCGCTCATGTTTAACCTGTAAATTGTTTCAAGTGCAGTGTCGTTTTTAATAACGGGTCCTGTACTCATCCCAACGGGTTTCGGATTCTTAGCATCAAAGTACAGATTCTCTGGCATTGAAACGATTTCAATACCATTGATGAAAGCATATGAGCTGGGTAAGGGTGTAAACATAACGTTTAGGAATTGTGTATCTTTCACGTAGATGAGGAATTCTTTGACAAAGTGGGGAACACGGGGACCATCGTCTCCATCGTTGAAACGCGTCTTTGCGAGAAACGAGGATGTTAGGAAAGCACTAAAGTTTGTTAAAAGAGAGTATCCATTGGATGAAACATAGAAGAAAGATAGGTTTGCGTGGAGGTCAGAATATGTGGCAGGATAGAAGTATAGGTGTTGACACAAAAGTTGGGCGTTCCTGATTATGGGCTCTTGCTCTCGTACCAATTCGCTTCTTAGTACTTGTAACCTGCGCACTAAGAAAATAAACAACACCGTTAGGCTTATCGTGGGATTGTCTCCCACGATTAGACTCCGGCGTGAGAGTAAGTAATCGATTTAGGGTTCTCGTAAAGAGTTTAGGGTTTGTGAATCGTACCTTGAATGAGAATTATGTCATTCCTTACATAGGCGCAGAATCCTTGTAGGGTTCGTGCTCCTTACGTTTCGCACACGTGGTGCTTATCCGGGTTAAGGATATCTATTCCATAGATATAAGATCCTTATCTATACCGTGTATAGTTTAATTGGGTTCGGGCTTACGTGAGCCTATTCCCATTATTGATGCAGCCCAAGTTATAATAGCCCACGCATGGTGGTTTTGGGCCTTAGTAATGTTTATCGTTTGGGCTCGTGGCCCATATATAGACTATACATCATCATGTCCCCCCCAGTCTAGTGTGCGCGGCTCGTAGCCGCGGATGCTAGACTAATCACAACAGCGGTAAGCGTGGCGGGAGAACATTGAAATATTGCCGCCCAAATTGGAGTGCAATGTACCTAGTCATAGATATTTCAAAGAAATACCTCGAAAATCAGGGGTTGTGTCCACGTGTCCCTCGTAAATAGGGAAAAAGTGCATGTATCGTATCGGTTCTAGCCACACGTTTTTGTGAGTGGGATCCACGTGGGCATCATTTAGGGTTTTTGGTCCCCTTATATAAGAGTCACCGCCCCCCCTTTTTACAAAAAACACACAGTAAAACACATACTCACCCTTGCTCACTTTCTTGAAAGCGTATTTTTGCAAAGAAAGTAATTGTTTTATTAGGTAAATTTGTGTGCGTTTTCAGTAAATTAATGAAAATGGTTGCCCAATTAGAAGATTTTCGCTCTGCGATGACTGAGAATGATGTGCGTCAGTTTACATCTGACTACTTCATTTATCTGGATGTGCATCCAGAGGCTCCAGATGTTGACGCGTGTATAGCCGATTTCCCCGAAGGGAAAATAGGATTATACACGCGCTTCTTCGAGTACGCGAATTACCGCGTACCGATATCTATTTTTTTGAGCGATTTGCTCAACCACTATCGCCTCCACATCTCACAGCTGCACTGTATAGGTGCGGCTAAGGTGTCGAATTTTGAAGTAACTGCCGTTTACTTGCGATAGAGCCAACCATAGCCTTGTTCCGTGTCTTCTACCACACAACGTGGTCAAATGGATGGGTGTCCTTTGCGAAGCGCCCGGGGGCGCTTCAGTGCTATACCGAGAAGGTAGACTCCCTGAGACATTGGAGGGAGCATTTTTTCTGGGTTGATGACGTGGTTTTTCCATCGCCCTTTGAGTTTTATACTCAAGATACTTTGCCAAGGGATGGGCGCCCCGCACCCGGTTCCTATAGGTTGACCGATGCGCAGACCCTTGATGCCAACCGCATACCCATTAATCCTTATCCGGAGGAGTTTTTGGTGCACATGGGGTTGAGTCGCAATTACTTCGGTGGTGCTGACGAAGTGCCAACCTTCATAGATGAGGAAGGCCGGGGTGGGTGTTCGTCCCTTCTACTTCAAATATGTAAGTCTTTTATATGCGCACATTTAATAACTAATCTTTTCTTCTTTGTTGTTTGTTTATGTGCACAGAGATGGATCTGTTCGCCGTTGTTAAGCTGGAAAAGCCAAAGCAGGTGACTGTTGGAGTGCGCCCTCTCAGGGAGGGTGAGCAGCCACTTCTGGAAGCGACCCAGGGTCGTTTGACTGTGCTGCCGGATGTTGGCCCTGACAATACGCCGCCGCTCCAAGTAATGCCTGTTCAGAGCGTGGCGCCAGATGTGGAGATGGCGCAGGAGGAGGAGGCGCACGCTGAATCATCTGACAGCGTGGAAATCCTAAAGCCTGAGGAGGTGCTGAAGGAAGAGGTGGCACAGAATCTTAAGCGCAAAGGGGAGGCTGGGAGCAGTGGCACTAAGAAGAGACGACGCTACCTTATTGGGGATGCAGAGTCGTCCGCGGAGGAGGAGACATCCGCACCTGGCGCGGATAAGAAGGCTGTAGAGGCCTCTCCATTTCTGTAAGTATCTGCGTCTCTATTTTGTTTCTTTTGTATTACTTGTCATAATATGATCTAATTGTTTTCTTCATGTATTGTAGGGATGATGCCACGAAGGGTGATGGGGTCTTCGTGGAGGTTGTTTCCTCTCCGCAGAATGAAAACAAGGAGGGGAAAGCTAAGGTTGATGAAAGCGTACCTGCGCAGTAGCTGATGGATGAGTTGGCTGCGACTGCTGCGCGTCAGACTGAGCTGGTGGCTCAGTTGAAAACGAGGTACGTCGGGGAGAGCAGTACTCTCGCCCAGAAGGATGAGGAGATAACTAGGCTCCGTGCGCAGCTGGCTGAAGCGCAGGCGGAGGTGGAGTCCTCCAGGGTGTATACTGAGAAGGTCACCCATGAGAAGTTGTCCGCACTGGCTGAGGTGGAGCAGGCGCACGGGCAGCTTCATCACTACAAATCCAACATGACTTGGGCTGTGAGGTACTTGGAGGAGAAGAAGGAGGAGCACCTTGCTAGTATTGTCAAGTTCAAGGAGCGCATGGAGGAGATCATTCAGGTTCAGGAGAACAAGCTGCGCGGCCTGAGTATTGAGTACGATGAGGAGTTATACCCTCATTTGATGTCGACCATCACTGAGCGCATGTACTTCCTTTTTAGCCTTCTTCTTTTTATTATATTTTGTTGCTATGCCTTTCCTTAACACAAGTTATCTTTGTTGATGTAGGTGGTTGATCAGTCATGGACTGCGCCTGGCAGCTATGGGCACTTTGGAGTCCCAAGAGGTGTTAGGTGCCTTTGGGAAGGTGGTTCATTGTGCGGTGGCGCGTGGGAAGTCGCAGGCCATGGAGGATCTTCATGAGGCCAAGCTTTTGAGCAAGGACTTGGCAGAGGTACCTGGTTATAATGCGGCTGCATATAATGAGCTGATGCAGGCTATGGAGGGGTTGAAAGTCCTCGAGTTGCCTCACATTGTACGGTTGGAGCGCGACCAAGACAACCCCATAAAGGTAATTATGGCGGGGTTGACCTTGGAGCGCCATATTTTGGAGGATGCAGAGGCGCAACCAGATTACTTCCTGAAGCCCGATGAGTCGCAGCTGCAGGTTCCCGTGTTTGCGCAGCCTCGCCACATGCTCAACCCTTTTGCCCTTGAGAGGGAAATTCCATTGAAAGAGGTGCTGGAGCGTCATGCGCAGAGGGCTGCCCAGAAGAGAGGCATTCAGGGCAAGGCAGTATTGTGCGGTGTAGGTGCTGCACACATCCCCAGGTCTGATGGGGTTCCTGTGAGTGTTCCTACCATATCTCCCAAGGATGCCTTAATTTTGAGAAGGCTTCAAGAGGCGGGGAGTTCTGCTGCCCCGGTAGATAGCCCTGAGCATCGCCATAGCGTGTAGGCTATTTTTTTGTATATGTATTATGTAAATAATGAAGTGTATCTTTTCCTTGTAATTTTTTGTGTAAAAATGTTGAATAAGATACCCTTTTATGAATTAAGTGCGTAACTTAAGAAATATGCTTGCAGTAATGTTTGCTAAGTTTTATTATTTGACCAAGTGTCTTGGCTCGTTAAGTGCGTGACTTTAAGAAATATACTTGCATTGTTTGCTAAGTTTTATTATTTGACCAAGTGTCTTGGCTCGTTAAGTGCGTGACTTTAAGAAATATACTTGCATTGTTTGCTAAGTTTTATTATTTGACCAAGTGTCTTGGCTCGTTATTTGCTAAGCTTGTACGGTGTACTTGATATTTGTGCACCCTTCGTGGGGTGCGCACGTGAAACTTACCTCGACGTCTCAAAAGTAAGGCGCTTAGCAAGGATGCGTGATCCAATGTTGATGGGTTTGCAACCCTCTTACTCAATGAGTGAATTAGTAGGTTTACTGATTGATGCTAAACTACCTAACTTATATTGACCAAGTAATGGTCAACAAAGTCAGACATCCTAGAGTCAATGCTCCGCGGAAGTATAAGGTTTCCCCGGGTCGTTATATCCCGACGAGGTGTGAATTGTAAACAAACGGCTTGTGATCGGGTGAATTTGGGTAAGAAAAGGGTTTGTGAGTTAATTGAACTAAGGAATCTACAATGAAATAGCTTAAACAAGCTATGTGAATAAGACGGGAGGTTAAGAAAAACCAGAAATGATTTAAACCTAAAAACGCGTACGTAACGTTAAAATAAAACGTAAACGTACAAAATAAAAAGTGAAAACTGAAATCTGAAAACACCCAGGGGGTGAAAATGACTTTTTTACAAACTAAAAGGTAAAAGAAAATTTTTAGAAAAAGAAAATAAATTTTAACACTAATTAATTATTTAATATTAATTAAAAACTAATTATTACTAATTATTAATATTTAAAGAACTTAAATATAATACAATATTAATTAATCACTAGAAAATTGAAAATAAAATTCCTAAAATTATAAAATAACTAAAAATAAGTTTTAAAATTAAAAATAAGGATTTTTGTCTTTCTGTGTTTTTTCTATTAATTAATAACTAATTAATTACTAATTAACTAATTAAACTATTTTAAATTAAGAAAAATAGCAAATGAATAGTTAAAATTCTAATAAAATTTCTAAAATTATTTTATAACATATAAAAGCTATAAAAAATATATAAACTAGGTTTTGCTTAATAAAAAGTAATTATGCTATTTTAAACTAATTATTAATTAATTATTAATTAAACTAAGATTAATTCTAATAAATACTAAATGGTAAAATAAAAATCTGAAAAAATTATTATAAATACTTTAGTATATGAGGAATTTAATAAAAATATAAAAAGCTAAGTTCTTAATAAAAATATAAAAATTAAAATTAAAATTAAATTACATTAAATAGAAACTATCACTTAATATTAAATTGTTTTTTCTTGATTTTTATTTTAGAAAACTATTTTACCACTAAAAACAAGTAACTTTTGTGAAAACAATTTTTCTGGAACTCAAAATTAAGCACAACAAGTGCTTATTGGAGTGACAGTTGACTTTGGTCAACTGTCAAGGGAAATTGGTGATGTAGGCAGCTAGTGGGGCCCACTAGGGATGATTCAAGTGTGAATAAGCTGAGGGAACAGGTTTTAGCAACAAACTACCAAAAAGAATCACATTATAAGCCAATAAGCCAACAATAAGCACTTGGCTTACTGTTTCTGGACTGAAAAGTGGGACAGAGTTCAAGGCTCAAACTAGGTGGGGTCCACTGGGTCCTAGGTCAACCCATTGGTCAAAACATGGACCCTGGTAGGAGGGGAGTGGAAAGGAACAAGATTGGTGGCCTTGGGCCCACTGAGATGATCAGAAAACCACCACCAAGTGGTGGTGGTGGTGGTGGTGTCTGCTGATGCAGCAGGGGACAGCTTGCCCTGCAAGTAAGTTTCAGGCTAAGTGGGGCCCACTAGAAAAATACTAAAAATGAAAGAAACATGGGACTTTGGAGTTGAGGTGGGGGACAACAAGACCTGAAAGTTTCAAGGTCTAAAACTCATCTGAAAATTCTACAAAATTCATGCACTTTTGGAAAAAAACTGAAATGTGTAAAGTTTGACTTTATAACAAAAACATGAGCTTTGACTATGGTGAGATTCTAATGCTCCATGCTTACTTGAAATGTTGTTTAAAGCTAAAATAAAGCTAGCTTAACCTAGAGTTACTAGTTATAAACCAATTCAAGGGTTCATGGGACTTAATTACCACCACAGTTAACTGTGGTGGTGGTTAAGATGTGATATTGACTTTTGGTGTTAATGACCCTGAAACTTGGTATTATAGTGACCTAAAATTACCTAAGTAAACATGTTGTGGGCATAAGCAACAACTTTGAACTCACTTAGCCCCCCAAATAGCCTAAACCAAACACTCCCTTAAAAAGCTTGATTTGATGATTTTTAAAGATGAACTCTGAATTAAGCTATGAGACTGATGCAGAAGGTTATACTATGATATAACAAGCTTATTCTAACACAATTCCACCACAGATAACATCAACACACAAAGAATCAATGTGAGGCTAAAGATGGCAGTTCTGAGCTAAAATGAACAACTAGGAAAATAAATAAACAAGCATGATATTTAGAGAAATACAATGAATAATCAACAACAAATAAGCACAAAGGAGCAAAGATAAGCACTATTTGAGCTGGTGTACAGTAAAAAACAAAAAATGATGAAATGAACTCACAAATGGATTCTGCTGAGAAATAAGGTGCCAAGGTCTCAAAACACTACCCTAAGCTTCCCATGAAGCATCTAAACCATTTTCATCCTTAAACAACCATTCTCCTTGCATGAATCTCCCTATAAACTGATTTTTATTTTTACACTAATTTTTTTTTTGTATTTTTCTTTATTTTTGAGATACTGATTTATAACAAGCTAGAATTGAATTAGAAACTCATGAAAGCTTCTAAGGGACTTAGATGAGCTTGAGGAACAGGGCTTAACAACTTGTAAGACTTTTAAAGTTAAGTTGAGATTTTTACTCTAAAAATGCAAATTACGAATTCTGAAAAGACAACTTGAAATTAATGATAAAAATACTTGATATTACACTAAAAATGCAAATTACAACTGATTCTAACTGAAAATCACAACTAAAAATAAAATTACATTTTAAAATGACTATCAAACTACACTACAACTGTTCTACCATTAACTAATACATAATTCTTCACTTTCTTTTTCTTTTATAAGCCCTGGATGAATTCTCTTTCTTTCCCATTCAATCCCAGCCATTGGATGGCTTCCATCAATCACAGTCGTTCAAATGTTGTTTTGGCGCCAAAAGGTCAAAAGCAGGTATAGTGGTGTTTGGTGTGATAATTAAATGAGGGGAGGGTTTTGGTTGAGTTGGTGAGATAATAACTGAGGGTTGGTGAGTGTTTTGTGGAAGAGAGGAGGGGGGGGAAACACAGTTGCAGGTTTCATGGAGGATGGGGTAGGGTGAACAGTGGTCGGTGTTGTGGGTGTTGACTGGGGTCAACGACAGGGTAGTATTAAAAGGGGTTGGGGTTGGGCCGGTTATGCATTGGGCAGAGGTGTTGGATCAGGCTTTGGGGTGGAATTGGATAATAGGATTTGGTGTTGGATTGTATTTGGGTTTTAATAACTTAAAGGGTCCGTTTGGTTAAGTAAAAAAAACACAAGGACCATAAGTGTAATTTTAGAAAAACCATGGGCTGATTTTGAAACTTTCCCAAAGTACAATTGAGGATAAAACTTGCCGTTTTCCAAAATCCAAGAACCTTACATAATATTTTCCAAATTTACATTTCCCGGGGACCTATTCTGCCAACTTTCAAAACCCAGGGACCAAACATGTAATTTCACTAATTTTGCCACCCAAGGACCATTTTTGCCAACTTTTGAATTTCCAAAGACCAAAATTGATTTTCCTTTCAAAAATATCCCACCAGGGACTAAATCTGCCAAAATCTGAAACTCCAGGGACTAAACTGTAAATTTTCAAAACTTTTCCAATTTTTCACCAAAGGACTAAATATGACATTTTATGATTTCAAAATGACCTTTGGTGATAATTTTCTATATTTTGAATATCCAGGGACTAGATTTGTAATTTTATGAAAGTTGGGGGACTGAAACTGCCAATTTTGCAAACTTTGTACGTTTTTCATTTGTTTTTACTCGTTTTGCATCTAAAACATATAAAACACGATTTTGAAATATTTTCAGTATTTTGATGCATTACTGAGTATTTTTGTATGTTTTGCAGTTCAGATTAGACCAAAAATGATGAGTGTTTGAGCACTCATCAATCCCCCACACTAAACTATTGCTAGTCCCTAGCAATACTGTTTTGAAAACTTGATGGATTTGAAAAACTCTTTACCAAAAGCCATCACTTCTGGAGTAGCCAGGTGTAAGAACTGTGGCACACCTGATAACCGTGTGATTTTGAGCAAACCACCAGCTGTCAACGGATTTGATTTGTCTTTACCAGGAGCCGTTTGCTCCTGGACTAGCCAGCTCTTGATGGAATAGTCAACATCTTGGTGAGCTGATTACCAATTATGGATTTTCCACGGCCTTTACCACAAGCCATAATCTTGTGGGCTAGCCAACTCATTTGTTTTCAGGGAGTTGAGGAACCATACAATTTTGGGCAAATTGCAAGCCATAAACGGATTTGAGATGTCTTTACCAAGAGCCGTTTGCTCCTGGACTAGCCAATCCCTTTTGTCGCTTAGACAAGGCGGACTGATTACCACAAAAATTTTGAAGCACCAGTGAAAAATTTTTGAAAAAATTTTTGAATTTTGGCTAAAAACGGGGGTATTATATAGTAAAATGTGATAAAATTCGCTAGAATAGCGAATACCCCCCCACACTAAGCATGAATATTGTCCTCAATATTCAAAATCCCGGCTATTATGCCGACATTTTGAACGTAAAAGGGCAACATTACAAGCTAAGCGTGGAAAAACCATTTTGTTTTTTCACTCTATTTGTAACCATAGCATGTGGGACTCCCCCACACTTAGGGTGAAAACCCTATAAGCATGCTACTGTTTTTGTTTACCGAGTCGCTAGCTTGACTCGACCCCTAATTCATTTGTCATTGGGGAAGCATGATGTGGAAGAAAGAATCTCAATCGGACTTTCATTCAAGATGTTTGGACAAACATATGAAGCACGTGAAAGTTCCACACCGATGAGATAAGTACCCGGCTCAAGATAATGATACATGAAAATGCCGGGATCAAATATAGTATCCTCACTCCCGAAAGAGTGAAGAAGAGAAGAAGTCACCCTGTAGGTGAAGAAAAGGAAGAAAATTATGATAAAAATCATGATTTGATCTTCTTCCTCAAGAGGAGGCTCAATAGCCTGAGTTTGGATTTCAAAGGGTAAGCTCGTAAACAACCCGGGAGGGTGGGTGGGAATTTGCAAATTCTCATGATTGAGAGCATCTCCCCCCGGGCAATCAAACTGATGAGCGAGTTCACCGGAGAACTCCTCATGAAGAGAATCATTCACAAGATGTGAATCTGTGAACTCATGTTCCATTGTGGACTCATCACAATCCTCGTTCTGAATATCAAAGAGTGGATTATCAGAAATCGAAGTGAATTCAGATTCGAATTCAAATAAAGGATTGGTAAGAGTGGTATTGAATGTTTCGGGAACAAAGTGAATATTATTCTCTGTTGGACTGCTGGGATCAGAAGTGAGTGACGGATCATGATAAAGGAGACTTTCAATTTCTCCCAGATCGGCTTGGAAATCAAGGAGACCATCATCACTTTCCAATGAAAGTGGATCGATGTGAGCAAGTTCATCAGCGAACTCCTCAAGAAGAGGATCAACATCAGAATGAGGCAGTGATGCCTCGATATACTCAATGTCTCCATGAGATGTACAATCATCGCTATAATCTGAGAAAGTCTCAAATTGATCTTTAGGACACTCAATGGGTGAAGGAATATCACATACATGATCCAAAGTTCCCTGTGACTCTCCTGGGATTGGGACAAGGATCTCAACACTAGACTTTATTAATTCGTCCGATTCCTTATTAGGAACAGTGTCAAGATGCTCATCCCCCATGATCAGAGGGTGAGTGTGAACTTCGGGTGTGATAACAGACTGAGGGAGTGGAGAAGGACTAGCAGACATGGGTTTTATAAATTTCATTTGTTCTTCTGCTAGTAATTCTATCATAGTCTTTTCTCCCTGATTTTCCGAGGAAGGAATTGCTATAGATGAAAGTGATGAACCCTTACAGAATTGAGAAAAATCAAGGGTGACTTCATCATCACTATCATCGTCGTAAAGAGCAGCATTACGAAATATGGCACGTGTTTTAGCCGCTCTTTGCTCAGCAAGTAATTCTTCCATGCTCTTTTCGTTTCTAGCTTCTCGTTCTTCGGCAAATAATTCTGCCACAGATTTTTGACGAGAATCTTGAAATGATGTAGTAGCCAACTCCTCCTTAAGCTCTTTCAATATCTTAAGAGCCTCTATTAAAATGTCTTGCTCAGTAACAAGAGGAGTTGCTTGGGACATCTGGTATTGTGGAGGTGGGTCTGAAAATGAATAGTCGTAATTGTTACAAGGAAACGGATTCTCTGTTTGACAATCAGAGCTAGTGTGTGGACCTCCACAATACTCACAACAGTAAAACTGATGTGGCTGTGAGTCGTGTGTGCTGTAGTCATAATTGTTATCAGGAAACTGCTCATAGACAAGCGTGTTTCCCGATTGACAATTAGAACTGTAGTGTGGACCACCACAGTACTCACAACAGTAAAACTGTTGAGTCTGGCTTGGTGTTTCTTGATACGAAGCATCATTGAAGTTTGGATAATATGATTCTTGCTCGTATGAATGTGTTGGGTAATTGGAAAAATTTGAAGAGTCGTTGAATGAGTTTTGAATAGGATCATAAGCAAATGAACTACTCGACCCACAAAACAAACAACTCCCGTTTTGGATATCATTACCACATTGTACACATGTACACCAACGACATGGCAAACCAAAAAGTGGCTCACCACAACCAACACAAGGAATAAAAGCCGGAGGTGGGACAAGTGGTGTGCTCTTAGAGCTAGCAATATCCACCACTTCCGTTATGGTCTCGGCTTTTGGTTCTTGATGAACGTGAAGATTGGGCAAGTCGTTCTTTTCAGTCACTGCCCTAAGCTCTGTACGTTTGCTTGATGACCTTATGACCTTATATCGTGAAAGATCAGGATTGATTCTTGAAGGTTTAGGAGCATTTGTGAGCTTAGGTTCTTGGACAACCGTAGGTTGGACGTATTTAGCACTTTCATTGTCAGAGGAAAGTACCGGGTCCTTTGTCACCTTGGTTTCTCGTTCCATTTCCCTCACCGGAGAGGGAATATGAATCGATGGTCCATCATAATCACAACGACATCTCGATATTTTTGACAAGGCCAATAGTTTTTCAATTTTACTCTCAAAGGCCCATTGTTCAAAGAAATCGTCATCGAGAGATGTCATTTAGAATTATACATGAGAGGGGTATAAGAAGGTAGAATCAAACGGATAGAGGGTAAGGAAAAATATTTTTGGGTTTTTATGAAAAGATATGAACAAGGATGGATAAATGTACAATGGAATGAATTCCAGAATCACTAATCAGAAAAACCGTTTAGATAAACGCGCACAACCTCCCCGGCAGCGGCGCCAAAAATTGATTGATGCTAAACCACCTAACTTATATTGACCAAGTAATGGTCAACAAAGTCAGACATCCTAGAGTCAATGCTCTGCGGAAGTATAAGGTTTCCCCGGGTCGTTATATCCCGACGAGGTGTGAATTGTAAACAAACGGCTTGTGATCGGGTGAATTTGGGTAAGAAAAGGGTTTGTGAGTTAATTGAACTAAGGAATCTACAATGAAATAGCTTAAACAAGCTATGTGAATAAGACAGGAAGCTAAGAAAAACCAGAAACGATTTAAACCTAAAAACGCGTACGTAACATTTAAATAAAACGTAAACGTACAAAATAAAAAGTGAAAACTGAAATCTGAAAACAACAGGGGGTGAAAATGACTTTTTTACAAACTAAAAGGTAAAAGAAAATTTTTAGAAAAAGAAAATAAATTTTAACACTAATTAATTATTTAATATTAATTAAAAACTAATTATTACTAATTATTAATATTTAAACAACTTAAATATAATACAATATTAATTAATCACTAGAAAATTGAAAATAAAATTCCTAAAATTATAAAATAACTAAAAATAAGTTTTAAAATTAAAAATAAGGATTTTTGTCTTTTTGTGCTTTTTCTATTAATTAATAACTAATTAACTAATTAAACTATTTTAAATTAAGAAAAATAGCAAATGAACAGTAAAAATTCTAATAAAATTTATAAAATTATTTTATAACATATAAAAGCTATAAAAAATATAAAAACTAGGTTTTGCTTAATAAAAACTAATTATGCTATTTAAACTAATTATTAATTAATTATTAATTAAACTAAGATTAATTCTAATAAATACTAAATGGTAAAATAAAAATATGAAAAATACATTATAAATACTTTAATATATGAGAAAGTTAATAAAAATATAAAAAAGCTAAGTTCTTAATAAAAATATAAAAATTAAAATTAAAATTAAATTACATTAAATAGAAACTATCACTTAATATTAAATTGTTTTTTCTTGATTTTTATTTTAGAAAACTATTTTACCACTAAAAAAAATAACTTTTGTGAAAACAATTTTTCTGGAACTCAAAATTAAGCACAACAAGTGCTTATTGGAGTGACAGTTGACTTTGGTCAACTGTCAAGGGAAATTGGTGATGTAGGCAGCTAGTGGGGCCCACTAGGGATGATTCAAGTGTGAATAAGCTGAGGGAACAGGTTTTAGCAACAAATTACCAAAAAGAATCACATTATAAGCCAATAAGCCAACAATAAGCACTTGGCTTATTGTTTCTGGACTGAAAAGTGGGATAGAGTTCAAGGCTCAAACTAGGTGGGGTCCACTGGTCCTAGGTCAACCCATTGGTCAAAACGTGGACCCTGGTAGGAGGGGAGTGGAAAGGAAAAAGATTGGTGGCCTTGGGCCCACTGAGATGATCAGAAAGCCACCACCAAGTGGTGGTGGTGGTGGTGTCTGCTGATGCAGTAGGGGGCAGCTTGCCCTGCAAGTAAGTTTCAGGCTAAGTGGGGCCCACTAGAAAAATACTAAAAATGAAAGAAACATGGGACTTTGGAGTTGAGGTGGGGGACAACAAGACCTGAAAGTTTCAAGGTCTAAAACTCATCTGAAAATTCTACAAAATTCATGCACTTTTGGAAAAAAACTGAAATGTGTAAAGTTTGACTTTATAACAAAAACATGAGCTTTGACTATGGTGAGATTCTAATGCTCCATGCTTACTTGAAATGTTGTTTAAAGCTAAAATAAAGCTAGCTTAACCTAGAGTTACTAGTTATAAACCAATTCAAGGGTTCATGGGACTTATTTACCACCACAGTTAACTGTGGTGGTGGTTAAGATGTGATATTGACTTTTGGTGTTAAAGACCCTGAAACTTGGTATTATAGTGACCAAAAATTACCTAAGTAAACATGTTGTGGGCATAAGCAACAACTTTGAACTCACTTAGCCCCCCAAATAGCCTAAACCAAACACTCCCTTAAAAAGCTTGATTTGATGATTTTTAAAGATGAACTCTGAATTAAGCTATGAGACTGATGCAGAAGGTTATTGATGCGTGGGAATCGCAACAGGCTTTACCTCTCGAGGGATCTCGAGAAGCTTACAACCCCCACCAGGCAGTGTACCTGATCGTTGTAGTATAGTATAGTGACAAGTACCGGGGGATTGATCGTTCAGCTTAGGAATAGTGTTGCTAGGATTAGAAAGCCTAAATACTAGTTCTAAAGGTGAGGGATGATTATTTTTGTATTTTTATATTTTTATGAAAGCAAGTAAAATCTCGGGTTTTGGAAGAGTGGGCGGAATTAGTTGCTATTCAACTAACCCAATACTAAAATGCAATCAAAATAAAATAATAAAAATGAAAATAAACTAATTAAACTAAAGTTGTGAGCAGTAATTGGAGAAAATGTGTTTACTTAGATTTAACTACTCCCTAGATATCTTTTACACGTTAATTACTTGTTATAATTGCATGGATGACGGATCGTATTCCTTAATACCATTCATGGGGTGGCACACATAACTCCCCAATTCTATGAGCTCTTATCTCCTCCTACACCATGCCCAGCACAACTATAGGGATTGTAAACAGTGGCTCATGCATTAAATACAACCAATAAAGACCTAGTGCGCCTCGGTTCATGTTTCTTAAGACGTTCAAGCATGTTACCATTTGGAGATCTGCCAGTTTTCTTAAGCCTGACATATAAATCATTCATCCAAAACAAGAATAAACAAGTAATCAACACATAATCAATATCTAGGTTTCATTAGATCTAAGCAAACACAAAAGAGATCTAGCCTAGCATGATAGAATTAAGAAAAGAACATGATATAGACAACCAACACATAGACATATTGATTGAATTAGAAGAACACTTATCTTGATTAATCATGCAAGGTATCAAGGGGTTAGAACCCTTGAAAAACCTGTAAAGTTACACCAAAATCGTATTTAGGGTTTCTCCCAAAACTCCTCTCTTTAAATGTGAAAAACTAGAAAACTATATATAGGAAAATAGGGATGACGGCATCAAGAACAAAGGTGTGACGCCGTCATCTCGCCGCCAAATACTTCCTCGGACGGCCTTGATCTACTTCTGACGCCGTCAAGGCCTAGGCCGTCACACAAATTACTCTTGACGCCCTGTGTGTGACGCCGTCATCTACTACGGATTTTAATTCTTGGGGTTTGACACCGTCAGGAAAACTCTTGACGCCTTCATGAACTCTCGGATTTTATTATTGAGGTTTGACGCCGTCAGGAAATTACTCTTGACGCCGTCACCTACTGTTCCCAGCATGGAAAATTGAGACTTTGCCGTTTTCTTCACTTTTATGCTCCAAAAACGTCCAAAATGGCTTCTTTTCCAGAATTCACTCTCCAAGTACCTAAAATCACAAAAGGAACGATTTAGGGCAATATTTGATCAAATAAATTTGGATTCGGGCTTAAATGACCCCCTAAAAGTGGTTCATTTTTCGCCTTATCAGTTATACTATGATATAACAAGCTTATTCTAACACAATTCCACCACAGATAACATCAACACACAAAGAATCAATGTGAGGCTAAAGATGGCAGTTCTGAGCTAAAATGAACAACTAGGAAAATAAATAAACAAGCATGATATTTAGAGCAATACAATGAATAATCAACAACAAATAAGCACAAAGGAGCAAAGATAAGCACTATTTGAGCCGGTGTACAGTAAAAAACAAAAAATGGTGAAATGAACTCACAAATGGATTCTGCTGAGAAATAAGGTGCCAAGGTCTCAAAACACTACCCTAAGCTTCCCATGAAGCATCTAAACCATTTCCATCCTTAAACAACCATTCTCCTTGCATGAATCTCCCTATAAACTGATTTTTATTTTTACACTAATTTTTTTTGTATTTTTCTTTATTTTTGAGATACTGATTTATAACAAGCTAGAATTGAATTAGAAACTCATGAAAGCTTCTAAGGGACTTAGATGAGCTTAAGGAACAGGGCTTAACAACTTGTAAGACTTTTAAAGTTAAGTTGAGATTTTTACTCTAAAAATGCAAATTACGAATTCTGAAAAGACAACTTGAAATTAATGATAAAAATACTTGATATTACACTAGGAAATTTTATTACAACTGATTCTAACTGAAAATCACAACTAAAAATAAAATTACATTTTAAAATGACTATCAAACTACACTACAACTGTTCTACCATTAACTAATACATAATTCTTCACTTTCTTTTTCTTTTATAAGCCCTGGATGAATTCTCTTTCTTTCCCATTCAATCCCAGCCATTGGATGGCTTCCATCAATCACAGTCGTTCAAATGTTGTTTTGGCGCCAAAAGGTCAAAAGCAGGTATAGTGGTGTTTGGTGTGATAATTAAATGAGGGGAGGGTTTTGGTTGAGTTGGTGAGATAATAACTGAGGGTTGGTGAGTGTTTTGTGGAAGAGAGGGGGGAGGGGAAACACAGTTGCAGGTTTCATGGAGGATGGGGTAGGGTGAACAGTGGTCGGTGTTGTGGGTGTTGACTGGGTCAACGACAGGGTAGTATTAAAAGGGGTTGGGGTTGGGCCGGTTATGCATTGGGCTGAGGTGTTGGATCAGGCTTTGGGGTGGAATTGGATAATAGGATTTGGTGTTGGATTGTATTTGGGTTTTAATAACTTAAAGGGTCCGTTTGGTTAAGTAAAAAAAACACAAGGACCATAAGTGTAATTTTAGAAAAACCATGGGCTGATTTTGAAACTTTCCCAAAGTACAATTGAGGATAAAACTTGCCGTTTTCCAAAATCCAAGAACCTTACATAATATTTTCCAAATTTACATTTCCCGGGGACCTTTTCTGCCAACTTTCAAAACCCAGGGACGAAACATGTAATTTCACTAATTTTGCCACCCAAGGACCATTTTTGCCAACTTTTGAATTTCCAAAGACCAAAATTGATTTTCCTTTCAAAAATATCCCACCAGGGACTAAATCTGCCAAAATCTAAAACTCCAGGGACTAAACTGTAAATTTCCAAAACTTTTCCAATTTTTCACCAAAGGACTAAATATGACATTTTATGATTTCAAAATGACCTTTGGTGATAATTTTCTATATTTTGAATATCCAGGGACTAGATTTGTAATTTTATGAAAGTTGGGGGACTAAAACTGCCAATTTTGCAAACTTTGTACATTTTTCATTTGTTTTTACTCGTTTTGCATCTAAAATATATAAAACACGATTTTGAAATATTTTCAGTATTTTGATGCATTACTGAGTGTTTTTGTATGTTTTGCAGTTCAGATTAGACCAAAAATGATGAGTGTTTGAGCACTCATCATTTACTCATCCTTTATGCCTTCGTGGGTCTTAATTAGTGCATGCACGCCAGGTAGGCAAAAAATATAAGATAACAATATTGACATATATAAGTATGTACGAAATAAAGTGAAATACGTTATGGAGTTAGCTAGAAACCATAACATTTTATTGATACTTGCAAGTTTTTTGAAAAAATAAAAATACAATTCCTAGGAAAGAAAAGAAAAACAAACACTTATTGGGCACATCTTAGGGTGCAAAGGTGTCTGTGTACGGGCCGTAGCCTAAAAATAACATCTTTTAAGATTGCAGATGTTCCAAGTGCGCGCTAGGTCGTGACCTTCCATATCGCGCAGTCTATATGCACAGTTGCCTAGCGCATCAGTGACCTCGTAAGGTCCTTCCCATTTTGGTCCGAGCTTGCCTGTGTCTTCTGCGTGGCTCGCATCGTTGGCGCGGTATACAAAGTCTCCTGGCCTGAATGAAGTGTGTTTGACCTTTGCATCATAATACTTCTTCATTTTTGCCTTAGCCTTTGCTTCCCGTATAGCTGCGCGTTCACGCCTTTCTTCCAGTAAGTCCAAGTCTATGTGCTGCTCCTCGTCATTTGTTGTGACGTTGACTTCTGCTGTTCGTATAGTTGGCATTCCTATCTCACCTGGTATGACGGCTTCTGTTCCGTAGACAAGGGAGAATGGCGTGTCGCCAGTACTGGTTTTGATTGTGGTGCAATGCGCCCATAAGACATGTGAGAGCTCATCCACCCACCTTCCTTTGTGTCTGTCAAGGCGCGCTTTTATTCCTTCCCCTAGACTGCGGTTTGCGCGCTCAACTAAGCCATTGGTTTGTGGGTGTTTTACTGAAGCGAAGTGTTGCGTGATGTTCAATTGCGCGCACCAATCTTTGAATGGGTTATCACATAATTGTTTTCCATTGTCTGATATAATCTCTCCCGGTAGTCCGAAGCGACAGACAATGTTGTCCCAGATAAAGCGTTTGACTTGGTTTCCTGTGATGCTCACCACCGCCTTTGCTTTAATCCACTTCGTAAAGTAGTCTACGGCTACGATGAGGAATTTTACTCCTCCTGCTGCAACTGGAAAGGGTCCCGCGATGTCAATGCCCCATTTGTAAAATGGCCATGGTGAGGTAGTGGGTGTTAGCTCTTGTTGTGGTCGGCGCGGAATTGGCCTATGTACTTGACAATTGCTGCATTTCTTTATCAGATCGCGTGCGTCGCGGTGCATGGTTGGCCAATAATACCCCGACCGTAGAGCGCTTGCCACCACAGATCGCGGCCCTGAGTGCATGCTACATGATCCAGCATGGATTTCTCGGAGTACATAGTCTGCTTGAAGGGGTCCAACACATCTGAGCCAAGGTTGCAAGAAAGAGCGTCGATAGAATATGTTGTCTCGTAGTTCAAATCGTTGCGCTGTGCACCGCACTCTTCGAGCGTCCTTATGGTCTTGTGGTAAGATTCCCTTGCTAATGAATTCTATGATAGGTGTCATCCATGTAGGATCTTGTTCTTCTATCACTGTGGATATCTCCATTTCCATGATTAACTTGTTTTGTAGGGTTTCTACCAATACCTGTTTTGAGAGGTGCGCGAAGCTTGTGGATGCGATCTTACTGAGCGCATCAGCCTTCCTGTTGTCTCCTCTGGGCACCTGTTTTATTGTGAACCTGTCAAAGTTTTTAATTAAGGACTTGGTCTTTTCTAGGTATTGGATCATGTGTTCATCCTTGGCTTCATATTCACCTAGCACATGGTTAGCGACTAGCCGAGAATCTACATTTGATTCCAGGTTGCGTACACCCATTTGGATTGCGATGCGTAGTCCGGCTAGTAGGGCTTCGTATTCTGCCTCATTGTTTGTGGCTGTGAATTCAAAGCGCAGCGCATAGGTGAATTCCATACCTTCTGGATTTGTGAGAATAAGGCCTGCGCCTGATCCATCTACACATGAAGACCCATCTATGAACAGAATCCAGGGTTCCTGCAGATCTGTTTTGGTTGCAGATATTGGACTATCGTTATCTGGCTTTTCAACGATGAAATCGGCTAATATTTGTCCTTTGATTGCAGTGCGCGGTCTATATGAGATGTTATATTCACTTAACAGTACACTCCACTTTTGTAACCGTCCTGATGCGTCAGGTTTAGAGATAACTTGTTTGATTGGCTGATCGGTGATTACAGCTATTGGGTGCGCTTGAAAGTATCTACGCAGCCTTTTGGCTGCGAATACTAGTGCTAAGACCAGCTTTTCCATAGCGCTGTAGTTAGTCTCTGTCTTCTTCAGGGCTTTGCTTACAAAGTATATGGGTGTCTGGACGGAATTCCTATCTGTCAATAGTACTGCGCTAACTGCTCCATGAGTTGCCGATAAGTACATGATTAGCTCTTCCCCTGGTCGCGGTGCGACAAGTTTGGGAAGAGATGCCAGATGGTGTTTAAGTTGTTGGAAAGCTTCTTCTGCTTCTTCGGTCCAGCGAAAGTCTCCTTTTTTAGTACACTTCGTGAGTGTTTTAAAGAGAGGAAGGGATTTGTCCGCTGACTTAGATAAGAAATGATTTAGCCCTGCTAACTTTCCATTCAATGACTGGACTTCTTTGAGTGTGCGCGGTGAGGGGAGATCGATAACAGCCTTTGTTTTTTCTGGACAAGGCTTGATTCCATCAGGTTCTATTAAGTATCCAAGGAACATGCCTTCGGTTGCGCCAAAGGTGCACTTCTTGGGGTTTAACTTCATGTTTATTCGTCCCAATGTTCTGAACGTTTCCTCGATGTCGCGCACCAATTCATCCTCTGTGTGGCTTTTGATGACAAGGTCGTCGACGTAGACCTCCAAGTTGCGGCCTACTTGTTTCTCGAAAGCTGTGTCCACCAATCGTTGGTATGTTGCGCCTGCGTTTTTTAAGCCAAAAGGCATTTTTGTGTAGCAGTAGACTCCTTGACTGGTGTGGAAAGCTGTTTTTTCTTCATCTTCGACTGCCATCTGAATTTGATGATACCCTTTGTATGCATCTAGGAAGCATTTGAAAGGGTATCCGCACAGGGATTCTACCTTCCAGTCTATTTCTGGCAGTGGATAACAGTCCTGTGGACATGCTTTGTTAAGGTCTGTGAAGTCCACGCACATTCTCCAACTGCCATCGCTCTTCTTTACCATAACTGGGTTAGAGAGCCAGTCGTGGTAGTACACTTCGCGTATGATGCCTGCGTCTACGAGTTTATGTACTTCTTCCAGAATAGCCTTTGTACGATCTGGGGCCTGGCCGCGCTTCTTCTGTCGTATTGGGGGATATCCTTGTCGGATTTGTAGCTTACGCTCTGTGATAGAGCGTGGCACTCCTGTCATGTGTTTTGGTTCTCATGCGAAGATGCCCAGGTTCTTTTGCAAGAGTGCGCACACGGCTGCTTTACCTTTGTTAGATAAAGATCCACCAATCGAAACTTGTTGGTCCGGGTAATCGGGATGAATAGCGACCTTTAGGTTTGGTGTTTTTTCTATGCGCTGTTCTGGAATATTCTCTACTTCAGTGGTTACCGCGTTGCATTCCCTTGGTGGTACTGTTGTGTTATAAAGGGTGACAACTCCTCCTTCCACTGGAAATTTAAGCATTCTGTGCGCTGTGGATGGTACAGCGCGCATGGATGATATTCCAGGTCTTCCAATGATGTCGTTGTATAGTGAGGGAGACTTTATTACCATGAAATTTATCCATGTTGCAGTTGAGTGTTGTTCATCTCCTACGACCACCAGCAAGCGTAACTGACCCATTGGCCAAATCTTTTCTCATGTGAATCCAGTCAATGACGTTGTTGCTGGTATCAATTGACTTTGGATTTCAGGTCGCAGTCTTTTGAATCAATGATCATACAGTATGTCTGCGGATGCTCCTCCGTCAATGTCCATGCGGTGGATGTCATGTCCCCCCGTATGTATTTCAATAGTTAGAGGTTCAACAACTGCGTTGTCCGCAGCTAGAATAGGGAAAGATATCTCTTTTTCTGGAGAGAATCTTTGGCTGACTTTTTGCTTTATCTTACGCTGCCATGACTGTATCATGTATATGGTATCAGCTTTTTCTTTGGGGGGTTCTTTCTTACCCCCGTTCCTTTGTTTGTCTTTTCCCTCTTTGATGTTTTTTACAAGGTGGTCCATTCTGCCTTCCCTTACTAACTTTTCAATTAGTTGTCTTAGCTGGACACACTCGTTAGTTGTATGGCCTTTTTGACCATGATATTCGCAGTATCCATTCCCTATGCGCTTTTCCTCTGCGGTGCGCATTGGTGGAGGTTTTGGAAAGTTTGCACCTTCTGTTACAAATATTTCCCTTGGAGTTTTTGTGAGAGGGGTATACTTGTCATTGTCTCTTCCGCTGCGATAATTCCTGCTGCGGTTGTTATTCTGATCATTGGATTGTCTCCTAGGCTGTTCTTGTTGCCTATAATTCGAGTAACCCTTTTTGCTATCCAGAGCAGCTGCTTCTCCTTGTATGAAGGATCTGTTGCGCTTTGTTAGCTCATCAAAAGTTTGGGGAACTTTGTCATTTAGCTTCCGAATAAGTTTTGGGTTGTTAATTCCGTTCATGAACCCTGAAATTTTAAGAATTTCGGGACATGCTTTGACCTGTATGCACTCATCCTTGAAGCGTTCCATGAAAGCGCTGGTTGATTCCCCTTGGCGCTGTTTTACTCTGGCTAGTTCAACAGGGTTTTTAGCGCACTTCTTTCTCTGGGTGAAGTTGAGACGGAATGCTTTCCGTAATTCTTCAAACCCACCGATGCTCCTTCATGGGAGTTTGCTAAACCATGTGCGCGTATTCCCCACCAACGTAGAATTAAACATATGGCACCACACGGGCTGTGGCCAGTTTTCGATAGTGGCGGCTGATTCAAAAACTTTTAGATGATCATCCGGATCACCTGTTTCATCATATGTTTTCACATTAGTGGGCATGCGCCTGCGTTTGCTGTCGGAGTAATCGCTGATGCGTCGTGTAAACGCATCAACTTTCTGGCGACGCCATGGAAGAGACATATCTTCATTTTCTTCCTCGCGACGTCATCCTCTTGACTTCCAGTGTCCTGTTTCTTTATCCTCGTTGTCCGAGGAGTCACTGGAGGAAGAGTAGTCTCTTTTTCGGCGCTTGCGCCGGCTTCTTTCAGAAGAAGAACTTGAGGGACTTTCACTTGGGGACATTCTTTTCCCCAATTTGTCGTGAATCCTCTTACTCCCAGATTTGGAGGACCCTTGGCTTGGTGAATGCTGAGGTCCTAATCGGTCTTGTATCCTTCGACTGCCAAGTCTGGAGTGAACATTAGTGCGCCTTTCGCTTTCTTCATATTCTTCTGAGTACTGTGAATCAGACATCGTACCCAACTTTTCGTGGATAGTAGTACATTTTTCGTTATCTGCGCGCCTCCCTTGTGAGTGGCGCGGTAGTGATGGTTCGCGCTCAGGACCAAAATTGAGCCAAGCTTGAAGACTTGCACTCGACCTTCTTCTTGCATGAGGGCAGTCAGAGTTTCGTAGTTTTGGGATACAAAATTTCCCAATGTTAAATCAGGTGTGTCCTCAGTTGCTGCTAGAACATTTGCCTCAGTGTTGGGTGCCCTATCTCGGTTAGGCGCGCCCGGTGGCACAGTGTTGTTCACTGTGGGTACAGTTTGATGAGGAGTAGTGAAGAGGGTGCACTGGAGTTCTTCAACGCTTGGGACCACTGTGGTGGTTTGGGTTGTCCTTACAGGCAGGTCTGCCACTGGAAGAGGTTGGGTTGTCCCTGCCTCTTGGTGACCAGGTGCGCTGGTTGTCCCAGCAACCTGCCTAGGGGTCGAATCTTGTTGATTCTTCCTCTGGGGGTCACGTTTTTCTGGCTGCGGAGTCCGCTGGCTTGAATTCTTATTCTTCGTCATTCTAGTTCTTAGTAGGGTCCCACGGATGGCGCCACTTGTTGATACAAAAGTTGGGCGCTCCTGATTATGGGCTCTTGCTCTCGTACCAATTCGCTTCTTAGTACTTGTAACCTGCGCACTAAGAAAATAAACAACACCGTTAGGCTTATCGTGGGATTGTCTCCCACGATTAGACTCCGGCGTGAGAGTAAGTAATCGATTTAGGGTTCTCGTAAAGAGTTTAGGGTTTGTGAATCGTACCTTGAATGAGAATTATGTCATTCCTTATATAGGCGCAGAATCCTTGTAGGGTTCGTGCTCCTTACGTTTCGCACACGTGGTGCTTATCCGGGTTAAGGATATCTATTCCATAGATATAAGATCCTTATCTATACCGTGTATAGTTTAATTGGGTTTGGGCTTACATGAGCCTATTCCCATTATTGATGCGGCCCAAGTTATAATAGCCCACGCATGGTGGTTTTGGCCTTAGTAATGTTTATCGTTTGGGCTCGTGGCCCATATATAGACTATACGTCATCAATAGGCGCAAGAATTTTGGCCCTTCAGAGACTGGAAACGTGTAGGTAAATGAAGAAGTGTTAAAAACACGAGCAGTAGAATAAGGAATTAGGGGAACTGAAGTATCTAGGAACAAGGGAGTGGATGAAAATGAACTTGTAGTGATGTTTGATGGTACGAATTCAGAACGCTCATCTCCGTCCCATTTCTGGTCAGAAGTGATGTTGGAGGATGAACCGCAGTCGAGGAGGAAGTGTTCGGTGGCGTTGTATGGTTGTGCGGTGGTTGTGGTGGTGAAAAGGATGAGCAAACAAAAGAGTGCAGGTAAAACGAAGAAGTTGAACATGGTGTTGTTGTTAATTTAGCTTTAGCTTTAGTTTATATTCTATCCTTAAATTGGAGAAGAGTACCGGCTTCTTGTAGATTATAACATTTACGTTTTCGTTTTCAATCTTAACTATAAAAAAACAAAAAGAGTAGACTTAGAAATGCATAATAACCACTAAAAAATACGAAAGATATATACACAATGAATTATACCATGTCGATTATTAGTACGTGACAGAAAGTTAATGTCTACTCGTTTGTTATTTGGTGTAAAAAAGGCTTTGGGATATAATTGATCATTAAGTGGAAAATTCGTCTCTTAGTTTGTTTAATTTTGCACTAATTGTCTACTTTTGATGCTATTACCAAATATCATCTCTAAACGTGTCAAACGTCTTACGAATTATAATCCATTATTGTAGTTCGCAAGTCCTTGGCTTGTTTGTGACACAAGTAAAATTGTTTATCGTACATAAGTAAAATTACATGTAAGTTATGAAAAGCATTTATTAAATTATTTATCGTACATAAGTAAAACTGCAAATGTCTTTGCAAATAAATTATGAATTAAAGTAATGGCAATGTATTTTGTAGATAAATTTTAGTGCAGAGTCGTAGTGTACAAAAAAGAAATTCCTATGTTCATGTTTATTTAACCAAGAGTTATACGTAAAATATACGTAGGTAAACTTTCAAAATAAATTATTTGAATTTAGAAATAAATATTGACTTGGAAAAAATACGGGTTGTTATAAGAGCATTAGGTGTAGGCTCGCCGAAATCATTCGCCGTCTGACCTGGCAACATCAACGGCGAGCTAAAGCTCGCCTCTACACCACAATGCCCTCGCCGTTCCTTTTTGTTGGGCATCTCCCCGTGGCCACGACGAAGATGAAAAGGTGATATTTGCAGCTTTTTTTTATTTCTAAACGTTGTGTAACGTTTATTTTATAACGTTCATCCCCCTTTTTTTTTACTTCCTAAACCATAACATATTATCCCTATATATATTACACATATTTCACATATTTCATTCCAAAAAACTTAACACATTTCATTCCGAAGCAAAAACAATGAGTGAATCATCTTATTCCGAAGTTAGTGACTTTGAAGAGATACAGGAGCTAGACCTGATTATCCAAGAGTTCGAACACGAGCAAGAGTTGCAAAATCAAGCAGCTGGTCCTTCACATCGCCGTAGATACATTCGGCGCGAACGTGACGTTGCTGAAGCACGTCTACGGGCCGACTATTTTGGTGACCAACCAAAATATCCTGAAGACAATTTTCGACGTCGTTACCGTATGAGCCGTAAACTATTCTTAGAAATAGTCGAAGGTATTGAAACATATATTGACACTCATGATCCTCTTCCTGCTCATTTTGATTTCTTTAGACAACGACCCAATGCTACGGGTCTAATGAGTTTTAGTGTGATTATGAAATGCACATGTGCCCTACGCCAATTGGCGTACAGGATATCACCTGATTTATTAGATGAGTATTTACAAATAGGTGAACACTGTGCACGCGATTGTCTAGATTTTTTTACTATGTGCATAATCCAGTTGTTTGGGAAGGAGTTTTTAAGAAAACCAACTGAGGATGACGTTCGTAACTTATACCAAGCACATAGCATGGTTCATAAGATTTCGGGAATGTTGGGAAGCATCGATTGTATGCACTGGGAATGGAAGAATTGCCCAAAAGAATGGCAAGGGCAATTTCACAGAGGTGATAAAAAGTATCCAACTATAATGCTTGAAGCTGTTGCGTCTTATGATTTGTGGATTTGGCATGCTTTTTTTGGTGTGGCAGGTGCGAATAACGATCTGATCATTTTATATAATTCTTCGTTATTCGACGACCTGATTGACGATATTGGCCCTCAAGTTCCGTTTGAAGTATACAGACGTACATTTAAAAATAGGTATTATTTAGCAGATGAAATTTACCCACAGTGGACATCGTTTGTCAAGTCCTTTACTGTTGCAACCAACCCAAAAAATGCCGCATGGAAAGCGAAACAAGAAAGTGCTCGAAAAGATATCGAAAGAGCTTTTGGTGTTCTCCAAGGACGTTGGCATATTATTGCCCAACCGGTGCGTGCATTTACTGTGGGCAAGTTACTGAGAATCATGTACTCGTGCATCATAATGCATAACATGATTTTGAAAGATCAAAATTTTGATATATCCGACGCTGCCGAAATATATATTCCGCCGACACCAAATATGCAACAGTCATGGGTCGAACGTTGGGCAACGCAAAGAAGAAAAACCAAAGAACTACATGATAGACGCACACACTCAAGGCTTCAAATATGTCACATCGAGCATGTTTGGCAACAACAACAATGGGAAGAAATTCAACAAAATAGTAATAATTAGGTTCGTTTTTTTTAGTGTCGTATGTGTTGTATTTTTTTTCCGTATCGTATTTTTTTTTCGTATTGTAACTTTTTTATTTGATGAATAAAATTAGTATGTTTTTTTATTTTTAAGTAATTGTGGAATGAATTTAATTAATTTAATGAAATGAATAAAATAAATAAATGTGTAAGATGTGGGGTCTTAATGGAGAAGTTGAGGTTTGTTGTTTGGTGAGGAGGTTTGTTATGAAGAGTTGAAGTTGAGGTGTTGGGTGATGTGACAGGACCGAATATGCTCCCCAACTACACCTAATGCTCTAATTGTCAACTTGCAACTTTACTTCAGGCTCTAAGGTCACATACTACTCCCCTATGAGATATACATCATCTGATCCTCTCACATCCAGCATCAGTTCATCAGTGACCTGCATAATATGGCCGGTCGCAAATATTTGTGTTGTTTTTCTGCTTGCTTCATGGATAGACCTGGTAAGTCTTCTCTGCGGCCCGTAGCTAGTATGTATGTGGCTGACCCAAAATTATTTTTTTCGACAACATATTTAGTATACATATACGAGAGTAAGAAATGAAGAACGATTTATAGCCTATTACATCCAAATGGCTAATTCGCCAGATTACCCAGATTCGATCCTTAACTCTGGCAGTAGTTGAGCCTTTGTGCATTTGATACATTCCAAAATTAGAATTTCTGGCTATGCTACTGCTCCAGCACTTGGTATTATTTGTTAGTAAAAGTGTAAGAACTCTTGCAGTAGTGATTATACTATTGATAGTAACGTTGTTAGCTTGATATATATTTGGTGCGGAAAAAGTCTTTACAAAAAGATTCTTTGCATCGCTTTCAATTTGAATATGCTCATGAAGAAAAATCCACTTGAACGAGTCAGAAGTAGGGATGGCAATGGGCAAGAAAAAACCCACAACCCGTGGGTACCCACTATAAATGGGTGGGTAAACGCGTCAATTTTCACCCACGGGTGAGTCGTGGGTAAAAATCTTTACCCATCAGTGGTGGCGGGTGGGTGACGGATAAGACATACTCATCGCGGGTAAACCCATGACACCCATTTAAAATACCCACAGGTATATACATCAAAATACTCGTAGGTGTACCCATAAACCCATGTTAAAATTAATTATACTAATTAAAATATTTATGATTTTACATGTATACATTTAACACTTACTACCAAGTCTAAAAAAAACCAGTGTTGTAAAAATCGGCCATGGCGGCGCCATGGTGGATTTCAGTGGTCCACCGCCACGATATTTCTCATATCGGTCTAACTTGGCGTTTTTGGTCAAAATCGGTCAAAATGGGTCAAAAATCGGCCTTGGCGGCGGTCGGTCAACGCCGGTCAACTTCAGATCTGTTTTTTTTTTTTTTTTTTTTTTTTTTTTTTTTTTTTTTTTTTTTTCAGATTCACACCGGTCAACGCCGTTTAACTTCAGATCTAGCCTAGATCTAGGGGTTTTTTTCATATTCCTTTATAATCTATGGTCACCGCCATAGCGCCGCCAAGACCGATATGGCGGATTTCGGTGGTCCACCGCCACGGTACCGCCGAGCAATATTTACAACCTTGAAAAAAACACATAAACCTAAAAGTTTGTTTGAGTTTTAAGAATAAAAAGAGAGTATGAAATATCAAATAATCAAAGTTGTGTTTGGCAAATTGATTGGTGTTTTATTACGCAGTTTCATAGTTAGTTTTCATATCATCGTTTTGTAATTTTGTTGCATAACACTAATCCATGGGTTTACCCATGGGCAACAAATACCCGCGGGCAAGGGCATGGGTAAAAATTTGTACCCATTAGTGGGTGACGAGTGGGTGATGGGTGAGAAAAAAACTAGATGGGCGGGTGACTGGTTAGAGGTACCCGTGCCCATTACCCACGGGTACCATCCCTTGTCAGAAGTCCAAACATGGAGTATTAAGATAATCAATTGTAAGGCTATGGAGTGAAGTGAGCTCCACCTTTCATAATATTGCATTGTTTAGATGTGCTTATCAACTTAATTTTGGTAGCTATTTTTAAACTAAACAGACCAATATCGAAACTGGAATATGATTTTAAGTAGTCGATACATCAATATGGAGTACTTGCTAAGCTTAGGACTTTGGAAAAAGTGAATTAAAACATTGCGTTTTCTTGTTACTGTATGAAATGTAAGTCGAGTAATCTAATCTTACATTCTTACCTATGTCTATGTCTATTATGTAGATCTTAAAACTTTTAATTCTTTACAATTTTTATTAGAAGATGTAATATTTTTTTTTCGGGTAAAGCAGAAGATGTAATATTTTAAATTAATAATCAATGGGATAATGTAAGTGCTTGTTTATTTTCTTTTATGGATTAAGGGGTCTTAATGGGAAGGAGCATCATTTGCTTCCTCTGCCCATATAAACCATTTAACAGAAAAATAAACATATTATATGTGTGGCTCCACCACTATCTTTCCTCATTAAGACTCATTAACAATAAAAAACTAAAGGGTTGTTTATTTTTTTGTTAACTAAGGGGAAAATGGGTCCCACATTCTATTGGAAAGGCTTATATTTCACACTCTCCACATATAGATGAGATAATGGAATTAGTGAGCTCAAACAAAAAAAAATAATAATATTAAATAGATTGGTCCCATATTCTTTCCACTAAGAGAGAGAGAGAGGGAAAAAAAATAATAAATAAATAAATAGCCCAAGTGAAGACCACCAAAGTTAGTCCCTAAAGATTTTTTATATAATCACACTAGTTAAAATGCCCGCACACGCGCGAGTTTTTTAAATTTTTTTAAATCATATATTTTATTTATTAAAAAACAAATAATTTAATCTTTGTTTTGTTTGATTTATGATGTTTAATTATAGTTTTTTATTATTAAAAATAATCATTTAAAAATTTTAATTCTATTATTAATTGTATCTTATCTATATTTTTTGTATTTATCTTGTACTTGTGTTATGGATAAATATAAAATGTTACCTAATAAGAAAATAATATATTTTTTTTTAAATAAAATTATTACTAAATAAGATATGAATGCATTTTTTTGAAATGGAAAATTCCCAATTAGGGTTTTGTTTTATTATATAAAAGATTCGTCAAATTGGGATTCGTTTCATGAACAGTGCATTTCAGTATTTCACACATTGCAAAACAACCCCTTATATTTAAAGAAAATGTTAAACTAGTCCTTAAACATGTTCACATTATTCTTTTTATTGTTACAAAAAACAACCCTTTAACTTTAGTAAACTTCATCAGTGACATGCATAAGATCATCGGATGAGTAGTCCAGCATCAGTGACCTACATAAGATGGCCAGTTTCAAATATATGTGTTGTTTGTCCCTCAAGGTCTCATTGTTGTAAGTAAGAGCCTTTGAGGAAATCTTTTGTTTTTCCCTCAAGCAAATACTTGAATTTGTGAGTCCTATCATCAGGAGTTTGTGTTTTGCCTAGACCCAGTCTCTGAAGTGAGAGTTTCAGAGACTGAAGGGTTGTGCCTCTCATGAGTTATCTTGGGGAGTCTCTCTGATCACCTCAGTATGTAAATCAAAGATTGTTTTATTTGATTTATGTAACATGGCTTTCTTAGACGGACTGAGTTTAGACTTAGATTTTGTTGTCTTTGTCTTATCCTTCTTGCTAGTTGTTGCTTCGGGCTGAGAAGTATCAATAACCTTAGCCTCGAGCAAAGGCTGGTAAGAGGATCTTTCTGCAAATTAATCAAATTTATAAACGAAGCGATCGAAGTGTGATGTCCATCAAGATCACCACATATGTTGATCATATGAGGTGTCAAGTACACCTTAGAGTCCACTAGTTGGTCATCATATCTTACTGATCCCATTTGGAGGCCTGAGCATATTTTCTAGTCAAGGTTGATATTTTGTTCTCCTAACAGGTGTTCAATCGTTACGGAAATATATCTAGTATACCAGATATTCTTGCCTCGCTTTTTAGTGCTCAGCTTATCCTCAAGATAATTAAAGATCAATGTGAAATAGTATAGATTTATGCCCCAGATCAATCCATATGTAATAAGTTGATGGGTTTTATTCAGCTGATTGTGAGATCTCTACTTTCTGCCATTAAAACCTTCCAAGTCGATGAGAATTACCTGATTCACACTGGGGATAATCATTTGTATAATAAAACCTAGCAACATAGTTCATAGTCAACATTTAGGGCACATTTTAAAACATTTTCAAAGTTTGAAGATGATGATCCTCTCAGAAGGTATGTAAGGTTTTGTTGCATCAAAGACCTTTTGATCAATGTTTAACATATCAAGCTCAACAACTAACCATGTAAAGTTAAGTTCATGCAAAGATTTTGTAAAAATATCAGCTAGCTGACAGTCAGTTGGTATGAAGTATAGTTCAATGTCACCTTTTAAGATGCCGTCTCTAATGAAGTGGTACCTTGTCATAATGGATTTCATAATTAGCTAGTTGACTTTTCATCCAGAGGACTTGTGCATAACACCCAACAACAGTAACATATTGAGCTTCAATTGATGACATTGCCACTGAGTTGTGCTTTTTAGCACTCCAACAAACCAGCTTTCCTCCAAGAATCTAATATCCACCTAATGTACTCTTCTTGTCTAGGTTACATCATGCATAGTGTTGGAAAATTTAGTGCACTTGTGGGATTTGTTCACACATGGTAATGGGCTTGGAGGTACGGAGTGTACACCCATCAGGTCCCTGAACACCCTGACTCAGATAGTGGTTAAGTGATTTCAGTGTATGATGAAGTTCACTGAGTTCACTCTTTCAGGGAGTGATACTCTGGACCAATGTTGCAAAAATCGTGAATCGGTCCCGAGGCGGTCGGGGGCCGAGTTGCGATTTTTTCCCGATTAATCGGCCGCCTCGGCCGATTAATCGGCCGATTACCTTGGAATTTCCTCCAAGTTCCAAGGCCGAGCCCGATTAATCGCCGATTAATCGGCCGCCTCAGCCGATTTTTGCAACACTGCTCTGGACTGAACGGTATTCATCAGGATGATGAGTTTAAATCTCATCATGGAGTTGTCATGTCCTCATGGACTAGCTCATCAGTGAGTATAACGAACTCACTGGACTGAATTCAAACTTAGTTTGTAACTGCTTTGACCTATTCAATAGGCAGTTACAACTACATTAATGACCACGTTTAATTGGTCATGTAACCACTAATTCCTATAATTATTGAGGCAAAATTAAGTGGGATTAATGGGCCGTTAATCACTCTTAATTCCATTGACTAGGGTTGAGTAACATTACCTATAAATAGGTAACTCATATCATGCATGAGAAATAGACACAGAAAACACACAACACTTAAACACGAAGGGTTATTGATTTGTGCCTAAATCATTAACAACATTTGGTCTTATCCCAAGTAGATATTCGTGATACCCAGGCATTAGGGTCGAATAGTTTACTTTGGAAAGTGATAACACGATTCCAAGTGATATCCGGTAACCTTAATTGGTATGTAGCTAGGTCTTTGATTATCTCTACCCTGCTCTGGGCGAATACAACAACCAACAATCAAAGTAAACTATTTTGTGATAATCAATGGCTGCTGCTATGAGGCATATGGCTGCTAACTTTTCCAAATTGGATAAGTTTGAAGGTGTTGATTTCAGAAGATGGCAAAAGAAGATGCACTTCTTGCTATCAAGCATGAATGTGGTGTATGTTCTTAGTACTGCCATTCCTGAGGATCATGGGGATGATGCTACTGTGGAGCAGATAAGGAAAAGGAGCAAATGGGAGAATGATGACTATGTTTGCAGAGGTTTAATTCTCAATGGTATGTCTGATTCTCTCTTTGACATTTATCAGAACGTTGAATCTTCCAAAGAACTTTGGGATTCCTTGGATGCCAAATATATGGCTGAGGATGCTTCAAGTAAGAAGTTTCTTGTGAGTAATTTCACAAATTACAAAATGACTGATTCAAGACCAGTCATGGAACAATACAATGAACTTCTTGGAATACTTGGAAGGTTTACACAACATAAAATGAACATGGATGAGGCTATTTCAGTCTCTTGTATCATTGACAAACTCCCTCCTTCTTGGAAAGATTTCAAGCATGCCTTGAAACATAAGAAGGAAGAACTGACACTTGTTCAGTTGGGTAGTCATTTGCGTATTGAGGATTCCCTCAGGGCGCAGGATAATGACAAGCCAAAGAGTAGCAATGCTACTGGTGCACATGTTGTCAATATGGTGGAGCATAACAATTCCACCAGGTACAATGACATCAAAGGCAAACGTAAACATCATGATAACACAAGGGCTGATCCTAACAAGAAGGCAACACCTAATTGTTGGAAATGTGGCAAATCTGGTCACATTAAAAGGGATTGCAAAGGTGTTAAGGTTGGTGGTAAAACCAATGGTTCAGGCACTAGTGGTTCAGGGAGTGGTGGTTCAGCCAACTCACTGAAAGGTCAGAATATGTTTAATGAATCTCTTCAGGTTTATTATGTTACATATGTATCTGAATCTAACTATGTGCAGGATGATGATGTTGCGTGGTGGGTTGACTCTGGAGCAACTGTTCATGGATGCAAAGATAGATGCTGGTTCAAGACTTATGAGTCACTAAATGATGGATCTATTCTTCACATGGGAAATGAGTCAACAGCCTTGGTGCATGGTCGTGGTTGTGTAGATCTTAATTTTAGTTCTGGAAAGATTGTAACTTTGTTTAATGTTATTCATGTTCCTGATATAAGGAAGAACTTGGTTTCAAGTAGTGTTTTGAATAATCATGGATATAAACAAGTTATTGAATCTGATAAATTTATTTTGTCTAAACATGGTGTGTTTATTGGTTTTGGCTATTTGTGTAATCAAATGTTCAGGCTTAAAGTTGTCACTGACATTGCTAATTCAACCTTTTTATCAACCTCTAAACTGAATGACTCTACCCTGTGGCATGCTAGACTTGGCCATGTACATTTTAAAAAGATGCAAGACATGTCTAAGGATGGGTTAATCCCAGCATTTGACATGGACACTGAAAAGTGTAAGACTTGCATGTTGACCAAAATTACTAAGAAACCTTTTCAGGGTGTAAAACGTGAGACTGAGCTCTTGGAGCTAATACACAGTGACCTATGTGATTTGCATGCCACTCCCTCTTTGGGGAACAAGAAGTACTTTGTGACATTTATTGATGATGCGTCTAGGTTTTGTTATATCTGTCTGTTACATACTAAAGATGAAGCATTAGATAAATTCAAAGTGTTTAAAACTGAAGTTGAGTTGCAACTTGGATCCCTGATCAAAAGATTCAGGACTGATAGGGGAGGTGAGTACATGGATACTCTGTATTTTCAGTCTGTTGGTATAATCCATGAAACTACTGCTCCCTATACTCCTCAACAAAATGGTATCTCTGAAAGGAAAAACAGGGTACTGAAGGACATGGTTAATTCCATGTTGTCCTACTCAGGACTGAGTCAAGAGTTCTGGGGTGAAGCTATGTTAACAGCTTGCTATTTACTCAATAGGGTTCCCAACAAAAGGAACAAGGTTACCCCTTATGAACTCTGGACTAAAAAGAAACCCAACCTGAATTATCTCAGGGTCTGGGGTTGTAGGGTAGTTGTAAGACTCCCTGATCCGAAGTTGAAAACTTTGGGTGAAAGAGGCATTGATTGCATCTTTGTTGGATATGCTGAGCATTCCAAGGCATACAGGTTCTATGTTATTGAACCTAATGAATATGTTTCAATTAATTCAATAATTGAATCAAGGGATGCACTATTTGATGAGAATAGATTTTCATCAGTCCCTAGACCAAGTCACAGGATTCCAAATGGAACTGATGACAATGGTGTATCAGAGGTCCCTGATGAATTATCATCTCACGCCCCTGATGAGGTTGTGGTTCAACAACCTGAACCTGAGCTCAGAAAGAGCAAACGGGTCAGGACTCCAAAGTCATTTGGACCTGAGTTTCAATTATACTTAATTGAAGGTACAAGGAGTGAGGTCTCTGACCAATACTTCTATTGCTTCATTGTTGAGGATGATCCCAAAACATTTGAAGAAGCAATGAAGTCCCAGGATGTTGCTTTCTGGAAAGAAGCAATAAATGATGAGATTGACTCCATCATGGGGAACAACACTTGGGTGTTGGTTGATCTACCACCAGGTTGCAAACCTCTTGGTTGCAAATGGATTTTCAAAAGGAAAATGAAGGTAGATGGAACTATTGAAAAGTTCAAGGCTAGACTAGTCATTCAGGGCTTTAAACAAAAGTCAGGGATAGACTACTTTGATACTTATGCCCCTGTGGCACGTATCAGTACCATCAGGCTGCTGATTGCTTTGGCATCAATTCACAATCTGATTATTCATCAGATGGATGTGAAGACAGCTTTCTTGAATGGTGAATTGGATGAGGAGGTTTATATGAACCAACCTCAGGGCTTCATCTTGCCTGGCAATGAAAACAAGGTGTGCAAACTGATTAAGTCTTTATATGGACTGAAACAGGCACCTAAGCAATGGCATCAAAAATTTGATGAAGTGGTTTTGTCTAATGGTTATGTTCTTAACCAGACTGACAAATGTGTGTATAGCAAATTTGATGAATCTGGTAAAGGAGTCATCATTTGTCTATATATTGATGACATGTTGATCTTTGGCACTGACCAAAATCAAGTTGACCTGATAAAGGAATTTTTGTCATCAAGGTTCTCCATGAAGGACATGGGGGAGGCAGATGTTATCCTTGGTATAAGGATTAAACATGAAAGCAATGGTATATCAATTTCTCAGTCTCATTACATTGAGAAGGTACTGAAGAAATTTAATTGCTTTGATTGTACTCCAGTGAGTACTCCCATGGATACCACTGAGAAGCTTATGCTTAATACTGGCAAAGCTGTATCTCAACTTGAGTATTCCAGGGTGATTGGCTGCCTGATGTATGCCATGACTTGTACAAGGCCTGACATTGCTTTTGCTGTGGGTAAACTGAGCAGGTATACTAGTAATCCTAGTGCTCAGCACTGCCAAGCAATTCAGAGGGTACTGAAGTATTTGAAGAGAACTATGGATTATAGTCTCTCATATACTGGTTATCCTTCAGTGTTGGAAGGTTACACTGATGCAAGTTGGATCAGTAACACTGAAGACAATTCGTCTACCAGTGGCTGGGTATTCCTACTTGGTGGAGGTGCAATTTCTTGGGCATCCAAGAAGCAAACTTGTATCACCAGTTCAACAATGGAATCTGAATTTGTGGCTCTAGCAGCTGCTGGTAAAGAAGTTGAATGGTTGAGAAACTTGCTTCTTGAGATTCCATTGTGGCCTAAACCTATAGCACCTATTTCTATCCGGTGTGATAGTGCTGCTACATTGGCAAAGGCTTATAGCCAGATGTACAATGGGAAGTCTAGACACTTAGGTGTCAGGCATAGCATGATTCGTGAGCTTATCATGAATGGGGTGATTTTTATAGAGTTTGTAAGATCTCAACAGAACTTAGTTGATCACTTGACGAAGGGTCTGGCTAGAGACTTGGTTATAAAGTCTGCTAAAGGGATGGGTTTAAAGTCCAACTTAGTCACTGAATGCTAGGACACCCAACTCCCTCCTGAGGAAACTTGGGAGCTGAGTTCAATGTGGAAAGCTGAACATTCAGTGTACTGAAGCACATGTTTTACAAACATCCCAAGGTTTGTGCTTGGAACCTGCTGAAAAGGAGGATGAAGTCATTACTTCTTAATGGTTAATTTTCTTTGAAAAAGTGCTTGGCAGGAGCATGAATAAAGAGGAACCACCTATGTAAATGTTGAAGTTTTGCCGCTTCAGGAAGCTATGGACTTTTAGCTTTTACAACATTTATGAATTGGATATGGACACATGGCTTGTATAGTGTCAGGAGTGTTTAAGTGTTGGAAAACTTGTGTGTATTTTATCTTCAGGTATTCAGATGGGTTGAAGGGTTCAATTCTTAGAACACCCTGATTCTCGAATATTTGAACGTGTAATTTACTAAGATGGAAATTCAATCCTCAGGACATTTTCGTTTATGCACTTGTTTTGTATTATGGTTATTTTTCATGCAAAGGTAGTGAACTAAATTTGGGGAGGATTGTTGGAAAATTTAGTGCACTTGTGGGATTTGTTCACACCTGGTAATGGGCTTGGAGGTACGGAGTGTACACCCATCAGGTCCCTGAACACCCTGACTCAGATAGTGGTTAAGTGATTTCAGTGTATGATGAAGTTCAGTGAGTTCACTCTTTCAGGGAGTAATACTCTGGACTGAACGGTATTCATCAGGATGATGAGTTTAACTCTCATCATGGAGTTGTCATGTCCTCAGGGACTAGCTCATCAGTGAGTATAACGAACTCACTGGACTGAATTCAAACTTAGTTTGTAACTGCTTTGACCTATTCAATAGGCAGTTACAACTGCATTAATGACCACGTTTAATTGGTCATGTAACCACTAATTCCTATAATTATGGAGGCAAAATTAAGTGGGATTAATGGGCCGTTAATCACTCTTAATTCCATTGACTAGGGTTGAGTAACATTACCTATAAATAGGTAACTCATATCATGCATGAGAAATAGACACAGAAAACACACAACACTTAAACACGAAGGGTTATTGATTTGTGCCTAAATCATTAACAACATTTGGTCTTATCCCAAGTAGATATTCGTGATACCCAGGCATTAGGGTCGAATAGTTTACTTTGGAAAGTGATAACACGATTCCAAGTGATATCCGGTAACCTTAATTGGTACGTAGCTAGGTCTTTGATTATCTCTACCCTGCTCTGGGCGAATACAACAACCAACACATAGTTAGAGTCAATATACCTTTAGATCAAAGCCTGATCCTTTGGAATACTAGAGACCTAGACTTGGATTTCCTTTGAGGTACCCAAAAGTTCTCATAACGACGAGGTGGGATTCATTGAGGTTAGCTTGGTACCTTGCAAAGACATGTGAAAAATTGTATGTCTGGGCTACTCACTATTAGGTACATCAAAAACCCAACCATGCCCCTGCATTGAACTTTGCTGAGATTGCTCGCTGATTTCCTTATCAGCGAGTTTTCTTTGCTTAGTCAAATTTATATTTAAATCTAGTCACAAACCATTAGGCCCTGAATTAACCAAACACTCCTTGAGGTGAAATGACCATTTATTTACTATTTTAACATATCCAAGCACCGATTTAACAGCCCAATATTACAAACAATTACATCTTTCCACAAAATTTTCCCCTAACTTAATCCAGGAATATAATGTGTTAAACGTTTAGGCTCTTAATGATATGATGATACTTGCCAATGGTATCAGCAAGCGAAAATTAGTGTCAAATTAGAAAAACCACATTAATAATTTGTGTTTTATAAACAGGCTCAGGTTCGGTATAATTTGCCAATGATACTTGCCAATGATATGACCTGGTTTTGTGTATTGTGGTATAATGCTGCAAAAATGGAGCCGGAGCATGTAATAAAATCCAGAATGAACTGGAAGTACCTGTGTCAGATTGTACAGCTCAGGCATATTGCCCATACTTCTTTGTGTTTTATAAACAGGCTCAGGTTCGGTATAATTCGGAGTCTCTACAGTATTGTGATCGGATTCTGATAAACGGGTGTCTGCCCAACTGCTGCTCCGTATATGTAGATATCACCTATATCCCTTGACCTAAACATACCCGTATCATCGTTACCTGTTAATTCTTTCCCACCCATGTTTAGCCTGTAAACAGTTTCAAGCGCAGTGTCGTTATTAATTACCATTCATGTACTCATCCCAACGGGTTTCAGATTCTTAGCATCGAAATACAGATTATTCGGCATTGAAACGATTTCAATACCATTGATGAAAGCATATGAGTTGGGTTCGGGTGTAAAGACGACATTTAAGAATTGTGTATCTTTTACATAGATGAGGAATTCTTTGACAAAGTGGGGAACCAGGGGACCATCGGCTCTAGCATGGAAGTGCGTCTTTGCGAGAAACAAGGTTGTCAGGAAAGCACTAAAGTCTGTTAAAAGAGAGTAGCCATTGGACGATACAGAGAAGAAAGATTGGTTTGGGGTGAGACCAGAGTAAGTTGCAGGATAGAAATATAGGCGGAGGAATTTAATTGGGCCCTTCAGAGATCGGAAATCTGTAAGTAAATGAAGAAGCGTTCATTATTCGGAAAGTTGTATTGGATGAAAAGGAGGTGGCGGTGATGTCTAAAGGCGAGTTTATGGAGTGTTCATCACCGTCCCATCTCTGGATGGAATCGGAAGTGGAAGTGGTTGATGAACTGCAGTTAACGAGGAAGTGATCGGTGGCTTTGTATGGTTGGGCGGTGGTTGTGGTGGTGAAAAGGAGGAGCCAAGACAAGAACGGTAAACAGAATGTCAACATGGTCTGGTAGATATCTAAGACAAGAGTACATTTCGGGCTCTTATAGACTATGACATTTACATTTTCTTTTCAAGAGTAGGTACAAATATTTCACATTTATAAAGCACCGATATCCATCTTACACATGCAATATCATGGTATCTGACGTCTGTTTTTGTTCGTGAATAGCAAACCTTTACAAATAAGATGTATTTGAAATGAGAAAAGATTAGATGCAAAGAAAATTATGGTATTGTTTAAGTCCAAATCTATCATCATCAAACTCCACATTTGGGAACTTTTAAGAAGTTTCAGTTTGAATACTTAATCAAACTTGATGGTTAAGTTGTAATCTTTGCATTTAGGGCCGCCTACTTTCAAGGAATACACCGAACTAAAATGATTCTTTATATATAATTTGTTGCATGTTCAAAGCTTTTTATTTAGAACAAGAAATTTAGTGTCAGCCGCGTTGCGGGGGGGCTTTTTTTTATTATTTTTTTTTGTCGAGATAGTCTTTTCAATTTATTTTTATTAGTTATTTTACTAAGAATTCATTTTGCGGCAAAACGTTTAAAAGAAAGAGTTGTTTATTTGGTTAATGTTGTGACTCCCTTTTTTGGCATTTTTTTCTTTTGAGAACATACTTTTGTTTTAAGTTGTGGAGGGAGTATGTCTATTCAAGTTTTAGTTTCGGTTGGATTTTAGTTGGTGAAGTCAATTTGTGTTATTGTTATTTTTTTTGAAGGGATATTATATAATGAGGGTGATGGGCTATTTGGTGGATCAATGCAAGCCCATTAACGGGCTAACAAATTTTCGATTATTATAATGCAAATGGTCGGCATGGTATGCTGTTTTGGTATATATATAGAACTAGGAAGGCGGTGGCCGGCCGCATTGCGGCCTGGCAGGTTTTTTTGTCGTTGTATTTGGTTTATGATCTTTTCTATCAAAGCTATTGAATCTCGTGCTGCTCGAAGCTTCGCTACAAAAGAATACGAAATATTACATAGACATGCAATATTTGTAGGTGCAGGTGCAATCACAGATAGGAACATATCATTACAATAGTATTCATTATCTTATATGGTAATTGAACTAAGATGTCAAACCTGAGAATCTGATCATGAAAAGGGCTACAAGCTTTGGCCAAAATTTGGTAAAATCAATCTTTACAACAAAAAAACAGTACGTTATTTTGTGGGCCTGATAACAAATATTAAGAAATGATATTCAACAATATGATCATAAACTATACAAATGGTTCAACATATAATGTTGTAAAAAGTAAACAATATTTGTACATAAATAAGCCTAAACTTAAATACAACATCCATACATTGAAGTTTAGTTTTGCAGTGCACCCAAACGTCCCTAAAAACAACAGTAGACACACAAAAAGACCTTTCGAAGTGCATTTTTTCAGCACACCCTAACACTCATAAAAACAACATTGACAGAAAGAACTGTTCATACCTGATTTGCAACATCACGTTTTGGTCTAAAAAGCTTCGTGGCCGGTTCTGAAATGGCCACAGCTGAAACACACGGCTATGGCAGCCACCATTTCTCTTGCTTCCTTGTTCGTCGTACTAAACAAACACTCCTAAAATAGTACTAAAGAAACCATTGTTACAGGCCCACAAATGAGGCATCTAGTTACTGTTAAATGCACGGATGTGTAAGGATTATGAATTATCACCTATAATTTGGGGTAGGCTGTGGGTCGTGCTCTATATGTCTTGGTACTGGAAATTCGTCAATAATTTTTCGGCTGCAAACTGAGCTTACTTTCTGCATAAGACAGTTTATTGTTAGTGATATTAATTTATGAAAATGGGTAATGCAAAAAGTGCAAGTGTTTACCTTGTAATTTTGGGAATTTACTTGTAGCAATGTAGCTAGCGAGAACGATTTGTTGTCTTTTCCTGTTCTTCGTCTTCACATCTTTGCCGCTGGATATGCAGGATCGATGTTGTTTCAAGAAATTATTTGTACATGTGCAATAGTTTATTTGTGTATATTGTTATGTGCTATGTGTTAAGGATAAAGTTTTTGAGCTTACACATCAACTATGTGCTGAACGTGTGGGCTATTTGGGTTTAGATAATAGTAAGTTGACGGAGTGCCTGTTATAGTTACCTCCTTATCTATTTGTTACTTGGCATGAACTAATTGCTATTACAACCGCCTTTTCCATGGCTTCATCTACATATAGAAATCCATAGCCATTTAATTTTGTTTAGTGAACCCTATTGTCATACTGTTGTCAATGCGTTAAAGACCACTTAAAACATGAAATTTTTTACATACAACGCGTATCTTGTTTGAACAAAGTTGCTCGTCTAGGCCTTCGATTACCTGGCAGTGGTAAGAAACCGAACACCAACATCACTAACACGCTATCATCAAAAAAAGAACACAACAATAAAAACACACGACTTACTTATACTTATACATCAATAAGCCAAGACCGAACACCAATCCTCACAAACCTAAAACGTTACCCACAATTCTCCGGCACCAATACATAATGAAACCTCTACAAATTCGTCATTCGCTGATTGCTCCAATGTGATCTTAAGTTTCCCTCTCCCAATACATTTTGCGGCTGTTGGTCAGTTGATAAGCCCAAAAACTAAGCTGTCCCAAACACCACTTAACCACCTAATGACTTATTGGTTTGCACAATTTATCTTATGATGTGGTTGATCATAAGTCTGGTATGTTCTCACAATTTGAACTCAAGAAGCACATAATAGAGTGGGGGGAAGGAGAGGACGTTCATAAAATATATCATAATTTATCTTCATTTGGTTCAGTCTAATATAGCGAAATTCATAATTAGATATATATTACAATATCAACTCCATTATGTGCTTCTTTCTTAATAAAGGAAAAATCATAATAAATTTGCGAGATCTTTGAACGATGGGCAGAACACTCATAAATTGAATTCAATATAATGCATCAATGAGACTATTTTTTTTTTTTTCAGGTTATCGGCTTATAACTAAATACTTGCAAACGTATTTGACATAATCAAAAGATATTACACAGTGAAAAGTTTTATACCTGTTTCCACACATTCAGACCCGACCGACGTTGGACAGTTACATTACCCATTCATACCGACCATTTACCAGCTGCCCACCTTGTATCCTGCAAAATAAACAAATCGAAACACAATCTTCAGAAACAGTAAAGATTTGTACAAAATGTGTATCTATTATACTAATTTTTCTACGGTCATTGACCAATAATTTTACACTTGAGCATAGATAATTCATGTCATAAACAACTGTGGTCGGATTTATATCATAAGAATTTGATTTTTAAAGTAAGTTGACTTGGGTACAAATATATATCTTTATCATCATTGAGCTATCAGATTTATAAAAAGTATGACATTTTGAGTTGGGTACAAATATATATATCTTCATCATCATTGAGCATCAAGATTTACAAAATCAAACAACCTCATAAGCTGGGATAATAAATTAATAAGTTCATCCCAACAAAATCAAATAAGCTCATAAACAACAAATCGAATTAAATAATTATAATTAAAAGCTTGTACATACCTTTTTTTGATTCTCCCAGTCAAGTATAACCAAACATGAATCAAGAATGAAAAAAATAATCTCTCGGCAGCAAAAACTCTCAAAATTGAAACCATAACTCTTCGTTTTTGATTAAATTCCGGCACAAAAAAAAAACCCAAAATCGAAACCCTAGTTGTTGAGTTTTGATTAACTGAACCGAACATGAATTGCATAACCGGCAACCAAAAACCCCAAAATTGGAACCCTAACTCTAGCAGTTCAATGATCTGGTGTGTGTGTGTGAGAGAGTTCTGGAAGTTTTGAGAGTGTGTATGTAATTTGTGTGTGAGAAAGGCAGAAAGCTAACAAACACCTCGCCTGAATATTCTGGATTCTCTAGCAAAACACATGTTAATCACATAAACGGATCATAATGGAATTAATGGATAAGTCATGGTGGATCATTTTTGGCCCAAAAAAATTGGCGGGAAAAGCCTGCATCAATACGACGTCGCACCTGAGCTCATTTAATAAGGGAAAATACCACCAAAATGTACTAAACTTGTCCCAATTTTCAATTCTGTGTACTAAACTTTTTTTTTTCTAAACAATTACTAAACTTTTTAAAACGGGCTATTTTGTGTACCCGATGGCTGCCCATGGCAAATAAGCCTGCCCGTGCCACATAAGCCACATCCACATTAGCCTTGCCCCAAACGGGCCACATATATTATTAACCCCAAAATCCACTTCTTCCCCACTCATCATATTAAAAAAACGCCATCAAACTCATCTACACTCATATTACCAGCATCTTTTACTGGTTTTTTCCTAGACTCAACCTCATCATCAGAAACATAGACAGTCATGTTCTCAATGTAAAATGGCTCTAACTCCTGAGGTCCATGTGCTATGTACACATGTATAAGCCCATAAGATTCAGCAAATGCATACATAGAATCCAAATCTTTGTCATTCTCTATTATTTTCAAACATTTGTCAAGTTCACATTGTGGCAGCCTATAGAATAACTGATAAAGGAGGTCATCTGTCCGTTTTGTTAAATGATTACAGACACCTTTAAAGTCGAGTTTGTTGTCCTTTTTAACAGTGAATCCACCAACAACACCATTTACATACCTGAGTGGACTGACCTCAAACGTACCACCAAAATGTACTTCAAACACCAAATAGGATGACAATGAAGATGACATCTTGCATAAATCAACAGAAAACCCTAAATAAAACTTTATTTTTTTACGCATACTATACTTTGAACATAACCCTAAAAAAATATGATAAAAAACAACAAATTAGCACAATTCAAGGTAGGAATCTAATAGTATATGATATATTGTACCTGTTGCATGGAATATTCTAACTCAAAAGCTGAAAACGACACTCAATCAAGGAAGTGGTCCAAATTGGGGATTAGGGTTTATGTCGGGAATTTGGGGGGAGTGTGGTGGTCCAATTTGGGATTTTTGTAATATAAAGGATAGTGGAATGTCCACTTGGTCCAAATCTGATGTTATTAAAAAAAATTATCCATCGTGTATTATCCACGTGGTACGGGCAAAAGGGGCAGCCATCGGGTACACAAAATAGCCCGTTTTAAAAAGTTTAGTAATTGTTTAGAAAAAAAAAAGTTTAGTACACAGAATTGAAAATTGGGACAAGTTTAATACATTTTGGTGGTATTTTAATACTTATAATTATAATTACAAAAGTTGGTATTCAAAATTTGCATTTAATTAGGACCTACTTTTAAAGAACCAACACAAAACAGAAATCTATTGTCATTTTTGCATTTAGCCATATAGAGAGCGTATTCGTTGCGTTCATACTTTTAAGTTTTAATATAGGTGTGATTAAAACCCATGTTTATTTACTATTAAACAATCCACAACCTAATAAAAAAACGCCACTTAAATATTTAATTTCTTCATTCATTGTATTTTCACTAGTTTTGCATAAAGTAAAAACAAGATCTAGCAACATTATGTTGCAATTGATATGTTACACTTTTCAAGAGCTACAGATGATTCAGTCAAAACAACAAGCCAAGAAATAATGGAAAAAGATGTTACCAAAGACATGGCTCTTCCTTATTGGATACTAATTTATAATCCATGAAAGTCAAACACGAAAGTCAAAAGAGTCGTTTATGTATATGTATAAAGTGTAGGGTACTAGAATGACAAAGACAAAGTTAGAAACCGTTTATTCGGTTATTGTAGTTAGAAACGTTATGTTGTTTAGTGAAACGTTGTGTTGTTTAGTTGTGTCGGTTCATGGGTTATATATATCCATAAAATCCAAGTCTGTAAAAACTAATGATTGATTATAAATAAAACCTTAGTATACTTTATATTCGATTATTCATAGAATTAGACTAACATTCCTGTTGTCATGGAGTTGCAGTGCAATGAGATGACAGTAACACAAGAGAAGATAATTCAGAAGTCGTCCACTGAAATAAGCCCAAGTGTTGCAGAAGGAGACACAAATCAACTTGACGTTCTATCGGCACCATCGACAGTGGCCATTAAGGTGACAAAATCACACTTGGCCTTATGTCAGATGTAGCAAAGTAAATGTCACTTTATACCTTTTTTACTTGAACTGAATGCAATGATATAGATTGGGTGGCTGGAATTGCAATTCATGTTTCAACCCACTTTTTAGGAACCACTTTGTCTTCTAAAAAATAGTTTCATGTTTTCATTTAGGAGGGAAAGGAAGAGGACGCTAACTGTTGCTCCAAAAAGGAAAAGGGGTAGACCACCTAAGTTACAACCCAAAAGCCCCGAGACTCCACTTACATGCATGATTTAAACCTCCTAAATTTTTGAATATCATTGTTTGACAATTCGTTGGTGTATAGTTTTGAACAATTTTTTTTTTTTTTTTTTTTTTTCTTATTAAATATTACTGCAGTTAATCATTAGAATGGAGGTGTTGGACCAGCTAAAATTATGTGGTGGAAGGTGCTCAAGTGACAAGTTAGTTCACCTACAAGTCCCCGAACCAAATCACTGGAAAAGTCAGGAACCTGTTAAGGAGCCAAATGAAAATTGTGAGCAAGATGCAAGTGCTTAACGGAGGAATAAAAAAGTATTCAATTAGACGAGGAAAACGACATATTTAACGTAGCAAAACCTACATGGCTTTTGTATTTACATACGATATATTTAACGTAGCAAAACTTACATGGCTTTTGTATTTACATACTACGCCGCAACGCGCGGGCTTTCAATCCTCGTTTAAAACATCTCTTAGACATGAGATGTATAAAACGAAAACAAAAGAAAGTAATAACTGTTCCTAATTAACAACCAAAGAGTAATATACGTTGAAATGTCGAATGACTATTCATAAGATCTTCAAACAATGTCCATCACCTCACGAAGTCATTCATATATCCATCCACACTCCATTCCCTTTGCACCTACACATTTCAAAAATGTTAGTTCAAATCCAGAATCCAGAAAATAGAAAGAATGTATCATGTATACCTGCTATGTCATACTCTCTAGCATAACTGTCCATTGCCTCATAAGTTCCAAAGTTTTCTTTATTCATACATATGCCCTTTTCACGCAGTTCCGGCACCATGTCCTTTCCGCACTCCATACAAACTATGTCCGTACCCATTGATAACTGATCCCGGTCAGAGTTCACCAGTAACTCATGTAGTTCATTCACAAAATTACGCCATATCTCCATATTGAACCCTTCAATCACATTTGTTAAAGATCTTGTAACCAGATGCAAAACCTTTATGATCTTGTAACCAGATGCAAAAAGATGGGTTGGGTAACAGATCAAAATTGGCTAACGACAATGATAGGTCACTTTGCCAGTTGGACCGACCCAACAACACCATTTTTGTCCATTTTCTGGATTTGGTGATTAGTATAACTATCAGCAAATATATGATATAAAAAAGCTAATAATATTGTTTTGTCTATTACATAAAATGATTTAAGGTGTTGTAAGCATTAGAATACACATTAGACCGAGTTTTGACAGGCTAGACCCATTTAGATTTTTATCCGCTTTAAGTATTATTATACCCATTCAACTTGTTATTAAACAAATATAACTTTATTCATACAACTAAGTGAAAATTGTCACCTCTACTTCCACTAGCAACTATAAAGATCAAAAGTGGCACTGCTAATGTTTAAATACAAGGATGTTAAATTATTTTGGTCTTAAAATCCATTTTTCTGAATCATATTTTAAAGTGTAAACATATATAAAGATGTGATTGGGGGTTACATTTATATGTTTAATTCGAAGAAAAGAGAAACTAGCGAAAATCAGAACAAGTAGACACCGCCTTAATTAATTAAAATATGTGAAAGCATTGAAGCAAAATCTATTTATAAGATGACTCACCAGTCTCACCTAAGCAATCGTCATTTGTGTCTGTGTATTTGTAAGAAGTTGAAAAGAATCCCATGTGCTTCTGCAAGATACATAATGTAAAGAATGCAAAGTGAGTACTTTTTTAGAGGCAAATTCAGTATTCACAGAATTTACAAGTTCAAACCAGAAGGGAATGATCTTACAGGATTGAGCAATGCCTTGTATGGAGAATCATCCAACAACAATGTCTTCGATCCATTAAAAGTTCTGTTCACCCACGAAAGACAATTTTTCTCCCAAATCTTTCCCAGCTCCTTGCAGACATTGCACTTATAACGGTCTTCTAGAGTCCTCATCCCTGGATTTCTGCAATGGGAAGCATCCTGAAATTTTCCACATACACATCAAGTGTCGTTTAAATCACATTTATGACAATATGGTTCGATACTGGTACAACTCACCCAAATAAATAGCAATTTCTTTTTTAGATCTCCGAACAGACAGTCAACCACCGGGTCCAAATTTTTCCTACAATATATACAATAGTTACATATTCTGCACACTCTCTGTGTGTGTGTGTGTGTGTGTGTGTGTGTGTGTGTGTGTGTGTGTGTGTGTGTGTGTGTGAGTGAGAGAAATTAAACCAAACAGTACTTCATCGTTGAAGACCAAATGCAAACATAGAATTTCTCGAAACAAAAAGACAGGAAATCATCCAAATATGGTTTCTTGAATACTGCATCAAACGGTAAGTTTAGTAAATAACTATTAATTATCTATATAAAACAAAAGTAACATTAGGTCTTTCACTAAAAAGCACAATGAAAACCAAATCATACCTGCTTTACCGTGAGAAAATTTATCCGCTTCAACATCTTTTGGACGAGCTAAAACAATATCTGCCAGCATCCCATTTACATCAAAAATAATAAGCTTTTTCCCCAATGTTGCTTGAGTTATCTCTATGATTTCGCTAGGATCTTCACCCAAGACCATCTCACTCTTGAGAACACGCGAATAATATTTCCAATCTGGATTCATTTCAACTACGGGACCTTGACCAAACGGGTTTTGCTCTACATATGTCCTCCCATCATCAGCGGCTGCAAAACCTTCAAGATAGGCTCGGAGTGCGCCAGTTGAACCTGTAGAAAGAAGTTTGACATCAGGCATCTATATAAAATTACCATTAAAAGGTGGCAAAAAGATGGGTTGGGTAACGGATTAAAATCGGCTAATTACTATGACGGGTCAGATTGTGTAACTATACTAACATAAGAATAGTGTTGTTTCTGTTACATAAAATGACACAAGATGCTGTAAGCATTTGAGCACACATTAGACTGAGTTTTGACTGGCTAGACCCATTTAGATTTTAGCCCCTTAAAGTATTATACCCATTTGATGTATTATCAAACAAATACACCTTTTTTCATATAACTAACTGAAAATTGCCGCCTCTACTTGCATTAGGCAGTAGCAAATAAAAGAACAAAAGAAATCAAAAGTGGCGTTGGTACTGTTTCGATACAAGGATGTTTGATTGTTTTGGTCTTAATAATCATTTTCTGTATCATGTTTTGAAGTGTATACAGAAATAAGGATGTGATTGGGGGTTTCAATTTATGCACGGAGAACTGAAGATGGAGATACTCGCAAATCGAAGAGAAACCAGTGAAATCAGAACAAGTAAGCACCACAGCCTTAATTACTTAAAATACGTGAAAACATTGAAGCAAAATCTATTTATAACTAATAAGATGACTCACCTAAGTAATTGTCATTCATGTCTGTGTATTTGTAAGAAGCTGGAAAGATTCCCGTGTGCTTCTGCAAGATACATAATGTAAATTTTTTTAGAGGCCAATTCAGTATTCATAAGAATTTGCAAGTTCAAACCAGAAGGGAATGATCTTACAGGATTGAGCAACGCCTTGTATGGAGAATCATCCAACAACAATGTATTTGATTCATTAAAAGTTCCTTTCACCCACGAACGACCATTTTTCTCCCAAATCCTTCTCAGCTCTTTAAAGATGATGCACTTATAACGGTTTTCTAGAGTCATCTTTCTGCAATGGAAATCATCCTGAATTTTCCACATATGTAACACATAAGTGTCGTTTAAATCGCATTTATGACAATATGATTCAATACTAATATTACTCACCCAAGTAAAAAGCAATTTCTTTGTTAGATCTCCGAACAGATAGTGAACCACGGGGTCCAAATTTTTCCTACAATATATACAATAGTTACATATACTGCACGCTATGAAAAGAAGAAACTATGTGAGAGAGAAAAAATATTAGACCAAACAGTACCTCACCCTTGAAGACCAAATGCCAACATGGAATTTCTCGAAACAAAAAGACAGGAAATCATCCAAATATGGTCTCTTAAATACTGCATAAAAAAGTAAGTTTAGTAAACAACAATTCATGATTTATATAAAACAGAAATAACATTAGATTATCACTAAGAAGCACAATGAAAACCAAATCATACCTGCTTCCCCGTGAGAATATTTATCCGGTTCAACATCTTTTGGAATAGGGAAAACAATATCTGCCAGCATCCCATCTACCTCAAAAATAACAAGCTTTTTCCCCTGAGTTACATCAACCTTTTGTTTCTTAGTTTTCTGCTTCGAAGTCCTATTACTTGCGTCAATCTCACTATTAACAACTTCTGGGCCTTTCTTACCATCCACATTATGATTTGTAATATCACTTAATTCCGTCTTATTGGTAACTTTTGTGTCAAGAAGTTTAGTTGTACTCAAACAATCTATTGCATTTACCTTATCCGGTATGTTCTCACATGTACTCAAAATGGCACCCGAAAGTGGACTATTTTTCTTCTTTTTCCCCCTCTTTCTCTTTTTTGATGCTGTAGTATCTGCTGTGGTTGTACCTGACCCCGTTTCACCATTGTCAGCTTTCAAAAGTTTTGTGGAGTCAAAATTTGTCCTACGGTTATACTACTGTTTACTGCACCCTTCACATTAATATTCGTGGTTGCACTTGATCCCATTTTTCCATTGGTGGCTTCTGTGTGCTCTTCTTCTTTCGACACCATCTTCACACCAGGAAGTGAAGTTTTGCGGTTTTGCCCAAGACCATCTCACCACTTATTGCTTCAGTAACTTCCATTGCACTCGAGCCTTCTATTGCATTTACCTTGCCCTGAATGTTTTCACAAGTACTCAAAATCTCACCTGCAACTGTCTTCAATTTCCTTCTTTTCCTATTTCTCTTTTTCTTTTTCAGTGTTGTATTATTGGTTGTCGTTTTACTGGGAACCGTTTCGCCACTCACAAATTTCGGCATATACGCATAATTGGTTATTAAAACGAATGGATCTTGAGGAGTCATAGTCTGAAATGCTTGCGGAAGCATGGTTGCTTGGGACTGAAATGCATTCGGCATATATTCATAATTCCCTGGAACATAAAATGAACCCCCCTGTGGACTTGCAAATTGGGCCTGTGGTACAGCAGGTGGAAGCATAGGCAGTTGGACTGGGAAGTGGGCATGTAACTGGGCCAGATGAGGGGTGGCTGTAGAGGACAAATGGGTTTGTTGAGGCCCGGCCTTTAGCTGGGCCGGTTGGGCTGAGGTGGGGGTATGAGAATTCTGTTGATCGATACCAGTTTGATAATAAAAGTATCCCATATTGGGCCCATGTGGAATAACAAATGGTATAGGTTGCAAGCCAAAATGGTGAAAATTGTGATTCCCATAAGACACTGATTGTGTAGACATGGAGGATTTGGGATTAGTTCCAGTCCGAGAAGACATCCCTGAGCCCTTTTCATTCATACAAGTGGGTCGAGTGGTATGATTAATTAATATTAAATAGGCGGCAATTAAAGCAAGCTAAAAACAATAAAATATGCGGCATCAAACAGTAAAAAATAATTTAATGACAGCGAATATGATACCATGTTAAGATTGATTAATTCCCCGTGTCTTTTGATTAAACATAAATGGAGTATAAATACACAAGTGTGATCCTTGGGTCAAAAGCACATACATACGAAAGGCTATGGGCCTTGCGCTAATAGTGATTACCTCATGCAATGCACATACATACATGTATTTATATGCACAAGTATTCTAGAATGCGACTAGAAATGTTTGATTTTGTGAGTGGTTTTAAAATGATTATTCTCCTTTTATCTCTTTATAATATTATTAGGGGGTGTTTGTTTAAGCTTATAGTATAACATAAGCCGTGTTCGGCTTATATAACATAAGCCACAGTATTGTGGTATAAGCCCATAAGTGTCAAAATAAGCCACAAAAATGTGGCTTATGTTATACAAGCCGAACTCATATAAGCTAATAAGCCCATATATAAGCAGAAACAAACACCCCCTTATTTAACTTGTATTACTATGCCTCATTTTTGTAGTTAAATTAAATTAATGCACAAGGCACTGATAGCAGATATATAAATTAAACTCATGACTAAAGCATTAAATTAAAGCACATTTGACCTAGAAGTTTTAAAGACGTGAATACCGGCGGAGTCACGGTGGTGTCGCGGTTGCTGCGATGGAGTCTCGGTAATGGCGTTGGGGAATTAGGGAGTTGATACGGTGGTGTGTGATGGTGATGGTGATGGCCTGACATTCTAGAAGTTTTATTTTGTTGTGAACTTGTGATGGAGTTACCAAACAGAGGAATGAACTCTTTTTTCACCTTTTACCAAAATAGACCAAGAGCACATTTAATTAGTGCGCCAACCATACTATCTGCGTTTTGGAATTGGTTTTTTGTGAGAGTTGAAGATTGAAATATTTACTTGAAATCAACATTTATGACATTTACTTACTTGAAAGCTACTACTCACAACTAAATTAAAAGCACAATTCATTCTCACTTTTTCTTATCTTCATCAACATCACATTCACCAACATCACTTTACCAAAAAACAAATTGGTTCTTGCGTGTAATATATAATGGAATGTGGGGCGCTGAACTTGTTTGTTGGCCCCATAACTTGTTTATTCATCTCATAAGTTGTTTGTGTTTTGGTGCCGAGAAGTAATAGTGGTCCATTGGCTGTCGGGTCCTTGTTGTTTATTCTTCAAAACACATGTGACATGTCTAATCTTTGGGATCTTCCTTTTTATCCGGTATGCATCTTTTGTTCTCAAAGATATTCTATCTCATTATTTTCGAATCACTTTATTTGAATTTATTGGTTACCATTAGGTTTTTTTTTCGAATCACTTTATTTTTATTTATTTATTTATTTTTTTGTAGATTTATGATGCAAAGGTTACTATTCGTAGCCGTTTTAGTTTGCTTAACCAAATGAGAACCATGTATGGTAAAGATTTACTTGTTCGCATGTTTAGGAATACTTGTTTTGGGGGTTGGTTAGATGTACATTTCGTGGACCATGACCCTTGCTTAGTTCACGGTATGCTTCTTAGACAGGAATTAGTAGACGAAGAACATCATACCGAATATCAAAGGTTACAATTTAATGTTTCATATTACATATGTCATTTTGATCGTGAGGAATTTTGCTTAATGACTGGTTTAAAGTTCGGTCCTTGTAATATAAGACACTTGGAAAATGCACCCACGCCATTAGTACAACGTATATTCCCTGGCAGCCACACCCCACTAAAACTTCTTGATCTTAAGGAAGTCTTTGAAGGTGAGCATTTTTTTGAGTTATATGAAGAGGATGCTATTAGGCTGTGTTTGGTTATTTTTGTTGAGTTTATATTGTGTGGTAGGGAACCTAGGAATTGTGTTGATACCATGTTGTTAACGTTGGTTGAGGATACAAATGCATTTAATCAGTTTCCATGGGGATCGTATTGTTGGACTACCACGTACAAAAGTTTGAGAAATGCTGCTTGGAAATATATTCCTGAAAAACTTCTTAGTAATCCTTGTAAACCTAGTAAGCTAGAAAATATCAAAAATAAGATACTTGGGGCTGTTAAATGTGTTAAAGGCAATGACGGGGGAGATGAAAAGACGAACCAAGAGAAGTTGCCTCAGTATACATTGTTTGGCTTTATTTGGGGTTTTAAGGTATGTTTTAGTTCAATGTTTTTATTCTTTCATTTATAAGTTAATTATTTTTATCTAATAATAATGTTTATTTTTTTTCAGACATGGATTTTAGAAGTTGTGGAAAACTAGAAGGGGGGGTTGAATAGTTTACCGTTTAAAATCTTTTTAACTTGTTTAAAACCTTACACGTCGCTTATACTTTTACCGACACTAAGCTAGATGTCGAGTTCTTTACCAAGGGTACAACCACTCCCGTTAGTTCTTTTACAAGGGTACAACTACTTCCGATACACTTTGTATTTTGAGGACTAAAATACTAACCGATCACTACTGAAAATACACAATCAAATGAAGTGTAAACTACACAAGTTTACACAATGCTAAGCTAACAAGTCTTGCAACGTTGTGTTGAATACTTGTTACTTTTTATGAACTCGTGAATCTCTTTGCTATAAAAAGAAACTTCACATATGAAATGTTAAAGGGTTAGATGAAAGAATGAATGAATGTGTGTAAATATGATGTAGAGTGATTAGCCAAAAATCAACTTGTGGCTTGGTATTTATAGCAAAGCCTTCTGCAGGCCTGGCGGATACGGCGGAACCCTCATATGGGTTCCGCCCGTGTACCCCCAGGGTTCCGCCGGGCTTGCAGTTGGTTTTGCAATAAATCTTGCAAACCAAACAATGTCACATCTCATTACACCTTGTAAACCAAACAATGTCACATCTCATTACCCCTAGTCAAACACATAACTTGCAAGCAAACACAAAGTTAGTCAAACACAATTTCTTTCCATAAATGTATATTGACAAAACTTGCCATAAATGTGATGTGATATTTCTATTTTAAGAAATAAAAAGTGTTGTGTTTTATGAAATGCAAAATGTAGCAAAAGTCTAGTTTATGCAAGTCTTTAAAACTAAGATTATGTTTTACTTAGAAACTAAAGTATACATTTTGTCGTTAACAAAACATAGCAAAGATCGTAAAATATAAATAACGTTTTTAGGCGATATTTGTATTAACAATCTCCCCCTTTTTGTTGATGACAAAACATAAACTTTGTTTTTAAGTAACTCACAAAATCTTGGTGTTTAAGACTTAAAATTTTTTTATATTAAACTTGTTTTACTTAAGTGATAAAAATCATATTAAGTTTTGAAGGTTTAATATATTTCTCCCCCTTTTTTGTCGAAACAAAAAGTAGAGTAGCGAAGCGGAATAATGCACTTACTCCCCCTTGCTTGTTACTCCCCCTAAAAGGAGTGCCAAGATGGGAAACATGGATTTTGATCCTACAAAAAAAATGGTTAGTTGGTGATATATATAGTCAAGCTTGTAGTTACCACACACATTGCAACCACAATGACAACACAAAAAATGATCAACCAACAATGAACGAAAGTAAGTAGAAAGAAATATCATTCCAAGTAAAATTTTGACTTTGAAAAGTCAAAAGACAAGAAATGTGAAATATTCTTCTACTTCTAAACAAAAACTAAAAAATAACCAAGAAAGAAAAATAAAATCCTACTTTCCTAAATGGGGCAAACGGCCTCCAAAGGTTGTCTAGGATTTGTTTGGGTGGGAAAGAGCATCCAAACGTTCTATGACGTGTTGGAATGCAAAACGGGTTTCATCTTGGAATTGGTGAAGCAACGTTTTGATGCTTGCACCCATTTGCTCACAATTTGAGCAAACATGGGGATGAGTGGGTGGAAATGGGTTGGTTTTGGTTTCTTGGTTTGAGGGTTGGTTGGTTTTTGGTTCTTGGGTGGAGGATGGGTTTGGTATTGAGTCAAGCAAGGTGGTTTGAAATTCCATTGCTTGATGAAGGTGGTTCTCAACCATGCTTTGGATTTCCTCATATGAAAGAAAGAAAGACTCAAAGGTTTGGGCTTGAGAATGGGGTGGAGTTGGGTGATAATGGTTTTCAAAGTTTGGTTCTCCATAAAGAGGACCATGGATGTCATGGTAGATAGGGTGAAACAACAATGATTTGGGTTGATGGTACACTTGTTGTGGTGGTTGGGTGTGGTTAAAATCCTCATCAAGGTCAAGAATTGACCTTGGTGATTGATTTGCAAAAGGTGGTGGTTGTGTAGGTCTTGGTGGAAGATCATTTAGATCTTAGACAAAAGGGTGTGGTGATGTGGGAGGAGACCCAAATAACTCCATAGGTTCAATTTTGGGTAATGGTGATGGTGATGGAGTTTTGGATGGTTGGGTTGGAGCACTTGGTGGAGTTGGGTCAATGGGTGATATATTAGGTGGTGGAGTGAGCTCATTTGGTTCATTGGGTGATGGAGATGGAGATGCAAGGTTCAAAAAGTATTCATTTTTTATAGGTGAGGTGAATTCATCTGAAGATGAGGAGCTTAGGTTGATGGATTGATTAGACCATAGTGGTTTTACACTTATCCGGGCGGTTTTCCGGATGGGTCGTGATGGTTGAGAAGTGATTGTTGACTTGGTCATGGTTAAAAATGGTTTGGAAGTTAAGAAATTGTGATGAAGAAGGTGTGATTTGATAGTGTTTAGGATGGTTTAATTTATAGTGATGAAGGATTGTGGGAAGGAGTGTTTGGATTTGATGTTAGTCCATACAAAAATGGAGGTTCCTAATGATTTGGGGAACTAATTTTGGGTTGTCATATCATGGAAGTCAATCCAATAAAAATGGTGAAGTGAGAAGACAAGTTTTGCACTAAATGCTTAGTGGTTTTGGTAGATTTTTTTGAAGTATAAATCTCAGGGATTTCAAGAAACCTTTAGAAGGGTTCCTTCCTTTATGTGTGAAGGGTTGATGCGTGGGAATTGCACCAGGCTTTACCTCTCAAGGGATCTTGAGAAGCTTACAACCCCCACCAGGCAGTGTACCTGATCGAAGTAGTATAGTATAATGACAAGTACCGGGGGATTGATCGTTCAGCTAGGAATAGTGTCGCTAGGATTAGAAAACCTAAAGATTAAGTCTAGAGATGAGGGATGATTCTTTTTGTGTTTTTATATTTTTAAGAAAGCAAATTAAAATCTCGGGTTTGAAGGATTAGGGCGGAATTAGTTGCTAGTCAACTAACCCAATACTAAGATGCAATCAAAATAAAATACTAAAAATGAAAATAAACTAATTATACTAAAGTTGTGAGCAATAAATGGGAGAAATGTGTTTACTTAGATTTCACTACTCCCTAGATATCTTTTACACGTTAATTACTTGTTATAGTTGCGTGGATGACGGATTGTATTCCTTAATACCATTCTTGGGGTGGCGTACTTACTTCCCCAATCCTATGAGTGCCTACTTCACTCCTATGTCGAGCCGGATAAGAAGCTCCTAACATGGGATCATTAGAATTTACTCATGCATTAAATACAACCAATAAAACCTAGTACACATCGGTTCATGTTTCCTAAGACGTTCAAGCATGTTACCAAATGGAGATCTGCCAGTTTTCTTAAGCCTAACATTGAAATCATTCATCCAATACAACCATAAACAAGTAATCAACACATAATTAACATCTAGGTTTCATTAGATCTAAGCAAACACATGATAGATCTAGCCTAGCATGTTGAAATCAAGACAAGCACAAGATATAGACAACCAACACATAGACATATTGATTGAATTAAGAGAAGACTTATCTCAATAGCACATGTAAGGATTCAAGGGCTGAAAACCCTTAAAAAAGCTGTAAAATACGTACAAGGTTCGGCCCTAGGGTTTCTCCACACAAGTTCCTTCTTTAATGAATGAAAAATAGAAAACTATATATAGATTTTGGAAGGTGACGGCGTCAAGAACAAACGTCTGACGCCGTCATCTCGTCGCCAAATAATTCCTCGGACTGCCTAGATCTGGGTCTGACGCCGTCATGTATACTCCTTATGCAGGCCGTCACACATTTAACTCTTGACGCCCTTTTTGTGACGCCTTCAGGTTTCTTCTGGGTCGTCATGATTTTACTCTTGACGCCGTCAGGATTTTCTTCTTGACGCCGTCATACACTGTTCTCAGCATGGAAAATTAAGTCTTTGGCGTTTTCTTCACTTTTATGCTCCAAAAACGTCCGAATTGCTTCCTTTTCCAGATTTCACTCCCAAAGTACCTAAAATCACAAAAGGAACGATTTAGGGTAATATTTGATCAAATAAATTCAATTCCGGGCTTAAATGACCCCCTAAAAGTGGTTCATTTTTCGCCTCATCATATACCCTTACACTTGAGATTTGCTTGTCCTCAAGCAAATGCGCTTTTATTCTAATCAAAATACAAGTTAGGGGTCATTTAACACTAATATAAAAGTAATTACAACAAATAATCATTCCACTAAAGACCGAAGACAAGCACGGAGGTCATATACTAGCACCTCACAAATAGTGTTTAGATACTCACATCTCTCGGGTGTAATAAAGTATAAATTACAATATGGAAACGGAAGATATCTCTCACTACCTGTCATAGCAAAATAGATTACCATAGGCTTGGGAAATGATCAAACCTCCACCACATGGCGTAAGTACCTAGGATAAACTATCAAAGAGGTCTTTTAAAGGTTTGTAACGTTAGGTGTAGGGATATGAAATACACGGTTTTGTTGGATATAGGCAGTCTTTACTGGTGGCGAGTTAACAATCTTGGTTAATTGCATGTACAATATGGCGTTGCTAAGCCAAGACTAGACTCGACTTAAGCTAATAAATCAAAAAGAACAAAAACATAAAATGAACATAGAATGAAAAGGGATGGTAGTCCGTATGTTTTTCTCTTTTTCTTTTATCTATTTTTTTTTTCGATTTTTTTTTTTTTTTTTTTTTTTTTTTTTTGCTTACACTCTTACCCTACCATCCAAAATAATACATCATAGGGAATGAACATTCCCCTTACACTTGAATCTTTACATACTTTACAATAAACTAATCTAATGACTCGAATTAAGAAAATCAAAAAACTTGGAGTACTTTTAAGATTAACGCACATACGGGGGTAATATACGATGTTCTTCCCCATTACTCCATAAAATAAGTACTTTACCCAATCGTCCCAATCGTCCCAAAACAATATGTACAAGGATATGACTAGACTTAGCAACCATGTAATCAATTAGATAATTAACTTAGGGTTTAACAAATAACAATAATGCACTAAAGATGAGTGCATACACGGAAGGCTAAGGCGATTTGGGTGTACATTTAAGTGGGGTGTAACAAATTCTTCCTTTAAGTAAGATGCTTAAAGTTAGAAACAAAAAGATAGGCTCGGAGGGGTGTACTAGGGGTTTCGTAAACTAAAAATGAGTACAACGCTAAGGTGTGGGAAAAATTAGTTGACTTAACTAGCCAAGTAATATGACTTAAATGGTCAAGTAATTATGATAAGGGTTTAACACAAGGGTGATCCTAATGCCTCTTATCATGTAGTAAATCCTACTACACGAATGTAGTCTCACTAGCGGTCTCGGAATGCATCACTAACGCAAGTTCTAGAATCTAAATGCTACCGGTACACTCATAAGCACTAATAGTAAATGCTTTTCCTATCAAATCTAAAGGCGAACCTCACATATTTGGGTGGAAAATTTTTCTGAATGATACGGTTATGTGCTAGTCATACAATCTCCTATCCATGAGACGCTTGCTATGGCTAAAGTTTCACTCCTAAATGTTGTAAAAAAATTTAAATTTGGCGCTAAAATTACACTAACAAGTATTTCTCATAGTTTTATTACACATCTACCATCAAACAAACAAACTCAAGCGAAAGTGTATCTGTAAGGTATCATCATTTTACCCTCCCCTTACACTTAGGATGAACATTGTCCCCAATGTTCAAGTAAAGAATGTAAAAGTGAAATAAGTAAAACGAATGAAATCAAATACTCCCCTGATTCGCTCGGTATGGATAATAAGGTGGCTAGGTTAAATCTTCCTCCAAGAAAATGAACAATCAAAGCTTCCCTTCCAGAATATAAATCATCTTCTTGTCAAACATAACCTGTAAATCCTGAGAAAACAGACAAGGCAACCTCGCATAAAATCGGCGGCAATCTACATATACTACTAAATCCTAGAAAACAAAATAAGATATAATGCTTGTGGAATGATGTTTGCAGATTTCCTGGAGATTATAAAACTAATGATTCAACAAGAACTTTAAGACTCCGTTAGAAAAACAAAACCAGTAAAATTTCCAGATTTTTACACGTGACGCCGTCAAGAGTAAACTCATGACGCCGTCAGAAGTGACCTGCAGAAATTCTTATGTTAAGTTTCCGGAAAATTTCTGGAAAAACTTGGTTCTACTTCCTGGAAAATCCTGCAAAACTTCATTATGACTCGATACAAGCATTTGACTCTAACAATTACGAATATACATGTTCACTTAATATTGTGGAGAATCATGATTGGTTTGTTTCTTAAAAACATATTTGGGGTTACCCCTTACACTTATCTTTTGCAAAAATACCTTTAGGTGAAGTTAAGACTAGGCCAAAACAACAAAATGAAGTATTTCCCCTGATCTACCAACAATAAAAATAAAGCATGCATACGGAAGCAAATAACAAACAAACAAAATAAAAATCACACAAAATCATGGGTTGCCTCCCAAGAAGCGCTTTTCTTTATTTACGAGTCTTGTAGCTAGACTCAAGGTCATGGGTTACTACGTGACCTCATCGTTGGTTTCACTCTCTAGGTCGTCTTCTAAACCAGTATCGCTTTCATAGTGTAAGTACTTCGGGTCTTCGAACTCAAAGACATCTTCTCGATACTTAGAACCAAGTTTACTAACATCTTTAAAGAACCCACATGATAGGTCGGAAGTGTTCTTACATCCTCTCCGCACATCTTCATCACACAAAATAAGTTGGGAACTTAGCCTATCAAGCCCGTCACAATTGATTTCCTTGAGATCTTTTCTCTTGTACGGTGTTTGGTATGAAACCATCTTAATTCCATCAGCGAAGGTCATGATTCCGTTCCGGTCATCAACTATCAAATTAGTGATTTCACAAAAGGGTGCTCCAAAAATGACTTGTGATAACCTCGGGTCGACATAGTCTTCGATGTTGTCCACAATCGTAAATTCCATAGTGAATGCCATATTTCCTACGAACACCAGTATTTCATGATCTCTACCAACCACATTCTCTCCCTTGTAAATCATTCCCCATCTACATATGTTGTTATAGTGGAATAGGGACATAAAATTCTTAGGAAGGAATACGTTAATGTAGATGTTATCGAAGTACTTATGACCGATCATGCAGGGAATTTTGAGATTATTTGGATCACGCCTCCTTATCCTCCCCGATTTTCCATCCCTTGATCCATATAGATTCCCCTCAAGGGAAGGACGATACTCGTACACCTCTTCATTACCCCTACGAAAAATTACCTTCTTAACACCATTGGTGAACAATGCACTACCATCCTTCTCATCAAGGATTACTCCCGATTCATTGATAAATGGTTTCCCAAGAACAAGGTGGGTTAATGTTTGATTGGTGAGAGGGTCCACGTCATCGACCACGGTGAGGTCAGTATTGTAAACAAGTTCTCCAATCATAATTGATAAATCTTTTATTACCCTTGCATTATTGACTCTCTCGCACACTATGCGTTCTGGGAAGGCTTCGTGGTATAGGGAAAGGGGGATTATGTTGACTGGGAGGCTAGGATCTATATGACTATCGGTTAATAGCTTTTCCTTAATGGTGCAGGAGATCTTGAAAACTTTAGAGTTACTTTTCTCAGTCCTATCACTACTCCCACTCGTAACATCCTCCATTTTTCTCTCGGGTTCCCCTATAATAGATTTACCCAAAATGGCAAGATTTCTCATAATGCACTTCCGATCTCTCTTTCCCTTCATCCGATTTGTTAGAATCTTGCGTGGCGGACTGCTCGAATGTGTTGGTAGGGCTTTTGGCCAAATCGTGGCCCACCCTTGAGGTCTCATCTTTAGCGGTATGACCAATATTTTCAGTTTATTGTTGGTTCAGGTTAGGTGTAGAAGTAGATATCGTGGTGATGGTATTTACGAAATGGATTGGTCCTAGGGGGTTGACAGGTTCTTTTACTTTTGGTGATAGATGTTTGAATAGCTTACTAGGACTTTTTATTTTCACAGGAGAGGTTGGCGGGCTCATGATGGTAACAGATTTGACCTCATCAACATGTATTGGTTTATTAACAGCGTGCTCTTTGATAGCAGTTAACAGATTATAAATCTTGTTATTCATATCGGCCTGCTGTTGTCTAAATTTAGCCTCGAGCGTAGAGAGCTGCAATTCTTGAGATAGAATGAATTTTCACAAGGCATCTTCACAGCTTTGCCTAGGAGTGCTCTGCGATGGAAAATGCTCGGACCATTTGAGTGGTGAGGAGTCATTGAAGGATACGCTCTGCGTTTGGTACCCTTTGAAATTAGGTTTATCCTTCCATGCCTCGTAGGCCTCGTCAGAGTTTCGAGGGCCTCGAACAACTTGTGATGATGTGAATTCATTATAAGCGCATTTTGGAAGCTCCATGCAGTTATGAGTTTCGTGAGGGCCATTACACAATTTACATGTAGAAGCGATTATGCTTACTTGGCTTGAAGGCTTTTTAGCTTCGTAAGTTTTCATGAGAGACTTGACTCGACCTTCAAGTTCCATGATCCTACGGTCGGGAGTGCTAGAGTTGTTCGAAGGCAAAGATATTTCCTTGACCGTTTTGTTCAAATCACGGGGATCATTCCAACTTTCGTTGTCATAGAGAGCAAGATCTTCTATGAGTTCCCATGATTGTTCCACACTTAGATCACGTAGCTTACCACCGGCCGATTGGTCAATGGCTCGCCTCGTGAAGAGATCGATATGGTCATAGAAGATTTGGACTTGGAGCCAAAGATCTATGCCATGATGAGGGACTTTTTGGAGTAAGTCCTTGAAACGAGTCCATGCTTCATAAAGAGTTTCATTTTGACATTGTTGGAACATCAAGATGTCATTTCTAAGCTTAGTAGTTCTCCCCGGTAGGAAAAATTGAGCAAGGAAACGAGTGGTGAGATCATCCCATGTGGTGATGGATCCCGCGGGTAAACGCTCAAGCCATTGACTAGCTTGATCACGTAGAGAGAATTGGAATAGGCGTAATCGGGTTGTCTCTCTAGTTGCAACATCTAGGTCTATGGAATCTACGATTTTAAGGAAGTCCTTGAGATGTTGATTAGGATCTTCAGAACGAAGTCCATGGAATGCACATCCGCTTTGCACCAACCGGATGGTGTCGGATCGCAAGGGGGTCACATTGGCTCCGGTGAGCTCAATGGTGTTTCGGTAGCCTTGGTGGCTAGGTCGGGAATATTCTCCTAAGGTTCGGTGCCTAAGAGGTTCTAGTGGTGGGTTTTGTTGTGATTGGATGACGGGTTCAAAGATGTTCCCATTGTCCATGATGTCGGGTGGTGAAATAAAATCTTACTAGAAAGGAATCTAGCAAGTAGACCTAATAAGATAGACAAAAGAACGGAATCTAGCAAGTAGACCTAATAAAAAGAAATTCTAACCTAGACAATAACTATTCCCCGGGCTGCGGCGCCAAAAAACCTGATGCGTGGGAATTGCACCAGGCTTTACCTCTCAAGGGATCTTGAGAAGCTTACAACCCCCACCAGGCAGTGTATCTGATCGATGTAGTTTAGTATAATGACAAGTACCGGGGGATTGATCGTTCAGCTAGGAATAGTGTCGCTAGGATTAGAAAACCTAAAGATTAAGTCTAGAGATGAGGGATGATTCTTTTTGTATTTTTATATTTTTAAGAAAGCAAATTAAAATCTCGAGTTTGAAGGATTAGGGCGGAATTAGTTGCTAGTCAACTAACCCAATACTAAGATGCAATCAAAATAAAATACTAAAAATGAAAATAAACTAATTATACTAAAGTTGTGAGTAATAAATGGGAGAAATGTGTTTACTTAGATTTCACTACTCCCTTGATATCTTTTACACGTTAATTACTTGTAATAGTTGCGTGGATGACGGATTGTATTCCTTAATACCATTCATGGGTGGCGTACTTACTTCCCCAATCCTATGAGTGCCTACTTCACTCCTATGTCGAGCCGGCTAAGAAGCTCCTAACATGGGATCATTAGAATTTACTCATGCATTAAATACAACCAATAAAACCTAGTACACATCGGTTCATGTTTCCTAAGACGTTCAAGCATGTTACCAAATGGAGATCTGCCAGTTTTCTTAAGCCTAACATTGAAATCATTCATCTAATACAACCATAAACAGGTAATCAACACATAATTAACATCTAGGTTTCATTAGATCTAAGCAAACACAAGATAGATCTAGCCTAGCATGTTGAAATCAAGACAAGCAGAAGATATAGACAACCAACACATAGACATATTGATTGAATTAAGAGAAGACTTATCTCAATAGCACATGTAAGGATTCAAGGGCTGAAAACCCTTGAAAAAGCTTTAAAATACGTACAAGGTTCGGCCCTAGGGTTTCTCCACACAAGTTCCTTCTTTAATGAATGAAAAATAGAAAACTATATATAGATTTTGGAAGGTGACGACATCAAGAACAAACGTCTGACGCCGTCATCTCACCGCCAAATAATTCCTCGGACTGCCTAGATCTGGGTCTGACGCCGTCATGTATACTCCTTATGCAGGCCATCACACAATTAACTCTTGACGCCCTTTTTGTGACGCCTTCAGGTTTCTTCTGGGTCGTCATGGATTTTACTCTTGACGCCGTCAGGATTTCCTTCTTGATGCCGTCATACACTGTTCTCAGCATGAAAAATTAAGTCTTTGGCGTTTTCTTCACTTTTATGCTCCAAAAACGTCCGAATTGCTTCCTTTTCCATATTTCATTCCCAAAGTACCTAAAATCACAAAAGGAACGATTTAGGGTAATATTTGATCAAATAAATTCAATTCCGGGCTTAAATGACCCCCTAAAAGTGGTTCATTTTTTGCCTCATCAAGGGTCCTTGGGGTGGTTATGACTATTTTTGAAATTTGGCGGGAAATGGTTTTGGTGGAGTTATAAGGAATGAGAAGTACACTATTGTCCTAAACAAATTGTAGGAAATGGGTTTCTATCTAAAAGGATTATATTTTGGTGTTTGGATATTGAAATGTTGAAAACAAAAAGAAATTTTCTGCAGGCAACTAGCAGAACCCTCAGGTTACACTGGCGGAACCCGTTTGAGGGTTCCGCGGGGTCCGTTGGGCCATTTCTGGGTTGCCCAGAAAATACACTGGCAAAACCCAATTTTGGGTACCGCCAGATCCGCCAGGGATGAAAAAAGTGGCAGTCCGCGATTTTGACCCGCGAGACGATTTTCAAAATTTTTGAAAACTCCTAAAATCAAAAAGATATTGCATTTCTGGTTAGGCAATGCAAAAAATAGACACGTAAACACACATATCATAGGACTTTGACCTTGAGGTCGAGAATTTCACTATACTTAGTGAAAATATCATAAACATGAAAATTTGACAACTTGCCAAAAGTTGTCTACCTGCATCAAAGTTAGATACTACATGTTCCAAATTGTATCAAACATTGTACTAACACACAAATACATCATAAACATTGTTTAAACAACCAAATTTGTTTAAATAGCACCTAGTGCCAAACACTCCTACACACCCGCACTCATTGACGGTCAATCTTGTTCTTGAGCTTTCCAAGGAACCTTCCAAGATTCTTAAACATCCCCTTTGTTTGCTTGAACTTCGCCGACTCGTTTGGAATATCCGGAAGTTAGGATAGATATTCGAGAGGTGGGAGCCTAGAGTTTGGCAAAGAGTTATCTTCACTCATTGAGGAAGATGAAGATGAGGTAGGAGGATGTGGACATTTTCCTTGGGCTTTGTACACTCTCTTATCACTTAGCGGGACAAAGGTGTGTGGAATGAGAGAGTAGTCAAGGTAAAGACCGTTTGGATTTGATGGAATGGGTGAGATGAACCTAAAGAGACGGGTCAAGAGCATTCCATACGGCATAGCCGTTGTGCCATGCACGGGAATGTCGGCCATTCTCTTGGCCATGTAGTAGGCAAGATTGAAGGGTTGCCTAACAGACAAAGAGTAGAGCATGTAGCAAAGGCAAAGGTTGATATGATCTCGGTTTCCTATGGTGCTAATGACATTTGCTCTAAGGACTTCCTCCCATTTCTTGAATTGGGGCTTGAGTTCATTCATTTCCATTCCATATGGGTCCTTATCGACCTCATTTCCCGAACGGGTTCTCCTAGTGTTGGTTGTCCTAACAAAGAAGTGGTCACGGAGTACATCTTTTGACACAAGAGGTGTGTCATAAGGATGGATGCGGTCATGGAGGTTGTCAAGAATTGAGAGGGAGTGCAAGTCGGAATAGATGCAAGTACCACGGTTTGGGACACCTAGGATTTGAGCAAACTCCTCAAGAGTGAAGGAGTATTGATGACCACTAGCCCTAAAGTTAATAGACATTTGACCATAATCATCCATGGAGAGGACGGCGGATGCATAGAATTCCAAAATGAACCTAGGACAAATAGGCTCGTTGATTTCCAAAAGACACTCAAAGTTGATTGTGGCAAATTTGGCATAAAGGTTTGTGCCTTCTAGGAAGGATGGATCAATGGTTCTACCCTCATGGACATAGTGTTTTTCTAAGGCTTTGAAAACATTGACTTGGTTTGGGGTAAGGCCTTTGGTTTTGTGGTGTTTTGGTAGGTACTTAATGGTGTCCTTGTGGTCGTAGTGGGTTAGAGGAGGCATGATGATTCCTAGAACAACAAAATTTCACATTTTAGTTTAAGTAAACTACTATTATAATGTGGATGTTCTAGTGTGTGCCTATATGAAAACAATGTGGAGGTGCGGTTATCTTGACTCATTTTGATGTTTCAAAAACGTTTTATAATGCAAGTTTTGTTATAAAACAAGAGATAACCCAAACGCTCCTAGTTCAATGTAGCTTCGTTTGAATGTACCCGAAAATACATATTGGTTATGTATTCCCTTTAGCATTCAAGAGACATTATGCAAGTGATGTTTTAAACATAACGTTTTGATTTTGTATTCTCAATGTGAGACGAAAGAATATTTGTCCTATTTGTGAGAAATTTTTGGAAAAATTTGTCATGGGGTGTTTTAGCAAACATGTTTACACTTAGTAATAATGCAATTCCTAACTATGGGGAACATGATTAGTTTTGTTAAACACCTAATTTCATGCATGATTTTCTCAAGTTAATGCATAACCCCAAGTTTTTGTTTTTGTCCAAAAAATAGAATTCCTAGACTCAGATCAGGATTGTAATCAAGTTTAGAATACTTACAATGATGATTTATTTGCAATGTGAGTGAAAGGAAGACCAAGAAATCGTAGGTATGGATGGATGGTAAAGTGAATAGTAACAGTTTGGAAGTGGTGGTATGAGATAATGGGTGTTTGGTTTAATATAAACAAAAATATTAATTCTGCAGGTCGGCGGATACGACGGACCCTTGAAATGGGTTCCGTCCGTTGTGTCTGAGGGTTCCGCCGACCCTGCTGAGAAAAAGAGTTATGGATTTGTTTTGATTTTTGTGATTTTTGTCTAATGTCCAGAACTACAACGTAGGTTCCATGAGTCCTAAGCCTAGCCTAAGAAGGTTAAAAGGTTCACGTTTAAGGGGTTTTGTGAGAATGTCGGCTATGTTGTCTTCGGAAGAAACTTTCTCAATTGAGATATTTCCTTTTTGAACGTTGTCACGAAGGAAATGATGACGAATTTCAATGTGTTTGGTACGAGCATGTTGAACCGGGTTTTTGCTAAGATCAATGGCACCTTTGTTGTCACAAAGAATTGTGATGTCGTTGAGTTGAATTCCGTAGTCGACAAGAGCTTGCTTCATCCAAAGAGCTTGTTGACATGCCTTTCCGGCCGAAACGTACTCGGCTTCCGTTGTTGAGATAGCAAGAGCCGTTTGCTTCTTAGAGAACCATGAGGTGAGACAATGTACAACAAAAGTACAAATACCACTTGTACTTTTTCTATCGACATAGTCATCGGCATGATCCGAGTCGGCATACACTATGGTGTCTATTCCCGTTCCTTTGGGATACCATAAACCTAAATGTGTAGTGCCCTTAATATACCTAAAAATCCTTTTAACGGCTTCGAGATGGGTAGTCTTAGGATCTTCTTGAAAATGAGCACATAGACAAACACTAAACATAATTTCGGGTCTACTAGCCGTTAGGTAAAGTAGACTACCAATCATACCTCTATATTTAGTGCTATCTACGGATTCACTTTTGTTAGGAATACAAATATTCCTGTAAAAGTCTCGGTCACCTAATGATTGTAATAGCATTAAGTTAACTCGTAGTTAGTTTGTTTATTAGTTAATTAGTATTAGATTAAGTAACACCGTGGAAGAAGGAACGGGTCTTTACCCACTGTATGTCTGATCCACAGCCCGGGAGTGGGCGTAATATTGTAACTATAAATACCCCTCTCCACATGTGGAGAGGGTTGGACCTTCATTCATTTTCAATCTAACCTTTTCTCTTTTTCTTTCAAGGTTCCACTCTTTCTCTCTTTTCCTCCCTCCCCCTCATTTCTACGCCTCACTCATCACCACTTGATCATGTTTCCAACATAGTTAGTATTCTACAATTGGTATCAAGAGCCAAGGTTTCATCTTAGGGCCTTGTAGAATCGAATTTGATGATGGTTTGAGTGGTTTTGTGAGTTTGGTGTCACTTTCTTGGAAAACATCTTGGTTTCATCCCTCTAGTGTTGTTATACATGTTTTTGATGCTCTTTTATGTTCATTAGTGTTTGTGTAACATTGTAGTGTAGAGTGTGTTACAATATCATCAAGCTATTTGAAGTTTGGAGTGGATTATGGGCGGTTTTCTTGGTTGCGGTTAAGTCCACTGTTTCACTTTCTTGGTTGCGGTTAAGTCCTGCGAGTTGCGATTAACTTTCTGCGTTTACTATTTCGGGAATACAAACAAAACGCAACGATAGTGACATTTTTGGACCATTATCACTGCGATTAGTTATCTGCCTGCGTTTAGTTTTCTGCGGTTAATCATTTGCGGTTAACTGTTTCTGCGGTTGGTTATTTTCTGCGGTTTGGTATTATCTGCGGTTAGTGTCTTGCGGTTAGTATCTTTGGCCTGCGGTTCGCTCTGGTTGCGGTTTGCTCATTCTGCGGTTGGATTGTGTTGCGGTTTGGTATTGTTTGAGGTTAGTGTTCTGCGGTTTGGTCAAGTTGTGGTTAAGTTGCGGTTGGATTTTATTGTGGTTAAGTAGTGGTTAAGTTGTGGTTAACTTATCTCCCACTTTTGGTTTGGTAATCTCTTATTTGTGATGTCGACTTCTTCCGATGACATTCAAGCTGCGGGGTCTGACACCCGACCTCCGATGTTAGACAGAACTGACTATGAATCATGGGCTCAAAGGATACGGCTGTACTGTCTAGGTAAAGATAATGGGGTTAACATCCTGAAATCCATCGATGAGGGACCCTTTCAAGCGGGTACTACTAGAGACACGATTTCAGAAGCAACTGATCAACTACCGGCCGTGTTTGGTCCTGATAGACCTCGCACTTACAATGAGTTATCTGAAGAAGAAAAGAAACGATATGATGCAGACATCAGAGCATCTAATATCATCATTCAAGGCCTTCCCAAAGATGTCTACAAACTGATCAACTTCAACACTGAAGCAAAGGCGATCTGGGATAATGTCAAAATGCTTCTTGCGGGGTCTGAGTTAACTAAAGAAGATCGTGAGTCACAGCTATACGATGAATTTGAGCATTTCAAAATGAATCCAGGTGAAAGCATCACTGACTATTACGTCAGATTTCACAAGCTGGTCAATGACATGAGAGCCATCAAGATGACAATGCCCAACATACAGCTCAATTCCAAATTCGTGAACAACATGGCACCGGAATGGGATAGGTTTGTCACGGCTGTTAAGCTCAACAAGGGTCTCAGGCATACCAATCATGAACAGCTGTATGCGTATCTCCAACAACATGAGAAACATGCAGCTTACGATCGGCTAATGCGAGAAAAGCTCAATCCGTCTGCAACAAATGAATCTCTTGCTTTTGTCTCCAATGTTCAACAACCTAATCAAACCTCTAAAGATCAAGGTCAACCATCACAATCATCCTCCAGGTCTACCCCAACCATAAGTCAATCATCAACTCCCTCACCATCTGCAGTGAATGCTCAACTTGATTCTGGGTATTCTCACACTGACATGATGATTGATAATCTCTCCAACCAAGTGTCTTTACTGGTCCAACAGTTCAGGGCTACACTCCCATCTACTAACAACCAGCTCAGAATCTCATCTAATCCACGTAATCAGGCAGTCATTGAAGATGGTCGGGTAGTGGTACAGAATGTGCAGGGAAGATAGAACTTTAACCAAAGAAATGCTGGTAGAGAGAATGGGCAGTACAGAGTTGGGAATGCTCTTCAAGCACAAGCTAAGCAACCGAAATGCTACAACTGCGGAGGGTTGGGCCATATTGCTAGGAATTGCACTCTCCCAAAACGTCCCCAAAACTCTGAGTACTTCAAAGACAAGATGCTGCTGATGCAGGCACAAGAAAATGGGACTGTGTTGGATGAAGAAGCATTGCTCTTTCTGGCTGGAAATGATGGGAACACCTTTGATGCTGATGTGGATGATCAACCTGTTCAGGACATGGCTCTTAATGACCCAAATATCTTTCAAGTTGAAGAGTGTGATGCATTTGACTCAGACGTGGATGATGAACCAACTGCTCAAACAATCTTCATGGCTAATCTGTCTGCAGCAGCATCCTTTTCACAGCATCCTGATTTATCCATCACGTCTGCTATCTCTGAGGTACCAAAATCGCCTAAACATGATCTGAACAATTCTACACCTGTACAGGGGGCATGTGACTCTGTACAACTCAAGAATATCGTCAACACAGACATCACTGATATGGGTAATACCAATAATATCCCATATGAAATGTATGTGAATGACAATGGACCCCCAGTTGTACCAAGTGACATGTCGTCTATTGATTCTAGTCAACATGAGGTATATGAGTACTCTATATACAACCATGATGATTCTTTGATCACTAGAATTAACACCCTTAAGGACCAAGTAAATATTTATGAGCAGCGTGCTAAGTTTGAGCTGAATGAACGTGAGCAGAAAATGGAATGGCAACTGCGTACTTACATATCTGAAAACAATTCCAAACAAGAATCATTAAAAAGGGAACTAGTTTCTTTAAAGAACCAATTGAATCAAACCGTCAAACAAAAACTTGAGGTTCAAAAAGGTTTGACTACAATCAAACAAGAATTCAAAGATAAAGAAACTAAACTTCTAAATGACTTCTCAAAATTAAAAACGTTGAAAAATAAATTGGAAGATAAGTTGTACACACAGGGCCAAACCATTCAATCTGCTCAAATGATGGAAAGCCACAGGAAGTTAAGGGATGAATTTAGCGAACATGATTCCTCCAAACCCAAAGCAAGATTCCTTAGAATAGGTCTAGGTGCACAACCTGCATTATATGATGCAAAAACTATGCTTGAACCTAACCATGCCCCTCCTGATACACGATCCTATGACCACATCAATGAGGCAGAGGATAGAACTAGGGCAAAACTTGCTGAACGTTTGAAGGATCCTAAATGCATTGCTAATAACCTCGTGTTTCACTATGATTATGCAAATGACAATCATACTGCAATTTTTGTTCCTCATAAGAGAATTTTTCCTGAAAAAGTGTTTTGGAATATTGACATTGAGAGAATGCAAGCTGAAAAAGTTGTAGGTAACACACGCACTATGTTTAGAATTGCTCACCCAACTGCCTATCCCCTAAACACACCTAGGCACCTTGTACCTTTCACTCTTCCCACACAATGCAATACTCTAATTGGGCTGTATGTGCTAGGTCAATTGTTCAATGACTTTGAGAAAACCTGTAAAATAAGAATTACACCTACAGGGATTACAGAAGGGGAAAGGGGTTTTGAGCAAACAAAACAGTGTTACTTAACTGAAGTTATGCCATTCTTTAAACTTCTAAAAGAACATTTTGAGGGACTTAAAAACACCATTAATGATGATGTGACTCAAATGAAAAAAGTTTTTGATGAAGTGAAAGGTGAGGGTAACCAACTTGCTATTGATCTCAAACACAGTGAAATTGACAGAAAAAACATTCTCATCATGAATGAAAACTTGATTGCTAACTGCATTGCTAAAGATGTGTTTTATACTGTCACCGACTCTGCGCTATCTGCTCGACAATTTCATGAAATGTCGGTTACCTTGAATGTCTTCCAAAATCGTGTGATTGAGCTTGAGGGGGAGAATTACAAACTTACTGAAAAAATTCAAAACGATGATCATGATAACATGGTCAGGAATTTCTCAAAACTAGAAGTTGATAATCTGAACCTACAATTAAAATATCAACATCTAGAAGAAAGTATAAAAATATCAAATGCCAAGATATCTTCGGATGTTCCTGAATTTGATACATGTTTTGAATTAGCCAAAAAGGATGAAGTAATTCAAGCTCACTCAAACACGATTCGGAAGTTGAAGGTCCAAATTGCACAATTAAAATCGAACAAAAGCGATGTGATCAATACCAATTACCAGAAGTCTATGGATTCTCAAAATTTTCAAAAACAGGACACTATCAATGACTTACAACATGAAAATGAGTGGCTTCGTGCTGAAATGTTCAACGCTAAACAACGTTATAAAGAATTGTTTGAGTCTATCAAAACAACACGTGACCAAAACAATGAGAAAGTCACCTCTTTGTTAAATGAAATTGAGAATCTAAAGACCATGGTGAAGGGTAAAATGCCCGTTGCTTCATGTGATCATGCAATTTCCAATGTACATGTTTGTAATAAATATGAGTGCAATGCTGTGAATGTTTCTCCTCCCCTTAGGAACAATAAGTTAGTTCATAATAACTATCTTAGAAATCTTAAGGATTGTCTGGCCATACTTAGAGAAACCGTTGAAGATAAGAGGATTTCTAAACCACTTGATGATGTTATTATTGGTGCGTGCTTCCTCACTAATAGGGCCCAGGAATTATTAGAATATGCCATAGGATCATGTCCCAAGAATGATACCAAGTCGGATAGGACAACTGCATTGCACCCTCTCAGTGGCAACAAGCATGTCACAGTTGACTTTCCCCAAACCATGCCACAATTCCCCATCTTGATCACCAGTAAACAAGTAGCAACTAATCAGACTAATGTTCCCATCATTGCTTCTACAGGAGTAAAAGGTGTATCTTATGCTAGCAAGTCACAGCCTAAGTGCAATACAAAGAATGATAGGACTTTGCCGGCTAAGAGCTCACTTATGAAGGAAGTAGAAGAATCATCTAGGAACAATAAAGTGTTGCTTAGTGAAAGGAATCGTGTTGATTCAGACATTTGTGTGAAAAATGATGTAATTAATTCGAATTCTGATGCTATTTGTAAGACGTGTAACAAATGCTTATTTGATGGTAATCATGATGTATGTGTTGTGTCTGTTCTTAAACCCACTATACAATCACCAGTTATGAATGTTTCTCGTATTAAACGGGCAAAACAAGTATGGAACAAAACAGGAAAAGTTTTCACTAATGTTGGTTATCAATGGAGACCTACTGGAAGGAAACTCACTCTGAGGGAAAAGTGCCCAGTGACTAGGATTACTAACTCTAGGGTCATGCCTATTAGGAAGTGGAGACCTACTGGTAGACTATTTCCAATAGAAGCAATAAATACCACTCCTAGGTCTAGTGCATCAAAATGTGAACACTCCAGTGAGATACCTGTTACTTATGATAATCCAATATTTGTGTGTTCTAACCAAACGGACCCCAACTGTGTGTGGGGCTCCAGCTTTTTCAGTTATCCACGATTGTCTGATTTCAAATGCAGGTCGTACAAATCGTCCTTTGGTATTTGGACTCAGGCTGCTCAAAACATATGACTGGTGATCGCTCAAGGCTCAAGAATTTCGTGGAAAAGTTTATTGGTACGGTTAGGTTTGGGAATGACCATTTTGGTTCTATAATGGGTTATGGTGATTATGTCTTTGGAGACAGTGTTATATCCAGAGTCTACTACGTGGAAGGACTTGGGCACAATCTATTTTCTGTTGGTCAATTCTTTGACTCAGATCTCGAAGTCGCCTTCAGAAAGCACACCTGTTTTGTTAGAGAATTAGATGGTGTTGATCTTCTCAAGGGGAGTCGGGGCACTAATCTTTACACCATCTCCATCGAAGATATGCTACGATCCTCTCCAATTTGTCTCCATCGAAGATATGCTACGGTCCTCTCCAATTTGTCTACTCTCTAAAGCATCCAAGAACAAGTCATGGTTGTGGCATCGTCGTTTAAACCATTTGAACTTCGGTACCATCAATGAACTTACACGTAAGGATCTTGTTCGAGGCTTGCCTAGACTTAAGTATGAAAAGGACCATCTGTGTTCCGCCTGTCAAATGGGCAAGAGCAAAAAGCATACCCATAAACCCAAAACTGTCAATTCAATCATGGAAGTTCTTCATACTCTTCACATGGATCTTTGTGGACCAATGAGGATTCAAAGTATCAATGGAAAGAAATATGTGCTGGTGATTGTTGATGACTACTCTCGATTCACATGGGTGAAATTTCTACGATCTAAAGATGAAACTCCAGAAACCATCATCAAGCTCATCAAGATGTTGCAAGTCCGCCTCAACAAAACAGTTAGAGTCATTTGTACTGATAATGGAACAGAATTTGTGAACAGACAACTTACTCTGTGTTATGAAGGGGTCGGGATTTGTCATCAAAAGAGCATTCCACGAACTCCTCAACAAAATGGAGTCGTTGAAAGACGCAATCGCACCTTAGTTGAAGCTGCTAGGACCATGCTCATCTTCGCCAAAGCTCCTCTATTTCTTTGGGCTGAGGCGATTGCCACCGCATGTTACACACAGAACCGATCCTTGATACATCCTCTCCACTGCAAGACTCCCTATGAACTGGTTCATGGCAGAAAACCCGATCTTTCGTTTCTTCGAGTTTTTGGTGCACTTTGCTATCCAACTAATGACAGTGAAGACCTTGGGAAACTCAAGGCCAAGGCCGACATTGGCTTCTTCGTTGGCTATGCTCCAGAGCGAAAGGGGTACCGAATCTACAACAAACGTACCAGAGATAGAATGGAAACAATCCACGTTACTTTCGATGAGCTGACTGAGCAACCGGTTCCTGGACAATCAAGTTCTGGACCCGTACCTAACCTGTTGTCCCCTGGACCAATTAGTTCCAGGCTTGTACATAATCCCATCCCTGCTGCTCCTTTTGTACCTCCTACAAGTGAAGATTGGAAGAAACTGTTTGACCCAATGTTTGATGAATACTTTGAACCTCAACAGATGAATGCTCCTGAAGCTGCAATGGTTCAACCACCAGATGGGGTGGTGAATGATCAAGATGACAATAACGGTCCATCCACTTCATTGTCATGGGATTCTGAAGCACCCGCCATCAGTCAATCGGTTAGCATGTCTAATGTCCAACCTTCACTTGCACATAGAGCGGCAAATGTAGATAATACATCTGAAGTAAATCCTTTTGCTCCACCTGATAATGAGCCATTTGTTAACATCTTTGCCCCTGAACTATCAAATGATGTAACATCCTCTGACGAATCTAACACGGCTACCTCAGTTCCACATTCTCAACCCCATGAATACCTTCGAAAATGGACCAATGATCATCCTATTGACAACATTATTGGGAACCCTTCACGTCCAGTATCAACCCGCAAGCAACTTGCAACCGACGCATTGTGGTGCTTCTTCAATTCTGTTCTTTCTAAAGCTGAACCAAAAAGCGTCAAGGATGCAATGTCTAAACACTCATGGTTCACTGCAATGGTGGACGAAATTCATGAATTTGACCGACTGGATGTCTGGGAACTAGTACCACCTCCCGAGTGTGCTATGATCATTGCTCTCAAATGGATATTCAAGGTTAAACTTGATGAGCATGGAGATGTTTTGAAAAACAAAGCTAGGCTTGTGGCTAAAGGATATCGACAAGAAGAAGGTATTGACTTTGAAGAATCCTTCGCCCCAGTTGCTCGAATAGAAGCCATAAGGATCTTTCTCGCTAATGCTGCAAGTCAAAACATGGTGGTTTATCAAATGGATGTCAAGACCGCATTCTTAAATGGGGATCTGAAAGAGGTGGTGTACGTATCTCAACCCGAAGGTTTTGTGGATCCAGAACGCCCTAATCACGTGCACCGATTAAAGAAGGCTCTATATGGGCTTAAACAAGCACCCAGGGCATGGTACGACACCCTGTCTAAATTTCTTCTGGCCAACAAATTCTCCAAAGGCGTTGTTGATCCTACCCTCTTTACCAGAAAAACAGGCAAAAACCTCCTACATGTACAAATCTGTGTCGATGACATCATCTTTGCCTCATCTGATCCCTCCGAATGTGATCGTTTCTTTCAAGAGATGAGCTCCGAATTCCAAATGTCTATGATGGGTCAAATGTCATTCTTTCTAGGACTGCAAATTTCTCAAAACCCCAATGGCATATTCATCAATCAATCCAAATACGCCAATGAAATTTTGAAGAAATTTGGATTCGACTCCAGTGATTCAGTTGATACTCCTATGATAGAACGATCAAAGCTTGACGAAGATGATGTGGGAATTCCGGTCGACCAAACCATGTATCGAAACATGATTGGCTCTTTAATGTACCTTACTGCAAGCAGACCCGACCTTCTATTTGCAGTTTGCATTTGTGCCCGGTATCAATCCAAACCCACCAAGAAACATTTGGAAGCTGTCAAGAGAGTCTTTCGATACCTTAAAGGAACAATCCACTTGGGCCTTTGGTACCCTAAAGAAACTTCTATGGCTCTCACAGCATATTCGGATGCTGATCATGCTGGATGTCAAGACACTCGTCGCAGTACATCTGGGGGTGCACAGTTTTTAGGAAATAAGCTAGTCAGTTGGTCTTCAAAGAAACAAATGAGTACATCTATCTCCTCCACTGAAGCTGAATACATTGCTATGTCATCATGTTGTGCTCAGATCCTCTGGATGCGATCTCAACTTTCTGACTATGGCTTCATCTGCAATAAGATTCCTATGTACTGTGACAACAAAAGTGCAATTGCCCTCTGTTGCAACAATGTCCAGCATTCAAGAACTAAACACATTGACATTCGATATCACTTCATCAGGGAGCAAGTTGAGAAAGGAATTGTGAAACTTTACTTTGTGAGGACTGAGTTCCAACTAGCCGATATCTTCACCAAAGCACTTTCTAGGGAACGGTTTCACTTCATCCTCCCACGCCTTGGTATGAAGAGTCTCACACCTGAGGATCTCAGATGTCTTCAGGAAGATCAAGAGGAGTAAAGGGGTTGCTTCACATATCCTTGTATAGTATCAAATCAAAAAGAAAATAGAAACATATAAAACCTAAAAAAAAAATAAAAAAATTAAAAAAAAAATAAAAAAAAAAAAAATCTGAAAAATCACAAAAACTCAAAAATATATATATATATATATATATATATATATATATATATATATATATATATATATATATATATATATATATATATATATATATATATATATATATATATATATTCTTCTCTCGACATGTCTCTTGTATAATCGATATTATGTATGTTTCTAGAAATGTCATTCAATAATGACACGGAATCATACATATGCTTGAGCAAGAGTTTTTCGGTTTCAAATAAAGTTCTTTTCAAAAACATGTCGTATCTCAAAACATTCTTAAAATATGGTTTGCTATTACTTCAGATAGCAACCCGGTTTTCAAAACTAAGGAAAACACGTCGCCAAAAAGACGGTTGTTCCTAACAAAGGGTGCCGTTCATCCGAGCGTGAATTACTTTATATTCATGCATCATCGATCTAATGTACGCTTCAGTGCATTATTTCTTGATAAAGAAGAGAAATCTTCTTTTTATTGCCAAATACTTTCCCTTCTATGATTTTTCCGGAAAGTGTTTGTGCAAAACTTGGTGGTACCATGAGATTTTGATTGAAAATCAATTTGAACTCAAAGTTTGATAAAATTTTCACTCAATCAATGACGTTAATAGTTTATGAAAATATTTAGGCTTTAAAATCCGTCATTGATTGAGGGGGAGAGTGATTTCTCAAAATTTTATGTATCATCAAAACTCCCCACACTTCGTACATAAAACAGTGCAACAAAAAGATTTGTGATGGTTATGTGTCAGAATGTGTAAATTTTCAAAGAGTTTTCGTAAAAACTTCGAATATTTTGATAACTCTTCAAATCTGACACATAACAACCTCCCTCATAGTTTGAGGGGGAGCAAGAAAAAGTTCCGTTTATCAGACAATATTAAAAATTAACCGCATTTCTCTCCCAAACGTTTTCTAACTTATTTAAATCAATTGAGATCAAAAATCTCGAAAGATTTGAAATTTTTGATCGGGGGAGAGAATGTGATTTAAATATGAAATCTGATAATCAAATGTGATCTTTTGGACTCAATAATAGGCTCCCACATATGTGCTAAACTCTTTCGTATACCGATGCACATATTGAGGGGGAGCAAAGGCGTTTGTGGAAGTAATACCAAAGACCGACCATTTATCTTTATGCATGGAGTTATAAGGTTGGTTAAGGTTAGGTATGAATTCCCATGATCCACCAGAACCGGAAGGATCTTCCCAGGGACAATCCATAGATAGATTAGAAGTCCTTAGGAATGATTATGAAAAAAGGAGTAAAGTGAGAAAGGGAAGAGTGCGGACTGAGATAGAGCTAGGACTGGAACAAACCCAACAAGGTTCTAGTGATGAAGTCTCGGTAAGCACTGAAGGGGTTAAAGAATGAAAAAGAAATGAAATGAGAAAGGGTGAAAAGAAATAGCCCTCCATATATTCAACCTTAGGGCAGAAACCGGGTTCAATTCATAATCTACTGGCGGTTACTAAGGTAACACCGGTATTGAAGACAAGACGTCATGGACCCAGTGACGTACTGCACTAAAACTTCCCAACCACTCAAGTTCTCTTAAAAGAGCTTGTTTCAATCTTACAGGGAACCCTGTGCAATGTATCGACCGCTCATTGCGAGTTATGTTGATACCTAAAACAGGAGACGCCTCCCCAGTCTCCAGGAGCGGATCAAAACGCACTATCAAGTCTAGAGCCAAAGAGATCATCCATAAATCTCGTTAGGACACATTCCAAATATGCTTATTGTTTCACATAATGTGGAAAATAAGATAAAATATTTAGAGTCCTACGCATTATCCTTGTGGTATTGCCAGAACATCCGAGTGATATGAAAATATTCACAATGACGATGGAAATCCTTCTAGAGCGAACACCACTCAAGCTCTTGGTAGGTGACATGTGAGATCCACCTTGGATCAATGATCAAGTGACAACTGGAAAGCAACAATGGTGCGATTCAAATTTGAATCAAACTTGTTCCAGGATATGGATTGACGGATACTTTTGCCAAAACCTCTCAATGTGCTCACCAACTTATCTTTCGAGCACATCGATTGTGTAATATCTTTCAAACAAAAGTATTTTTGATGGAAATGCGATTCAAAGTATAAAACTCTCGTCGTGTCTCACAAATGTTTATCATATGTCACGCGAGTGATTTCTATAAATCAATTTCTCATCAATCCGTGAATATCTATTCACCGATTCACTCTATCGTGCTGTCTGCTTTGAGACGTTCCGGTATGAGAACATGCTAAGTATGAAGATTCCGAAGTGGATTCTTTGGAAAACTCATTACTACAAGCTGGAAATTCCTGTCAAGGAGAGTCTTCTTTAAAAGAGACTCTACCTGATCACAGGTCGGTTTTCATAAAACCGGAGGATAGTCTGACCTCGCAGAACGAATGACAAAGCCATATTCGTTCTCTATCTTTATTGCTAACTGTTTTATTTCAGGGACACATATAAAGATGGCGTAGATGGCTCCAGTTTCCAGCTGAATCGGGTCAATCCACACCTCATGCTCACACATCCTCCACACTATCAATAAAGATGAGAGACTTGCTACAACAAATGTTGAGAGACTACTAACAACGTTTCCGCAACTCTGATGAAAAAGTCTCCTGATCTACAACTTTGAATGCAACGTTTCCAGATATAGAAGGGTGTGAGCATGATGGTCCTTAGTCACTACATCACATGAAGGCGATACTACTATGGATGAGCTTGGAGATTTACTTTGGCTGATGATCTCAAAGGAAGCTCAAAGATCATATATCACAAAGGAGCTCTAATCACAAGTTCATTTGCTTGAAGTACAAAGTGTGAAGAAAAGTGAAGAATCAGATCCTACGAGCTACAAAGACTAAAGAATGCTTAAAGACCAAAGAGCTTAATTTCAAAGGTGACCTCGCTTAGGGGGAGATTGTTAGGAATACAAATATTCCTGTAAAAGTCTCGGTCACCTAATGATTGTAATAGCATTAAGTTAGCTCGTAGTTAGTTTGTTTATTAGTTAATTAGTATTAGATTAAGTAACACCGTGGAAGAAGGAACGGGTCTTTACCCACTGTATGCCTGATCCACAGCCCGGGAGTGGGCGTAATATTGTAACTATAAATACCCCTCTCCACATGTGGAGAGGGTTGGACCTTCATTCATTTTCAATCTAACCTTTTCTCTTTTTCTTTCAAGGTTCCACTCTTTCTCTCTTTTCCTCCCTCCCCCTCATTTCTACGCCTCAGTCATCACCACTTGATCATGTTTCCAACATAGTTAGTATTCTACAACTTTCCTCATCCTTGGTGAGTTTAGTTTCCGTGGACATGGGAGTTTTGATTGGTTTCGAATCTTCTAATCCAAATTACTTAAGCATGTCCTTAATATATTTAGATTGGTTAAAGAAGATACCATCTTCTAGTTGTTTAATTTGGAGTCCTAGGAAAAAGTTGAGTTCTCCCATCATACTCATTTCAAACTCGTCATGCATGATTTTTGAGAAATCCACACATAATTCTTGACAAGTTAAACCGAATATAATGTCATCAACATAGATTTGGACTATGATAATATGTGAATCTTTCTTCTTAGTGAAGAGAGTATTATCAACTAAGCCCATGGTATACTTATGGCCAACTAGGAAGGTTTTAAGTCGATCATACCATGCTTTTGGAGCTTGCTTAAGTCCGTAAAGAGCCTTTTTAAGTTTTTAAACATGATTTGGTTTTTCAAAATCGATGAAGCCCGGTGGTTGAGCAACATACACTTCTTCATTTATGACTCCGTTTAGAAATGCACTTTTGACGTCCATTTGAAAGAGTTTGAAATTGTGTGCACATGCATATGCAAGTAAGATTCTAATTGACTCGAGCCTAGCAACCGGAGCAAAAGTTTCATCGTAGTCAATGCCTTCTTGTTGGTTATATCCTTGTGCAACTAGCCTAGCTTTGTTTCTAGACACAATTCCATTTTCATCCATTTTATTACGAAATACCCATTTTGTTCCAATTATAGTTTGACTATTTGGTTGAGGAGCTAATGTCCATACATCATTCCTAACAGATTGGTTTAACTCTTCTTGCATTGCAATTACCCAAGACTCATCTTTAATGGCTTCATTAATGTTTTTAGGTTCAATGGTTGACACGAAAAAAAAGTAGTTGCTTTCATTTTGAACTTTTGACCTTAGTGTTCTTTCGTTAATGTTGCTTATGACACCATCTAATGGATGACTTTTAGATTCTTTGACATTGACAAGTTCTTTGTTTAATAGTTTATCTTCCTTGTCATTACCTAAAATCTCTTGACTTTCTATTACTTGGCTTTCAACTAAGTCATCATCTACCAAAGGTGATGTCTTAGAGGGAGGTGGACTCTCGTCAAATGTTACGTTCAACGATTCCTCGACTCTTAAAGTTACTTTGTTCAAAACAATGTAAGCTTTACTATTTTGTGAATATCCAAGAAATACACCTTCATAAGACTTTGGGTCAAATTTGGTGAGATAATCCTTGGTGTTAAGAATGAAACATTTACTCCCCAAATACTCTAAAGTATCCTAATGTAGGCTTTTTACCTTTATATAGTTCATAAGGAGTTTTATTCAAAAATGGTCTAATTAAGACTCGATTTAAAATGTACGTTGATGTGTCAACGGCATTACACCAAAACTTTTGTGGAATGTTTTGTTCATTAAGCATTGTTCTACTCATCTCTTGCAATGTCCGGTTTTTACATTCTACTACACCATTAGATTGAGGAGTACGTGGAGCCGAAAAGTTATGAGTAATACCATTAATATCACAAAAGTTTCCTAATTGAAATTCATTATCAAATTCACGACCGTGATCCGTTCTAATAGACACAATATTAGACCCTACTTGATTTTGAATTTTCTTTCTTAGAATCTCAAATTTATCAAAAGCTTCATTTTTACTTTTCAAAAATTTTGTCCAAGTATATCTTGAGTAATCATCAACTATGACCAAAGTGTAGAAGTTACCTCCATAACTTTGTATAGCGGATGGACCAAATAAATCCATATGCAAAAGTTCTAGACACCTAGAAGTAGAAACCAAGTTTTTAGCCTTATGGCTACTACGGACTTGTTTACCAACTTTGCAAGCATCACAAAAGTGTTGGTCATATTTCAACTTAGGTAGGTTTCGAACTAAGTCTTTAGAGGAGAGGTTTTGGATTAGTCTCATGTTGGCGTGTCCTAAACGTCTATGCCATAAAGTTGAAGATTCATCTAATGAGGTAAGACAAAGTTTGTCTCTAGATGTTGAATCCATCTTTATGACGTATACGTTGTTCTTAAGGACACCTTTGGCTATGGTTATACCATCTTTAAGTATTTTACTTCCATTTTCACTAAAAAGGACATTATACTTATTACGACAAAGTTGACTAATACTAAGGAGATTAAAACCTAAGTTATCAACATGAGCTACATCATCTATAAAAATGGAGTCATGAGAGATTGTACCTTTTCCGATGATTTTGCTCTTAGCTTTACTACCAAACGTAACATTACCTCCGTCACATTTGTGAGAAGTAGTGAAGAGGCTTTTGTTACCCGTCATGTGCCTTGAACAACCGCTATCTTTAATCCATTCATCCGGTTCCAAACAAACTTTGAGGCACACCTATTTTATGAAAAACACTCAAACATTTGGTCCCCAATTTCTCATGGGTCCATTTTGGTTAAGCATACCATTAACTTGTTCCAAGTATGACAATAGAACATAAGGGTTCGATGACATGTAATTTGGAGTTTGGTAATGTCTAGGAGTGTTTTGGTTCCAAACATGTTGGTAGTTTGGTTGAGCGTTGAAGTTGCTCTTTGGAAAGGGGCGTTTAGGAATTTGAGTCTTAAGTCTTGGTTGAGTAGTCTTAGCTCTAAATTCGTTTTTACTAAGTCCTACTCCAGTTTTAAAAGCAGGTTTTGTTCCATTTTTATACGTAATTTTAACTAATTTTGAACGATCCGATGTGGATGGTGTTACTGCTGCAGCAGACCTGGCGGAACCTTCGGGTCCAACGGGCGGAACCCTGGATTGGGTTCCGTCTGTTCCGCGGGCTACTGTAGCAGTTTTGTTAGTTTCTTGTGCATTCTTTTCTTGTTTCATTTGACCCTTTAACGTTTCTATTTTCATGAATCCTAGACCTGTTTTATCAAAGGGTGACTTTTGAATTTTCATAATTTCATCCGCACAAGAAATGCTCTTATCAAACTTCTTAAACTTTGTGGTTTGTTTTATTAGATCATTTTGAGTAATTTTAAGTTTCTCAACTTCAAGTTTGAGTTCTTCACATGATTTGCAAGATGTGTCAATACCTTTACTCCTTTCTAATCTCTTAGCTTTTTCTTTTAATTCATAAACTTCATTTTCTAAAAACTCCTTTTTAGTCTTCAAAAACTTATTTTTGTTTATGATTTTTAAGCTCAATTCACAAAGTTTGTTATATTCTTTTTGTAAGGTGTCATCATCAATAGAGGAGTAAGATGAGTCGGAGAGTACCTCATTTGAGTTGTGAGCCATGAGAGCAATATCATCATTCTTTGGCTCATCGTCATCACCTTCATAGTCACTCCAAGCACCACCCACAAAAGCTTGTTGAGGTTTGCTCTTGGGTGGTTTTGGACATTCTCCTACAAGATGACTTGTGTCTCCACACCTATAACATTTTCTTTCAACTTTTCCTTTCCTATCATCACGATCTTTTCGGAAAGTTTTCTTGTCATCTTTAGGTTGCCTTACAAACTTTCCTCTTCTATGAAAGAACTTCTTGAAGTCTCTAACGGGCATAGCATATTCCTCATCATCACTATCTGAAGTAGATTATTCATCATCACTTGATTGGACTCTAGCTTTCAAGGCAATGGACTTAACTTTTTCTTTCTTGCCTCTAACTAGTTCCGAATCTTTTTCCATTACCATTTCATGAACCTTGAGGTTTCCAATTAGCTCGTCAAGTGACATGCTTGAAAGATCTTTGGATTCTTTAATTGCCATCACTTTTGCTCTCCACTTCGGATGGAGTGCTCTAAGAAATTTCCTGACAAAGTTCTTACTACAAAAAGATTCATCAAGTGCTTTAAGTGAAGTAATAATAGTGTTAAACCTAGCAAAAGCATTATCAATAATCTCATCTTCGGAAATAACAAATTGTTCATATTGTTGAACAAGAAGATCAATTTTGTTATCTTTAACTTGTGAGTTTCCTTGATGAGTGACAATTAAAGATTGCCAAATATCTTTGGCGGTTTTACACATAAAGACTCTTTCATATTCTTTCTTAGGCAAAGCATTGTAAAGCATCATTTTAGCTTCATTATTTTTACCAATCAATTTCTTTTGATCATCATCTTTAATGTTAGTAACTACGTTATCACCATCAATGATTATATACCATAAATCTATATCTTTAGATTTCACGTAAGTTTCAAAACGGTTTTTCCAATATATAAAACCATTTGCTTCAAAGAGTGGTGGTCTTTGCATAGATTGCCCTTCTTTGTAATTTTCAAAATCCATAGATCATTTCAAGTTTTAAAACACAATATATTTTAAACGCTTGAGTAACGTAGCTCTTGATGCCAATTGTGGAAAACTAGAAGGGGGGGTTGAATAGTTTACTGTTTAAAATCTTTTTAACTTGTTTAGTTAGCTTTGAAACTTTCCGTTTGATCAAAGATATATACACAAACACAATATATAACATGCAAGTAAATGAAAGAAACGATCAAACCACAACACGAGTATTTATCGTGGTTCGGCTACAAGGACTCTTTTTCCTTGTCCTACATCCACGCCCCGAGTATCCAACTCGAGAGTTTCTTTCACTAGTCAACAAGCTCCTTTCACCGGCGGAGAAAACCTTACACGTCGCTTATACTTTTACCGACACTAAGCTAGATGTCGAGTTCTTTACCAAGGGTACAACCACTCCCGTTAGTTCTTTTACAAGGGTACAACTACTCCCGATATACTTTGTATTTTGAGTACTAAAATACTAACCGATCACTACTGAAAATACACAATCAAATAAAGTGTAAACTACACAAGTCTACACAATGCTAAGCTAACAAGTCTTGCAATGTTGTGTTGAATACTTGTTACTTTTTATGAACTCGTGAATCTCTTTGCTACAAAAAGAAACTTCACATATGAAATGTTAAAGGGTTAGATGAAAGAATGAATGAATGTGTGTAAATATGATGTAGAGTGATTAGCCAAAAATCAACTTGTGGCTTGGTATTTATAGCAAAGCCTTCTGCAGGCCTGGCGGATACGGTGGAACCCTCAGATGGGTTCCGCCCGTGTACTCCCAGGGTTCCGTCGGGCTTGCAGTTGGTTTTGCAATAAATCTTGCAAACCAAACAATGTCACATCTCATTACACCTTGTAAACCAAACAATGTAACATCTCATTACCCCTAGTCAAACACATAACTTGCAAGCAAACATAAAGTTAGCCAAGTACACTTTCTTTCCATAAATGTATATTGACAAAACTTGCCATAAATGTGATGTGACATTTCTATTTTAAGAAATAAAAAGTGTTGTGTTTTATGAAATGTAAAATGTAGCAAAAGTCTAGTTTATGCAAGTCTTTAAAACTAAGATTATGTTTTACTTAGAAACTAAAGTTTACATTTTGTCGTTAACAAAACATAGCAAAGATCGTAAAATATAAATAACGTTTTTAGGCGATATTTGTATTAACAGAAGTTTTGCCCGAAAGTAATCGGTGGTGGTCGAAGCCGCGGCCCAATATTGTCCCTAGGGGCCTTTCTTGGCGTTCTATAATCAAGTTTCAAAGAGAGGATTGGCCACTTCTTTTTGGGGTTTACGATCCTGATGTAAGTTGTAACACATTATTTTAATTTACTCCTTTTTCATTTTATTTTTTTATTTTATTTTTATTTTTTTTTATCATCTTTATCATAACTTACATCATATTTGAATTTTTTGTAACATAGTTCCAGCAACGTCAACTATCCATTTCTGTCACAGCACTAGAACGCCAAGAAATGCATTGGAAATCTAGCAGACAGTTTTTTGAGGGAGATTGCCCTACTGATGTTTTACAGTCGAAACAGTTTAAGAAGAAGATGCACAGACACAAGCCACCACGAGTACCAGCTAGAAAAAATGCACCACAAGCTCCACCCACTTCACAGGTTGATAGTAGTAGTCTACAAAAAGTTTTCGATGAGATAAATCAGTTGAAGACAATAATGATGTCGTCATTGGTATTTCGCTGTATTTAATATAACAACAGACATGATATCTTTTTACGATAGCTTTGAGAGTCTTAATATCCGTTACCAAGACTACTTTCAAGAAATGAAAAACAGTCTTTCAGAAAGATTTCCTCAATTCTTGCATAAAATTGGATGGTTTGAGTCTAGAGATTTTGATCCGAGTAGTTATCAGATTACTTTTCATCATCCTAGCAATGTCCCTCAACAGTCTGGTCATTTCGGTGATTGTAGGCCACTTATGCTATTGTTTATGAAAACGCTTATGTGTGATTTTAGAGTTAGACAGGTGGCCGATACAACTTTACTTGGACGCAATGCTCGAGAGACCATATTGCATGAATTGTTCGAAGGTGTAGTTCCATTTGTACCTACGCGATCTATTGGTGAACCGATTCCTATTAATTTAGTGCTTTAGTAGCTAGATGTTATTTTGGATATGTTTTATTAGTGGTTCGGTGATTTGTTAGCATTTTGTAATTTTAGCTTGAAAACAAGAACTATTGTTATGTTTACTTTAGTTACTTTTTATTATTATTTGGTACGTGGGGATCGCACCAGGCTTTACCTCTCAAGGGATCTTGAGAAGCTTACAACCCCCACCAGGCAGTATACCTGATCGATGTAGTATAGTATAATGACAAGTACCGGGGGATTGATCGTTCAGCTAGGAATAGTGTCGCTAGGATTAGAAAAACTAAATACTAGATCTAGAGATGAGGGATGATTCTTTTTGTATTTTTATATTTTTTTAGGAAAGCAAGTAAAAATCTCGGGCTTGAAGGATTTGGGCGGAATTAGCTGCTAGTCAACTAACCCAATACTAAAGATGCAATCAAAATAAAATACTAAAATGAAAATAAAATTATATTAAACTAAAGTTGTGAGCAATATGTGGGAAAATGTGTTTACTTAGATTTCACTACTCCCTAGATATCTTTTACACGTTAATTACTTGTTATAGTTGCGTGGATGACGGATTGTATTCCTTAATACCATTCATAGGGTGGCGTACTTACTTCCCCAATCCTATGAGTGCCTACTTCACTCCTATGTCGAGCCTGCAAGAAGCTCTTAACATGGGATCATTAGAATTTACTCATGCATTAAATACAACCAATAAAACCTAGTACACATCGGTTCATGTTTCCTAAGACGTTCAAGCATGTTACCATTTGGAGATCTGCCAGTTTTCTTAAGCCTAACATTGAAATCATTCATCCAATAAAACCATAAACAAGTAATCAACACATAATCAACATCTAGGTTTCATTAGATCTAAGCAAACACAAGATAGATCTAGCCTAGCATGTTGAAATCAAGACAAGCACAAAATATAGACAACCAACACATAGACATATTGATTGAATTAAGAAAAGACTTATCTCAATAGCACATGTAAGGTTTCAAGGGTTGAAAACCCATGAAAAGCTGTAAAATTCGTACAAGGTTCGGCCCTAGGGTTCTCCACACAAGTTCCTTTTTTAATGAATGAAAATTAGAAAACTATATATAGATTTTAGAGGCTGACGGCGTCAAGAACAAAGGTGTGACGCCGTCATCTCGCCGCCAAATAATTCCTCGGACTGCCTTAATCTACATCTGACGCCGTCATGTTGTCCACTTTTGCAGGCCGTCACGCATTTAACTCTTGACGCTCTACTTGTGACGCCTTCATGTTTGTACTGGGTCGTCATGATATTTACTCTTGACGCCGTCAAATTCTTCCTCTTGACGCCGTCACACACTGTTCCCAGCATGGAAAATTAAGTCTTTGGCGTTTTCTTCACTTTTATGCTCGAAAAACGTCCGAATTGCTTCCTTTTCCAGATTTCACTCTCAAAGTACCTAAAATCACAAAAGGAACGATTTAGGGCAATATTTGATCAAACAAATTCAATTCCGGGCTTAAATGACCCCCTAAAAACGGATCATTTTTCGCCTCATCATTATTGTTATGTTACTTTAGGTTTATTGATGAAAAATGTCAATAAAAATACCAACTCACTAAAATATCAACAATAATTCAACAATTACTTTAGGTTTATTGAGATAAAGTTCAAAGTTGATGGTTGGTTATTCACATTTAATATACACTGACCATATTACTGACCAAAGTTGTGAGATAAAGTTCATATTTAATATTCACCGAACAAAGTTGATGGTTGTAGAAGTTATTCACATTTAATATTCACTGGCCAAATTACTGACCAAAGTTGTGAGATAAAGTTCAAATTTAATATTCACTGAACAAAGTTGATGGTTGTAGAAGTTATTCACATTTAATATTCACTGGCCAAATTACTGACCAAACTTGTGAGATAAAGTTCCTATTTAATAAAACAAATTACCAAAATGAACCTCCTCATATACAATTTACGAGAATGAACTCTTTTTCCACCTTTTACCAAAATGGACCAAGCGCACATTTAATTAGTGCGCCAACCATACTATGTGCGCTTTGGAATTTGTTTGTGGGAGTTGAAGATTGAGACATTTACTTGAAAACAACATTTATGACATTTACTTACTTGAAAGCTACTACTCACAACTAAATTGAAATCACAATTCATTCTCATTTTTTCTTATCTTCATCAACATCACATTCACCAACATCACTTTACCAAAAAAGAAATTGGTTCTTGCATGTAATATATAATGGAATGTGGTGCGCTGAACTTGTTTGTATGAGTTGTGCGCTTGTGCGCAGGATTTTGTGTTTTTGTAATTTTTTTAATAAAATTTATTTTCTTTTTATAAAATTAGGAGCACAAAAATTTAAATGGGTGAGTTGCGCTTGTGCGCATTAATTTGGATTTTGTGTTTTTGTAATTTTTTTTTAATAAAATTTATTTTCTTTTTATAAAATTAAGCGCACAAAATTTTAAATGGGTGAGATGCGCTTGTGTGCATGGAATTTGGATTTTGTGGCTTTGTAATTTTTTAATAAAATTTATTTTCTTTTTATAAAATTAGGCGCACAAAAATTTAAATGGGTGAGTTGCGCTTGTGCGCATGGAATTTGGATTTTGTGGGTTTGTAATTTTTTTTAATAAAATTTATTTTCTTTTTATAAAATTAGGCGCACAAATTTAAATGGGTGAGTTGCGTTTGTGCGCATGGAATTTGGATTTTGTGGCTTTTTAAATGCTTCCTGCAAATTTCAGTGGCAGGGACCTCAGCTGGCATATCGATACTTGCAGTATTTGTGTCAAAAGCATCAGGCCTAAAGCTCAGCAAGTACACAGGCATGACTTCAATGGAGACATGGATTATCCCAAGCTATGAAAACTCAACATGTTTTTTTTTTTTTTTTTTTTTTTTTTTTTTTTTTTTTTTTTAATTAGGCGCACAAAAATTAATGTGTGAGTTGTGCGCTGTGCGCTTAGAATTTGGATTTTTGTGGTTTCGAGATTTTCTAGTAGTTTATTTTTATTTTTATAAAATCATGCGCAAAAAATAAAATTTATGAGTTGTGCGCTATGTGCTTGGCTATTGGATTTTGTGGTTTTAAGTTTATTTTTATTTTGGATTTTGTGGTTGTGCGCTGTGCACTTGGGATTTGGAGTTTGTGTTTTGTTTTGTTTTTTTTGTGCTCGGTTGTAACACATGTCAAAATCATATTTGTTGATCAACACATGTCTTCCATTGTATGGCGGCGCAATTTCATAGACCATTTTTGTAATTGAAATACGCGCGAACCATTTTGATAAGATGATATAGAAAAGAGTTCATTTAAGTAATTGAATCATAGATAAATATCCTTATTAAAGACACAAGTTATATAAATTACTCTTGGATTAATTTTTCACATATAACTAATCTATGTTGTGATCTTATTTTTATTACATATAATTTTTGATATCTTGTCTATTTATGGACAATAACGAGGATGGTTGCGAGCCGTTGTGGGGCAGTGGTAAAGTCGTTGTACGTGTGTCGGGTTTTAGTTGCGCGGTTTTTGTTCGTTACTACTTCTTCTTTTTTTTTCTTTTTTTTTTTTTTTTTTTTTTTTTCTTTTTTTTTTTTTTTTTTTGAAATTGTTGTTCTAAAGCCTTTTGAGTAGCAAAGATTAGATAACAGTATATATGTGGGAAAAAAAATTCTTATAGGCCTATCTATGGGCTTTTGTTTTTGGGCTTGTTAGTGATTTCTGTCACTATGCGGTCAATAAATTATAACAAATCAAATTGACGTTATTTAGTATTTATATTAACTAGTGTGGCTACGGCCCGCCGCGTTGCGGCGGGGCGGTGTAGTTATCTAAAAATTTAGCTACGATTTTAGAATGGAATATTTACATAAAAAGTTTTTGCTAGTTTTAAAGTGTCGTTGTAACTTCCAGCCTGTTTCCTAAAGTAGCCATTGTACGTACTGTTAATAAAGTAATAGTAATAAATTTAATAATACAAAGTAATACTGTAGTAGCCATTGCACGTTCCTTGCAGTTTCTTTTATCATACTATCATTCATATTTCATAAGCATACGGCTCATGTATAAAAGAATGGTTATTGGGCTTTGAACTAATATTGGATCTTTTGATGGGCCACGAAAAAAAAAAGTAACTGACGTTTGTTGAACGACGTGTAGCAGGCAAGGGAAATGGAAATGGAGTCCAACAACTAAAACGACACCGTCTATGATGGTGTATTATATATATACTAATTTGTTGTGACTTGATCAAGCCATTGTATCATTTACTTAGAATTGAATTTAACTTTACTTCGGTTTAAGTTAGAGGTATCTAAGTGTACACTGCTAGTTAAGTTACACTGTAGTTAAGCGTTACTGTATTTGTTATTATGGTATCCCACATGAATTTTTTGTTCGTGAACTCAAATATAAGTATACAACTATAAATAGAATATTGTGATCCAAATATCCAATATCCTGGCCAGAAGTCCATCGGTGGGCTGGACCATTTTTAAATAGGCCCAAATCAGATTACACTTTTTGCAGTTTTTTAACATTACGCATGAAACTACTATTTTTATTTTAGTCTTTCAACTTTGCAATGTTTTATAACTTATAACGAAACCATAACGAATAATATGCACTTAAATTGAGGAAAGGGTAAATGCAAAGAAATTTATAGTATTGTTTTAGTCCGAATCTATCAATTATCGAACTTCAAATTTGTGAACTTTTAAGAAGTTAAAATTTAGAGTACTTAACCAAATTTGATACTCCAGTTAAATAGTTAATCTTTGCATTTAGTGCCGCTTACTTTCAAAGAACAACACCTAAATGAACTGATTCTTTATATTTTATTTGTTGCTAATTCGAAGCTTCTTAATTAGAACCACAAAAGTTGGTACCGAAAATTTGCGACCTACTTTCAAAGAACTAACACAAATCATAAAATGATTTATTCTTTTTTCTTCAAATTCTTACCTTTTTCCAAAATCAATAAATAAGAAAAACTAACAACGTCTATTGTCATTTTTGTAGTTAGCCATATAAAATGCATATTCTTTACGTACATACTTATAGTATAGGTATGATTAAAACACATGTTTATTAGCTAGTAGCCAATTGACAACATAATAAAATTTTATTTTGCTAACGAGTATCATAGCTGAGCGAGCAAATGCCCTGTGCGAAAACTTATATGATAACTGAATACGATGGTCAAAAATATATTATACCAACAATTTAAATCCAAAATAAAGTATGATGACCTATCTCAAGTTTTAACAAACATTTTACAACATAAAATTGTATAAGGTTAACAATTTTTGTTGCACGTAAATTTTGAGGCCCAAATATATAATGAGATATATATTTTGAGGCCTTCAAAAATTTGAGGCTTTGTGCGATAGTACACATCGCATACTCTCGTATACGGCTTTGTTGCTAACGATAGCTTTAAGGGCTGTATTTTAGAGACTATATTTTACTACAAATGGTTGTAAGTATATATTCATCCAATCACAATCAAGAGTTAATTAGGCATCAACTATTTCTATTTCATATTTTCTCCACTTTTTCTGTTGTTATCAACTAATGAGAATCACTCATATGTGGGTATTGTAGTAAAGAACTAAAGATTATTTGTTATAGTTAACAAAATCCATAAAGAAATAACATTCTTATATATTTGTGTTCTTCATTCATTGTATTTTCACTATTTTGTCATAAGTGGGGTTTGAGAAAACAATATCTAACAACATTACGGAGAGAGTGATATTGTATTAATATATTTATGATGTAGATCATGTTTTTTATTGTATAAACTAAATCTTCGATACGTGTCCCTTCATAGGCAAATCACTTGGATCAAGTGCACGCATCATTAATGTTATGGTCTTCACCATATTAAGGTTGTATCGATGTGTAGTACTTGCATATGAAACTGTAAATAAAAAGCTCACCGTGATATTCATTTGTACTTCTATAAAAAAGACAGATTATGTTGTTGTTACCATCATTGTCTATAGTGGTATCAATTAACTGAGTTACTCACAGAACTAGTGTAAAATCTTTTTCTAACGTAATATAAAACCCATTATGTTCTAATAATTAATCGTGCATACTTTGTGTAGTTTTGTTGGACATCTGAAACTCATATATTGAAGAACACATAAACTATCCTTAAAATGAGTGGTAAAAACTAAAAACAGTTGATGTTTTTTGCAAGAGATTATTCATGTTTTAAATCTGACTAGATATTACTTTGAAGATAATGGTCGAAAAAAATCACGAGAAACCCCGATTAAACTGCATGCTTCTTAGTTAAAAAATGTTGTCCACCACATGTAAGTTGAGCAAGAAAAAATTCATGCGTCTTATGTCGAAAAACCTATAAAATCTTGATCAAAGTGAGATAAATCAATGTGGGTCCTTGAATGGTTTAAGAAACTTCATATCAGCCCATAAAGTTTTCATGGGAGTGCATTTTCAAATAGATTACTGTAGGCCTTTTTTGACGATGTACATGAGAAAATGCGTGTGAGACAGTTGTAAAAGTGATGGGTTAGTTTTAAGTTGAAGTTTAATTTTTTAGACTTGATCGACATGCTTTTCCATTCCCTTTTAGTTTGCTTTTCAACCAACTGTTTTTCTCCATTTCATTTATTCTTCTCTTCTTTCTCTTCACTCACTGCTTGAGACTCTAGAGAAACCAAATATCACGTATGTCAAACATAATGAACTAGACTCGAGAGATACCAATTTTAGGTATGTGAACATAGTACACGGTGCGAAACGGCGTTTTTCACTTTTTTTTGTATTGCTTCGAAAAGGATACATTCGATACAATAACCAAAAAGTTGTGGTACGTGGTATCAAGTCTAATTAAATAAGATATTAAGATGGGTATTAAATACGTGCAAACTAGGGTATGAATGCGTCTATGCCGTTAATAATAGGTAACACATGAAGTTTCTTGTTAAAGGGTTGAATGTTAGTTCAATGAAAACTTATGTTAAGAGTTCGATATTTTAATCAGCCAATTATGGTTTTAGGATACCAGTGTCACTTTCAAAGATTAGCTACCGTCTTTCTCTTTTGGTTTCTCTAATCAATAAAGTTATGTGAAATTATTTTATTGAAAACATAAGTCATATGTACATTAGAATTATGTAGTCAAAGAATTGTAACGTAAGCTATTTTGTAAACATACCAACATCCAACAAGGCAATGAAGAACGTATCTTAAAATCCAACTATGACGTTTCTGTTTCTAAAGAGTCCAAGAAAACTTTACTATAAGAATTTTTATATATAAGAGTTTTTAAACATTTCATTAAGGGTTTTTTAATTCTATGTCGGGAATAGTTTATGCTGCTTCACATTCTAAGGCTTTCCAGCAATAAATTACGATCTAAATAAATTATTTTATTGAATATGCTTATTTTTATATCTGTACTTTTCACTTATTTCCAGGGAGAAATTATTAAAAACATCACCCTAACAATCATATCTATTGTTTCAACTTGCAACAATAAGTTAGTTACACTTGGTATGATAATACTTAAGAGTTTTGCTAAACATATATAGCTAGCTAATAGCTATTACCCAACTAGAACAACGTTATTTGGGTTCAATTGAAAGGAAATTTAAGACGTACAAGCGCCATAAATACTGAAAATTCTATATATCAGAGCAAATAGCAATATAGTCTATGGACTTTATTTATTACAAGATTGGCAATGATCGCCGCGTTACAGGCGTGCCTATTTTTTGACGGAGGCGATTTTGCAGAAATAAAGTATAAGCAATAAGATAATACGTTAAAAGTTAAACTAAAACCTGAAAAATTAGGGATAGGATAAGCAGTTTGTATAAGCAATTTTATACCAACTCACCAGGTGTATTTATTACGGCTGAACATAGGTAGTAAAGTCTGTTATTGACGGTAGTCACCCATGGAATGTACAAATACAGCCATAAAAGGAAATGCAATAAGATAAATTTTACCTAGTAAAAAGTGTCTTCCGTTGGAGTGCCATTGTCTTCTCATAAGCCAGAAGGTCTTGAAACCCAGAAGCCGTGAACGATCAGCCCACAAAATCTTCATAGTGATCAAAAGCACATATCTTTCGGCACAATGATTCTGCAGCATCCTAGAAGTAGCATCACCAATTGAAGTTATAGTGTTGATAAAAGCATATCACTTTTACACTTCTGGAGATAAGGGAAAAGCTAAATTAGTTTGTTATCCCCAGTCACAACCATAACTCCCAACATATATGTAAAGTGACCATGAACAACTATAAATGAATTAGTGTACTGAATACTAATATAGACAACCACAAATTTGATATTCAGTAAAAAGCCATTAATAATTTTTTTTAAAAAACAACGCTTGTGTTTATGTTCTGTATTGAATACATAAAAAATGGGTTTTTTAATTAATAAGCAATTCACATCAAAAACTGTTTCTGCTATCATTTTGCATTAAGATAAAACACCACTCACTATATAGATTAATTGTTTCTATATACTTTAATCTTAGCTATTTCCTATTTCAAGTGCACCTTGCTTCTTATACACAGCTTATATATGTGATGGCAGGCCGGCCCATTTTTACCCAAAAACCATATTGACTCATTACGCAACTCGTCGCACCAACCCATTTCCCCACCACTACTCAACTAAATCATACCTTCATTAATTCTTGATGATGCCAAGGACCCTTGTCTGACTTCAAGCATCCACCTTCATTTAGGCACGAACAGCTTCTACCAAGAAAAATCAGCAGTTTGCTGTGGATCCAAGCAAAATTGAGGACCCCATATAACAAACGTAAATTTATGTATAAAGATGCAAAAAACAAAATTCGAGTCTTTAATTTCCAACAACTTGTTATGAAAGCTGGTATTTTTATCTGTGTTTTATGCGTCAAGTAGCTACAATAGGAATAGAAATTGTCCTATCCAGGTTTGTGTGGGTTCAAAATTAGACAACTGTCAATTACAACAACAAAAAGAACAGCGATAGTGAAAAGATGAAATATTTATCCACTATTTCTTCACTTTACTCGATTATATATCGATTCACAATGATTAACATACATATTAAACAATGTGAAACTGGTTATTTCATTATCCCAAAGTAATTACTTCTTATTCCGTTATGCTAAAGTTACTATTTGTAGACCACACACTCATGAACTACTTTCTATATATCTAGTTTTTTCATTCGTTCCAAGGCATCTTATATTAAATTGAATTTATCTCAAGTCGCATAATGAAACCATGATTGGAAAATTTTAAACGGACTTGCAAAGTGCCAAGGATTTATCATGTTTTCATCCTAGTTCTGCTAAGAATACATTTTCATCACAATTAAACAGTAATATAACTATGAAAAGATGAATTTGGTACCTTCTCAGTGAACTCTTTTAAAAGCATCATCAACATTCTATCGCCAGTTACTTCTCTGATTCCTCCTCGAATCATATCAAGTAGAAAGATCTTACATTCCTGTCAAACAATTACAAACGCCATTAGGATTATAATAGTCAATCAAATCCACCAAGATACATAACATAACGTACAATTTGTTCAAACTTAGAACGTAACTGTGACGATACTGTTGATGGATTTAGGAGGCAACATCTTGGATTGGTTTGCTCTGAGATCTGGAATTGGTTGCAAAATTAGGAGGCAACATCTTGGATAGGTTTGTCCTGTACAGTTTTCCCAAAAACGAAAAGAAATCAGGTAAAAAGTAAAGGATAACGAAACAGGACTTCAAATAATAGTGAACTAACCTCTAGCGGTTGGCTACCGGAGGTCGTATTTCCATGTGAACAATCACAACCCGCGTATGGTCCTACAGGTACGCCTACAATAATAACAACTATCAATACATCAGCATCATTAGGTAACACCATATTGTAACGTCTAAAATAACGTGTCTTTTTTGTAACAAAACATACCACATTGTTCAGGAGCGCATGCTATAATATCTTTATACTTCATCCAATCACCCTGAAAGCTAACCCTGTAAAGGAAGAAAAAATGGGTCAAATTGTTGTTGCCATTTTTTTTCATTGTCCTATCCAGGCTTGTGTGGGTTCAAAATTAGACAACTTTCAATTACAGCAACAAAAAGAACAGCGATAATGAAAAATTAAGATAATTTGAGTAAGATAGCATACCCATGTAAAGTGGTAAAAGTTTGAAAGCAATTTATGTAGTGCTCTGCACTCCTTTTCGCTTGTATTATATCTTGAGTTGAAGTCTATTCAGAGTTGTTCTCTAAAATATTGGAAGCAAATATATCAGAATATGGTGGTTCCTCCACACCTTGTATCTTGATAATTTGAATAGTAACAACTAATAAGAATGCCATCATCCTCAACTCCTAACACATCCACCAAGCTCTGCATACTCTCAATAATGCTCAATATGCACTCATATTTATTGAAATTGCACATTCCATTTTAGCAGCAAGTTGGGTGACCTATGGGCTGTGTGACAAAGTTAGTATGATTCCTATCAGCAACAATGACTGTTGATGCTCTTAAATATGTCTAACTGCATATCGACTCTTTATTTTTCCATACTTATTACTTCAGCAACAATTTTGCCTTTATATATCCTATATTGCAACTGATATCGGTACACTATTTTCAATTGCATTTAAATTTTAGTAGGGAAGTGGATTAGTGACCTTAGGGTGACAACGATAAACAGCTTTCTCACAACAATAATCGATCCCATCTGTGAGTCATTGGAACAGCTTCCTGCCTTCTGATTCGGCTAATTTACATTTTAATGCTTATAAGAGAAAAAAAAAAAAAAAAAAAAAAAAAAAAAAAAAAAACAGTAAGATTTTATTTGTCATGCAAATCATAAGGTAAAGCAAAGATAGTGCATTGGTTAGTGGTTACAACTACATCGAATGTTCACCTCTGTTGACGATTCAAGATTCACATAAATCTTAGTTTTGTTTGATAAAACCTCAGTTACAAAATTATTACATAACCATTGATACAATAATAGTATCTTTAATAAAAAGCAAAAAGGAATAATAGACAAAGGTTAATCGCAGTTCCTTTTAATACCCGGTGGAGTACCTCATTGAAATACTATCAATGGTAGCAGTAGGCTTCGAACAGTGCCGATGCACATGGTCCTTCAAGACCTGATTCATACATGACAAATGAACAAAACCAAAGTAGGTTGGGTGAGCAAAGCAAAAGCATTTGGCAGCATATATTGGTGGAACACGTACTTGATCAGGGCACCCGGATAGAGCACAGCTAATACATGGAAATTCTTGACAAAGGCGCATTTTCAAACCAAAATTGAATGGCGGCAATCAATCACAACATCTATGATAGAATCGTGGAAAAGTTAAAACGGTATCATCATTTTAACTTATTTAAAAGCAATAATGAAGTATAAGAATGAACCTGAGTGCGTTAAAAAATTTCCCATTCTATGAAAGATTACCGCATTTGAGGTCCTGTTTTCTAATTCAACATTCAGGCATCTGTCAAAAGCGTCACTGAGATGAAAAAAAAGTACATGGCGTAAAAGGAGGGGCATAATCAGTGAACTAAAATCAAAAAAATAAAATAAAAATCAAAGAGGCTCTATTTTTTAATTTGTGAACTGATGCAATACATGACTTCGAAATTCTATAAATAATCAAACCAAAAAAATCATAAAAATCCAAGATTCAAAGAAAATACAAACCCATACGAAAGAGGCTAAGGCATCAGGTTCCGATGTCATTATTGCCTTATCAACGTACATGGATCTATCTTCTTAGCACTGTAATGGTTTACAAAAGAGGCTAAACCATCAATTCCTGGTGTTGTTATTCCCTTATCAATGTACCAGAATACGGTTGAGCAATCGACATGATATATTTGCTCACATTCCGGGCGAAGGTCATAATTCGCAGGAACATTCTATAGTCTTAATAAGAGGAGGTAGAGTGAAAGAATCATGTACTCTATCCTGTGATATCATAACAAAAACAATTGAAAGGTCTTATATATTTTGATACAACAATGGTTTTTGCAGAAATCTTAATGAACAAACACCCAATGACAAATATGAAGCTTTTATTAAAGCCAATTTACCAATCTTCCTTGCCTCCCGTGCATTGATTCTCTTAAACGTACACTACTTACATCGGCCAAAATATTTCTCGACCTCGACACTAATGCAACCCTTCTTTAACCCCAAAACTTGTTTCCTTTCATAACCGGCTGCCACCATTTTCAAATCCTATATTAAAAAAAAAAGTAAAAACTATAAAAGTCCCTTATTTGTGTCTACGATTTCGACAATAAATAAGTACTCCAACATACATCGGAATTTAAAGTAAGTAGCTTACTTTTAGTAATCGGATGCCTGGGTATATTATTCATATGATCAGCAAGCTTGGCATCGGTCGACGCACTATTCACACCAACAGCAATCTCAGGGTACTAATGTTCCATCCTGCAAACAAAATTTAAAAAATTACTCCCTAAATAAATAAATCATAAATACATTTTTCATTCAAGCATTTCATCAAACACTTTGTGTGCAACCAATTTCCTTCATAGACGGTCTTTCATTGGGTGTTTGTGATTACATATCGAAAGGGCTTATTCCTTAAATAAGCATTTTAGCATAAACAACTCCTAAAATTAAAACTTCATACATTTGAATTTCTCAAATAATCAAAACTCAATTAACCTAACTAATTAAAAAAAGTAAAAAAAAAAAAAAAAAAAAAAAAAAAAAAAAAAAAAAATCAAAACCTAAATCTACCTGCTAATTGTTTGATTGTTTCTGGTACATGTGAAACAAACACACTACACAAAAACCTTGGATCTTTCCTCATATGGTACGGATGCCACCAATTGAGGAAGATACCAAAAATTTTACCTCGATTGGTATCTTCCCATGATCCAGCCACAAATCACATCAATAATCAAAGACAAAAGGAGTTGTAAAAATCCAATATTTAAAGAAAACACTAACCTACCGGAAATCTTCATTGCAATTGTTGATCTTGACTAAAACATAACCCGTACGCATTTGTCTGTGTTGAGATAGTTCCAGATATGAGGTGTTATTCTAGGTTATTCTTTCAACTTGGATCATAAGGGGAATCCAATGGATAAGTCGCGTTGGATCAGTTTTGGCTTAGAAAAAATGGCGGGAAACCCAGACGCAAAACGGCGTCGTTTGTCTTTAGATTTAATATAAACTCTAATGATACAAACCATCCGTACGAGAACTAGTCAGAGATGACCAAGTAGTGAAAGGATTGTTACTATAGAATATTACCATTAGAATGTGAGTTATCAAGTTCAAATCATGCTAGATACAAACAACTTGCAAGCGGTAACACAAACTTTTTGAAAAATTAGAGTTTTATATGGTTTAAGTATGTTTGACCGTGGTTTCTGTTGATATAAATAATGCGTAAAAACGTTATTAATATTTTTCGATATCCCTATGTTTTGACGATCACAAAATATAAAATCATTACGTAAATAAGTATTTAGTGACAAAATATCATTATATCCAACTAATTCACTTAAGGTATGAATAAACAAGTGTCTAATACATTTTATGATCAAAGGAAGGTTTATTTACTAAATACAAATAATATAAAATGGTATAAACATTTTATATATTTAAGAAAAAACACTTTTGGTAATTAAAGGAAAATGTTTATTTCATAATAAATATATGAATTCAAAATTTAACCAAATTCAGATAAATTTTCACCAAATAAACTTTCCCCAGAAAAAGACAAAGAATCTGGCCGTTTCATATGGGCGGCCCCCCTTAATTTTAATGGGGCCGGCACACGCTCCTGTGTCAGATTTTTTTTGCCTATAAATACTGGTTCAAATCTGAATTTTTACCTCACCTTTTGCACAAAAACTTTCTGTTCTAATTCTCTCAAATCATTTTCCTAAAACCTTTGATCATAAACATATTAGTTCTTGTTTTCAAGTGATACAATCCATCCTCATTCAAAGTGCAAGAGAAGAATACTTCTTCAACATCGTGTTTACAAGTATTGAAGAGTTGTGTATATAGTTAGGTGTTGTGTAAATTATTTGTAAGGTATAGAAGGTGTGTAATTGATAGATCTAGGTGAGTTAGTAGTCGTGAATAGAAGTAGTGAAGAAATAGTTGTGTTGTGAAGAAGAAGTTGTGAAGGTGTGAGAAGTTGTGTAGTAGTAGTGGTGTGCATAAGTTGTGAAGAAGGTGTGTAGTGGTGTGAGATTGGTTCTAGCTACTATTAGGACTCGACATTTAGCTTAGTGTCGTTAATCGGTGTAAGCAAAAGTTGTGTAAGGTTTCTCCGCCAAAAGGGAGTTCGTTGTGTTAGTGAAGAAAACTCTCGAGTAGGAGACTCGAGGAGTGGAGTAGGGCAAGGAAGGAGACCTTGTAACCGAACCACTATAAATCCGTCGTGTCTTGGTTTGATCTTTCCATCTCTTCCTCATTATTGCATTTACATCTTTATTATTTACATACTCATATATATTTGTATCTAGTTGTAGCTTGTGATATTGTGCTAAAATTGATTTCACACAAAGTTCAAATAAAAGGATCATTCACAAAATAAAGTTTTATAAATAATCTAAAAAGATACAATATATACTTACACATAAACTAGTGAACTTGATCATTTAGATTGAGTAGATTTTTACAATAAATCTTGTATCGAAGATTTTATAAAACTAAGTTTTTAAAATCCAAATTGACGTAAAACTATTCAACCCCCCCCCCTTTCTAGTTTTCCACAGTTTCTAACTTCGTAAATTAGTAAGGCAATAAATTGAAAACCATTATCACTGATGAGTGCTCAAACACTCATCATTTTTGGTCTAATCTGAACTGCAAAACATACAAAAACACTCAGAAATGCATCAAAATACTAAAAATATTTCAAAATTGTGTTTTATATGTTTTAGATGCAAAATGAGCAAAAACAAATGAAAAACGTACAAAGTTTGCATAATTGGCAGTTTCAGTCCCCCAACTTTCATAAAATTACAAAACTAGTCCCTGGATATTCAAAATATGGAAAATTATCACCAAAGTTCCTTTTTAAATCATAAGTTGTCATATTTGGTCCTTTGGTGAAAAATCTCAAAAGTTTTGAAAATTTACAGTTTGGTCCCTGGAGTTTCAATAATTGGCAGATTCAGACCCTGGTGGGATAATTTTGAAAGAAAAATCACTTTTGGTCCTTGGAAAAGTCACAAAAGCCATTTTTAGTCTTTGGGTAAAATGTTTGGAGAAATTACGGTTTTGGTCCCTAAACTTTCAAATTTGACATAAAAGGACCCCGGGATTTCAATTTTTGGGAAATTACAAATTATGGTCCTTTGGTTTTTGGAACTTGACAAGTATGATTTTTTATATAACTTTGTGAAAATAACATTTTCAGCCCCCCAAGTTTCATTAATTACAAAGTTGGTCCTTGTGGTGTTTTGTTAGTTAACCAAACGGACCCTTTAAGTTATATAAACCCAACAACAAAACCAAGCCCACCCAATAATCCAATACCACCCCCTGATCCAGTAACACATCCCCCAAGCCCATACAACCCGGCCCACTCCCCAACCTTTTAATAAACCTGGTCATTTGACCAGGTCAAATGGTCAACATCCAGTCAACAACACCATCTCCCTCACCCCACCTCCATGATTTCTGCAACCCTGCTCCCCCCTCCTCTCCAAAGTCTCACCAACTCACCAACTACAATTAATAACCTCACCTACACCCTTACCTTCCCCCCTCCTCATTTAATACTTCACCAAACCTCCCAACTGCCAATCCCTGCTTTTCCCGCCTAAACCAATCAAACGGCCATGATCATTTGAAGCAATCCTACGGCTCCAAGTCATGTGGGAAAGTCAAAAGTGGAACTCAGGACCTATAAAAGGAAGAAAAAGAGAGAAAAGACTAGCTAGTTAGTTAGTGTTAATTTTAGTTAGTAGTAGTTAATATAGTTTAGTCGAATTTAGTATAACTTAAGCTTTTCCAGTGTAATTTTCATGTCTATTGTATTTCTCAGCCTAACTTAAGTGTATTTTCATATATTCAGTTGTAATTCAAGGTTTGTAGTTCATGTGACTATTTTCCATTTCCAAATGAAATTCTCATTTCAAGTTTAACAAGTGTTAACTAAGCTCTTTACTGCTTTACTCAGCTCATTTCAACCTAATAAGAAGTTTTAACAATCTTGGAAAGTACTTTAAATCACATTAGTTAATAATCTCAAAAATGCTAAAAAAATAGAAAAATAATAATAAAAAAAATAAGAAATCAAGAAGAAGAAGAAAGAGGGATGTGGAAGCAGGGTTTAGTGCCTCAGGGAGGCTATAGGTTAGTTTGGTAAACTTGTTCTTGGTTTGGAGTTCATATGATCCCACTGTAAGCATTTTCCATACTGTTTTCAAAATCAGTGTTTGTTGCTCATAAGCTTATTTGCTGTCATTAATTGTTTATTTTGCTTAATCCTAGCTCAGTAGATGGTTTTTGATTAATAGATTAGGTTCTAGTTCTAAGTCTCAGTTAGTTTCATTCATGTTAAGGGTATAAGGGAGTGTTTGGATCAGTTGGATCCAAGGTTTTCTAGGTGGTTTCTAATGTCGTTTTTAGTTAACTTATGTCACATTAGGTCATAACAGGTTAGATAGATAATAAAATCCACAAGTAAATTGCAAGAAAGTCAAAGTCACAGATAAAATCCACCACACAGTTAACTGTGGCCTTTGAGGGTCATAAAGCTTCACATAAGTGTATATCTTGTTGTTTTAACTTAAAATGGTTTTCATTTAGCTTAACATCATGTTCTTAGTCAATTAGAAGCAACCAAATCTCACCAAAGTCAACTTGTGAGTTCTTGTGAAAAAGTCAAATTTGCATTCTCAGTTTTTTCCAAAAGTTCAAGCATTTAATTTGTTTTTTGTGTTATAGATTAGGAAGTGAAACTTGTTTCTATATGCAACCCCCTGCTCATGTTTGTTATTCCACATTTGTTTTAATTTTAAGAATTTTCTTCTGGGCCCCACATTGCCCCAAAGACAGCTGCAGGGCTGCAATCTACTCTGTCTCAGCAGATCAGTGGCCACCACCACCACTTTGTGGTGGTTTTCTGACCTCCCCAGTGGGTCCCATGGCCCTAACCTTGTTCATATCAACCCCCCCCCCATGGTAGGCTTCAAGGATTGACCAATCCTTTGACCTAAAACCCTGTGGACCCCACCTGTAACAAGCCCTCAAGTTTGTCCCAGTTTCTGGTTGGAGTTAAGTTTCCATGTGCTTATTTTGAAGCTTAATTGCTTATTGTGTGGTCCACCTCTTCTTTTTCTGGCTTATACTTGTATAATACACTCAGTTGAACCAGACTTAACCAAAGTGGGTCCCACCTAAGCTGATTTTAGCTCATTTTCCCCCTTGGTCAAACTTAGTCAACTATCCCCCTTTTTAAGTTGCATTCTGCTTATTTTTAAGTTCTAAAAAAGTTGTTTTTACAAAAAGTGTTTGTTTTTAAGTATTAAATAGATTGGTAAAAGAAAAATCCAGAAAAAAACAAAAATAATTTTAAGTGATAGTTTCTATTTAATTTTATTTAAATTTTATTTTTCATTTTTACATTTTAATTAAGTACTTGCCATTTTTATATTTTTATTAATTACCTCTTATATTAAAGTATTTATAATAATTTTCTCAGATTTTTATTTTATCTTTTAGTATTTATTAGATTTGATCTTAGTTTTATTAATTATTAATTAATAATTAGTTTAAAATAGCATAATTAGTTTTTATTAAGCAAAACCTAGTTTTTATATTTTTTTATAGCTTTTATATGTTATAAAATAATTTTAGAAATTTTATTATAATTTTTACTGTTCATTTAGTATTTTTCTTAATTTAAAATAGTTTAATTAGATAATTAGTAATAATTAGTAATTAATTAATATTAAATAATTAATTAGTGTTTTAATTTATTTTCTTTTTCTAAAAATTTTCTTTTATCTTTTAGGTTGTAAAAAAGTCATTTTCACCCCTGGGTGTTTTCAGATTTCCGTTTTTACTTTTTATTTCGTACGTTTACGTTTTATTTAAACGTAACGTACGTGTTTTTAAGTTTTAAACGTTTCTGGGTTTTCAAACTTTCCAGTCTTGTTCTTATAGCTTGTTAAGCTATTTCCTTGTAGATTCCTTAGTTCAGATCTATCACAAACCCCTTTCCATCCAAATTCACCCGATCACGAAACCGTTTGATAACAATTCACACCTCGTCGGGACATAACGACCCGGGGAAACACTGTATTCCGCGGAGCATTGATCTAGGCAGTCTGACCTTGTTGACCATTCCTTGGTCAATATAAGTTAGGTGGTTTAGGCTCAATCTATTTTTGGCGCCGCTGCCGGGGAGGTTGTGTGCGTTTTCTAAACGGTTTTTCTGATTAGTGACTTTGGAATTCGTTCCATTGTACATTTATCCATCCTTGTTCATATCTTTTCATAAAAACCCAAAAATATTTTTCCTTACCCTCTAAACATTTAATTCTATCTCTTTCTCACTCTTATGTTTAATTCTAATGGAATCGTTTATTCCTTGCGTTGGTTGTGGTGAGCCGCTCTTTGGTTTACCATGTCGCTGGTGCACGTGTGAACGATGTGGTAATGATATTCGGGATGGAAGTTGTTTGTTTTGTGGTTCGAGGAATTCATTTGCTTATTATCCTAATCCGAACTCATTCAACGACTCTTCAAATTGTCCCAGTTACCCACCATAGCCAGACTTATCTTCATATTCGTCTGAATATTGTGGAGGTCCTCACCAAGGATTTGAGTGTCAAACCGGAAACACGTTTGTCTATGAACAGTTTTCCGGTGATGCTCAGAATTTTGGTTATGACCAATATCCATATGATTCACCAGTCCAGACTCAATAGTTTAACTGTTGTGAGTACAGTGGAGGGCCACACTTCAGCTCAGATTGTCAAACAGGGAATCCAATTCCCTGTAACAATCTTGACACATCATATTATGACCCACCTCCACAGTACCAGACTGGCCAAGCAACTCCTCAATACCCGCAAGACCTTTGTCATGAGGTTCTTGAAGCATTGAAAGAACTTAAGGAGGAGTTAGCTAATATTTCGCTTCGCCATGCTCAAAATTCTTCTTGTGCGTATTGTGGGGGTCCTCATGATGATAATCAATGTCAACCTTCCGGTTTTGACACATCCACACCCCCACAATTTCCACTCATTCCAAATTCTCGTGGGAAAACTATGGCAGAGTTACTTGCTGAAGAACGAGATTCTGGAAAAAGCATGGAAGAGTTACTGGCGGAGCAACGAGCAGCTAAAATTCGTGCCAATCTTCGCAATGCTGCTCTATATGATGACGATGATGACAGTGATGATGATGAAGATAACGTTGTTATCATTCAAAAAGATTCATCGATTACATCAGCTGAAATCCCTCCAATCCAAAAATCGCAGGGAGAGAAGACTATGATGGAATTACTAGCAGACGAACAAATGGAATATATAAAAACCATGTGTGCTAGTTCTTCCCAACTCCCTCAGTCTGTTATCACACCCAAAGTTCACACTCACTCTCTAATCATGGGGGATGAGCATCTTGACACTGTTCCTAATAAGGAATCGGACGAATTAATAAAGTCTAGTGTTGAGATCCTTGTCCCAATCCCGAGAGAGTCACAGGGAACTTTGGATCATGTATGTGATATTCCTTCACCTCTTGAGTGTCCTAACGATCATTTTGAGACGTTCTCAGATTTTAGCGATGATTGTATATCTTATGGAGACATCGAGTATGTTGAGGCGTCAGTGCCACAAACTGATGCCGATCATCTTCTTAAGGAGTTCGCTGATGAGCTTACTCACATCAATCCACTGTCATTGGAAGGTGATGATGGTCTCCTTGACTTCGAAGCCGATCTGGGAGAAATTGAAAGTCTCCTATATCATGATCCGTCACTCACTTCTTATCCCGACAATCCAATTGAGAATAATAATCACTTTGTTCCCGAAACATTCAATACGACTCTCACCAATCCTCTATTTGAATTCGAATCTGAATTCACTATGATTTCTAACAATCCAATCTTTGACGAGGGTTGTGATGAGTCCACAATGGAACATGAGTTCACAAATTCACATCTTGTGAATAATTCTCTTCATGAGGAGTTCTCCGGTGAACTTACTCATCATATTATAACTCCTCCGGAGTTTGATAGCCCGGGGGGAGATGCTCTCAATCATGAGAATTTGCAAAATCCCACCCACCCTCCCGGGATATTTACGAGCTTAACCTTAGAAATCCAAACTCAGGCTACGGAGCCTGCTCTCGAAGAAGAAGATCAAATCATGCTTTTTATCATGATTTTCTTCCTTTTCTTCACCTATACGGTGACTTCTTCTCTTCTTCACTCCTTCGGGAGTGAGGACACTATATTTGATCCCGGCATTTTCATGTATCATTATCTTGAGCCGGGCACTTATCTCATCGGTGTGGAACTTTCACGTGCTTCATATGTTTGTCCAAACATCTTGAATGAAAGTCCGATTGAGATTGCTTCTTCCACATCATGCTTCCCCAAGGACAAATGAATTTGGGGTCGAGTCACGCTAGCGACTCGGTAAACAAAAACAGAGCATGCTTATAGGGTTTTCACCCTAAGTGTGGGGGCGTCCCCCATACTATGATTACAGAAGTGAAAATACAAAATGGTGTTTTCCACGCTTAGCTTGTAATGTTGCCCTTTTACGTTCAAAATGTCGGCCTAATATCCAGGATTTTGAATATTGTGGACAATATTCATGCCAAGTGTGGGGGGTATTTCGCTATTCTAGCGAATTTTATCACATTTTACTATATAATACCCCCGTTTTAGCCAAAATTCAAAAATTTTAAAAATTTTTCACTGGTGCTTCAAAATTTTTGTGGTAATCAGTCCGCCTTGTCTAACCGACAAAAGGGATTGGCTAGTCCAGGAGCAAACGGCTCTTGGTAAAGACATCTCAAATCCGTTTACGGCTTGCAATTTGCCCAAAATTGTATGGTTCCTCAACTCCCCGAAAACAAATGAGTTGGCTAGCCCACAAGATTATGGCTTGTGGTAAAGGCCGTGGAAAATCCATAATTGGTAATCAGCTCACCAAGATGTTGACTATTCCATCAAGAGCTGGCTAGTCCAGAAGCAAACGGCTTCTGGTAAAGACAAATCAAATCCGTTGACAGCTGGTGGTTTGCTCAAAATCACACGGTTATCAGGTGTGCCACAGTTCTTACACCTGGCTACTCCAGAAGTGATGGCTTTTGGTAAAGAGTTTAAAATCCATCAAGTTTTCAAAACAGTATTGCTAGGGACTAGCAATAGTTTAGTGTGGGGGATTGATGAGTGCTCAAACACTCATCATTTTTTGTCTAATCTGAACTGCAAAACATACAAAAACACTCAGAAATGCATCAAAATACTAAAAATATTTCAAAATTGTGTTTTATATGTTTTAGATGCAAAATGAGCAAAAACAAATGAAAAACGTACAAAGTTTGCATAATTGGCAGTTTCAGTCCCCCAACTTTCATAAAATTACAAAACTAGTCCCTGGATATTCAAAATATGGAAAATTATCACCAAAGTTCCTTTTTAAATCATAAGTTGTCATATTTGGTCCTTTGGTGAAAAATCTCAAAAGTTTTGGAAATTTACAGTTTGGTCCCTGAAGTTTCAATAATTGGCAGATTCAGTCCCTAGTGGGATAATTTTGAAAGAAAAATCACTTTTGGTCCTTGGAAAAGTCACAAAAGCCATTTTTAGTCTTTGGGTAAAATGTTTGGAGAAATTACGGTTTTGGTCCCTAAACTTTCAAATTTGACATAAAAGGACTCCGGGATTTCAATTTTTGGGAAATTACAAATTATGGTCCTTTGGTTTTTGGAACTTGACAAGTATGATTTTTTATATAACTTTGTGAAAATAACATTTTCAGCCCCCCAAGTTTCATTAATTACAAAGTTGGTCCTTGTGGTGTTTTGTTAGTTAACCAAACGGACCCTTTAAGTTATATAAACCCAACAACAAAACCAAGCCCACCCAATAATCCAATACCACCCCCTGATCCAGTAACACATCCCCCAAGCCCATACAACCCGGCCCACTCCCCAACCTTTTAATAAACCTGGTCATTTGACCAGGTCAAATGGTCAACATCCAGTCAACAACACCATCTCCCTCACCCCACCTCCATGATTTCTGCAACCCTGCTCCCCCCTCCTCTCCAAAGTCTCACCAACTCACCAACTACAATTAATAACCTCACCTACACCCTTACCTTCCCCCCTCCTCATTTAATACTTCACCAAACCTCCCAACTGCCAATCCCTGCTTTTCCCGCCTAAACCAATCAAACGACCATGATCATTTGAAGCAATCCTACGGCTCCAAGTCATGTGGGAAAGTCAAAAGTGGAACTCAGGACCTATAAAAGGAAGAAAAAGAGAGAAAAGACTAGCTAGTTAGTTAGTGTTAATTTTAGTTAGTAGTAGTTAATATAGTTTAGTCGAATTTAGTATAACTTAAGCTTTTCCAGTGTAATTTTCATGTCTATTGTATTTCTCAGCCTAACTTAAGTGTATTTTCATATATTCAGTTGTAATTCAAGGTTTGTAGTTCATGTGACTATTTTCCATTTCCAAATGAAATTCTCATTTCAAGTTTAACAAGTGTTAACTAAGCTCTTTACTGCTTTACTCAGCTCATTTCAACCTAATAAGAAGTTTTAACAATCTTGGAAAGTACTTTAAATCACATTAGTTAATAATCTTAAAAATGCTAAAAAAATAGAAAAAATAATAATAAAAAAATAAGAAATCAAGAAGAAGAAGAAAGAGGGCTGTGGAAGCAAGGTTTAGTGCCTCAGGGAGGCTATAGGTTAGTTTGGTAAACTTGTTCTTGGTTTGGAGTTCATATGATCCCACTGTAAGCATTTTCCATATTGTTTTCAAAATCAGTGTTTGTTGCTCATAAGCTTATTTGTTGTCATTAATTGTTTATTTTGCTTAATCCTAGCTCAGTAGATGGTTTTTGATTAATAGATTAGGTTCTAGTTCTAAGTCTCAGTTAGTTTCATTCATGTTAAGGGTATAAGGGAGTGTTTTGATCAGTTGGATCCAAGGTTTTCTAGGTGGTTTCTAATGTTGTTTTTAGTTAACTTATGTCACATTAGGTCATAACAGGTTAGATAGATAATAAAATCCACAAGTAAATTGCAAGAAAGTCAAAGTCACAGATAAAATCCACCACACAGTTAACTGTGTGGCCTTTGAGGGTCATAAAGCTTCACATAAGTGTATATCTTGTTGTTTTAACTTAAAATGGTTTTCATTTAGCTTAACATCATGTTCTTAGTCAATTAGAAGCAACCAAATCTCACCAAAGTCAACTTGTGAGTTCTTGTGAAAAAGTCAAATTTGCATTCTCAGTTTTTTCCAAAAGTTCAAGCATTTAATTTGATTTTTGTGTTATAGATTAGGAAGTGAAACTTGTTTCTATATGCAACCCCTCAACTCATGTTTGTTATTCCACATTTTTTTTAATTTTAAGAATTTTCTTCTGGGCCCAACATTGCCCCAAAGACAGCTGCAGGGCTGCAATCTGCTCTGTCTCAGCAGATCAGTGGCCACCACCACCACTTTGTGGTGGTTTTCTGACCTCCCCAGTGGGTCCCATGGCCCTAACCTTGTTCATATCAACCCCCCCACCATGGTAGGCTTCAAGGATTGACCAATCCTTTGACCTAAAACCCTGTGGACCCCACCTGTAACAAGCCCTCAAGTTTGTCCCAGTTTCTGGTTGGAGTTAAGTTTCCATGTGCTTATTTTGAAGCTTAATTGCTTATTGTGTGGTCCACCTCTTCTTTTTCTGGCTTATACTTGTATAATACACTCAGTTGAACCAGACTTAACCAAAGTGGGTCCCACCTAAGCTGATTTTAGCTCATTTTCCCCCTTGGTCAAACTTAGTCAACTATCCCCCTTTTTAAGTTGCATTCTGCTTATTTTTAAGTTCTAAAAAAGTTGTTTTTACAAAAAGTGTTTGTTTTTAAGTATTAAATAGATTGGTAAAAGAAAAATCCAGAAAAAAACAAAAATAATTTTAAGTGATAGTTTCTATTTAATTTTATTTAAATTTTATTTTTCATTTTTACATTTTAATTAAGTACTTGCCATTTTTATATTTTTATTAATTACCTCTTATATTAAAGTATTTATAATAATTTTCTCAGATTTTTATTTTATCTTTTAGTATTTATTAGATTTGATCTTAGTTTTATTAATTATTAATTAATAATTAGTTTAAAATAGCATAATTAGTTTTTATTAAGCAAAACCTAGTTTTTATATTTTTTTATAGCTTTTATATGTTATAAAATAATTTTAGAAATTTTATTATAATTTTTACTGTTCATTTAGTATTTTTCTTAATTTAAAATAGTTTAATTAGATAATTAGTAATTAATTAATATTAAATAATTAATTAGTGTTAAAATTTATTTTCTTTTTCTAAAAATTTTATTTTATCTTTTAGTTTGTAAAAAAGTCATTTTCACCCCCTGGGTGTTTTCAGATTTCCGTTTTTACTTTTTATTTCATACGTTTACGTTTTATTTAAACGTAACGTACGCGTTTTTAAGTTTTAAACGTTTCTGGGTTTTCAAACTTTCCAGTCTTGTTCTTATAGCTTGTTTAAGCTATTTCCTTGTAGATTCCTTAGTTCAGATCTATCACAAACCCCTTTCCATCCAAATTCACCCGATCACGAAACCGTTTGATAACAATTCACACCACGTCGGGACATAACGACCCGGGGAAACACTGTATTCCGCGGAGCATTGATCTAGGCAGTCTGACCTTGTTGACCATTCCTTGGTCAATATAAGTTAGGTGGTTTAGGCTCAATCAATCACCAAAAAATCCCATTCATATAAAAAACTGCTAGTATCAACAAGGTGCGTTTGGTATACTACTATCGGAATGCATCAATCATAATGATTATCATTGCAAATGTTTGGTTACTAAGTTGGGGAATGAAACTATCATTTGATACCCATAGACTCATCGGAGGGGGAGTAGGTAACTTTTCTAACTTATTCCCGTGAGTCCCACTATTAACATACGAAAACATATGCCTTTCTATTAAAAAAAAGAAAAAAAGAAAAAAAGAAAAAAAAAAGTGATAACAATACCTTAAAGTTCACAAACAATAGAAATGGAATCATTATTTTCAATCTTATACTACTGTTGATACAAAAGTTGGGCGTTCCTGATTATGGGCTCTTGCTCTCGTACCAATTCGCTTCTTAATGCTTGAAACCTGCGCACTAAGAAAGTAAACAACACCGTTAGGCTTATCGTGGGATTGTATCCCACGATTAGACTCCGGCGTAATCGATTTAGGGTTCTCGTAATGAGTTTAAGGGTTTGTGAATCGTACCTTGAATGAGAGTTATGTCATTCCTTATATAGGCGCAGAATCCTTGTAGGGTTTGTTGATATAAATAATTGACTAAAAACATTATTCATATCTTCCGATATCTCTATGTTTTGATAATCACAAAACTTAAACTAATCAAACCAAAGATCATGACGTAAACACGTATTTAGTAATAAATAATCACTTTCACCAACAAATCACTTAAGGTATGAATAAACAAAGTGCTTAGTGCAATGTATGATCAAAGGGGTATTTAATTAACTAATACAAAGTTTATTTAATTATATAATCTTATTATATATCTTTGAAAAACACTTTTGGTAATAAGGAAAAATGTTTTAATCATACTAAATATATGATTTCAAATATTTAACCAAAATCAGTTAGTTTTTCACCAAATAAACTTTCCCCACTAAAAGACAAGTTTTCTGGCCGTTACAGTTGGGCGGCCCCCTTAATTATAAGGGGCGGTCCCCTTAATTTTAAGGGGGCCGGCCATGCTTTAAGGGGGCCGGCCACGCTCCTCTGTCAGAACTTGTTGCCTATAAATACCACCTTAAACCTGGATTTTTTCCCCACCTTTTTGCACAAAAACTTTCTGTTCTAGATCTCCATTTCAATCCTAAAAATCCTTTGATCATTTCATAAGCCTTTGTTTCCAAGTGATCCAAAGCCTCATTCTTTCAAGTGCAAAGAGAAGAATACTTCTATTAGAAGTATTACAACTTAGTATCATCTTGCTATCTAAGTTGTTTGTTTATATTTTCTTGTATATCTTTCATACTTTGGTGAATAAGGTGTATGTATTAGTTAACTAGATTTAGTTGAAGAATCTAGAATTGTTGTAAGTGTGAAGTGTAACTTGAAGTGAAGAAGAAGGGTTAGATAGTAGTGGTGATAGGAGATTGTAGCAATAGGAGCTTGTAGTGAAGAAATTAAGGATCTCTAGTGGAGAAGACTAGAAGACATTTGTAGATTGAAGTTGTGAAGACATTAGTGGCTTGAAGGTGTCAAGACATTAGTGCATTGAAGGTGTGAAGACATTAGTGGCTTGAAGGTGTCAAGACACTAGTGCATTGAAGTTGCGAAGATATTAGTGACTTGAAGGTGTCAAGACATTAATACTTTGAAGGTGTGAAGAGAATAGAAGATTGGTGTATAGAAGATTAGTGTGTAGAAGATTGGTGTGAAGAAAATAGTAGATAGGTGTGAAGATTGGTGTGGAGATTGGTGTGTAGATTGGTGTGAAGATTGGTGTGTAGATTGGTGTGAAGATTGGTGTGTAAATTGGTGTGTATATTGGTGTGTACGGTTTTCTCCGCCATAAAGGAGATATTTGATCTAGTGAAGAAAACTCTCGAGTAGGTGACTCGGGGAGTGGAGTAGGGCAAGGAAGGTGTCCTTGTAGCCGAACCACTATAAATCCTTTGTGTCTCGGTTTGATCTTTCCATCTCTCACTCCTTGATTTATTACTTACTTGCATTTCACACATAGTCATAATTGATAGTATTGTGCATATGTTGATTTCACATAAAGATCAAACTAAAATCCAATCATAAAACTAATCTTACAAAAACCAACCTAGTACATATAATTATATCTATACACTATTACACATATATATGCTTACATAAAATATATGAAATTGTATATTCTTTCCAAACATTATACATAAGCATTGTATATATAAAACCTTTAATAAATCTTGTATTTATACTTTTGTAATTAAGTGTTTTGAAATTGTACATTATACATAAGTAGTATTTATACTAAATCATAAATTAACTAGTATATATATTTATGTATTAAAGTGATTTGAAAGTTTCATCTTAGAAACTATCTTTTATAAAATAAGCAAAACGAAAAAGGCGTAAAACTATTCAACCCCCCCTTCTAGTTTTCCACAGGGTTCGTGCTCCTTACGTTTCGCACCCATGGTGCTTATCCGAGTTAAGGATATCTATTCCATAGATAGAAGATCCTTACCTAAACAGTATATGTAGTTTAGTTGGGCTTTGGGCTTATGTGAGCCCAATCCCTTTATTGGTGCAGCCCAATATAATAGCTCACGCATGGTGGCTTTGGGCCTTAGTAATATTTATTATTTGGGCTCGTGGCCTATATATAAACTATACGTCATCAACTACCTTCTAATCAATGTCATACCGATTATGATTCCGGATAGCATACGAAACGCACCCTAAATGTTGAATATTCTAACGAAACCATACATGAGATATGATAGATGATTTTGCTAAACATTTACATGATTCATCTTTGAGACAATTTAAGTCAATGGCCTCTAACATTAATGTCATACGGACAAATCACATCAGCGAATAGTTTGAGTCTAAATTTATACATAAACGTCAAAATACATTTGGTCAACTCTTACATACAACAAATACATTCATTTTTGAGAATAGTATAACTACTTCTGTCGATAATTCAGAATCCATTCACCTTTTGCATCAGGTTAATCTATGTTCATGCACTTACATTACTTTTTTTTTAATCTATGTTCATGCACCAATAAAGGGATTGGGCTCACATTCATTAGGTTAATCTATGTTCATGCACTTACATTACTTTTTTTTTTTTTTTTTTTTATAAAACTTTGACAAAAACAATGAAACATAAAAATTTTACAAGTAAAACGTAAAAAATATGAAAGAAGAAAACAATAAAATAGGAAAACATAAGAGACGTATTAATAGCACCACCCATATTTTATTCAACAAAGAAAAATCAAAAAGCAAGGCCTATGAAAATTTTTATTAATTGAAAATAAAGCTGTTGCAAGCAAAAAGCCTCTCTGCCTCTATACTCTTCTTTCTCAAATCCACTATTCTCATAACAAACAACCACTTTTTTCTTCAGACACACACTAAAAAAAAAAAACACACACACACTAAACACAAAAACATCGAAAAACCAAACCAAATATACAAAGAAAAAAACAATGGGAATATGTTTATCAACATCATCAACAACAAAATCACCACCATCACGTAAACAAAATACCAACCCAAGCAACAGATGGTCACGTGTTAGATCATCTTCTACTACTAAAAGAAATGAAGATGCCATGATTCATGAACATGCAAAGGCTGCTGTTGAAATGTTGTTGCAACAACAACAAAATGGTGGTGTTGGTTTGACTTTTGATCGGTCAACCTCGTTAAGACACGTTGGTGCGAATTCTAAAAGATATCAGCCTCTTCCGAGGAGTTCGAGTTCTCGGGCGAGGTTGGGTACTGATCCACTTGTTCCTGTTGAGAAGCTTTTGAATCAGGTAATTTGGTTGGTTTTATGTATTTCATATTTGTAGTTTATTTGTTTTCTTGGATCTTATTATATCATGGGTTTGTTACATTTTTTCGATGTAGTGTTAATTTTTGAAAAAAAAAAAAAAAAAAAAAAATCAATTTTTCCAAATTGCATCTTGAATGCACCCGGTATCAAAATGTGTTACTATATTACGGTTCCAAAAATTTTGTGCACCCTGTCATATTGGTCCTGGTTCCGTCCCTGGACTAGCATGGTAGATATCGAATAGTTCATCGTGTTGTTTTTATATTCTTTTTGGATGGGAAATAGATAATGTTATAGTGGGGTTTATATTTGTGGCATAGATGCTAGCTGGTTTGTGATCTTATATTATGGCATTAGTTTTGTTTTTGATGTATACAAAATAACGAAAGCAACTTCCAACAAGATTTTTTGGCTTCATTGCAAAATAGGATATATATATAGGATCTGCAAACCGAAATTAATGCGATTATTTGGTAATTTAAGATTGAAAGTTGTTTTGAATAATGTAATGTATGCGAGATTATTTAGTTATTGCTAGGATACTTTGGTCTGTCCTGATGTTAAAACTTTACAAATTTAGTTGCAATTCAGTGAAGGCTTTACTTGACCTTTAAATTTTTGTTATGTTCAAAAGGATGTAAATCTTGATGAATTGGAGACCAGTCATATTGTCCTTGTTCATGGAGGCGGTTTTGGAGCCTGGTGTTGGTACAAAACAATTGCACTCTTAGAAGAATGTAAATTCAGAGTTACCGCAATTGATTTAATTGGTTCTGGAATTGATTTGTTCGACACCAATAGCATCAAAAGTCTTTCACAGTATGTAGCGCCTCTCACTGAGTTTCTAGAAAAGCTTGCAGATGGAGACAAGGTCGAATTTCTTATCTACATTCGAACTTATAATCATATCTTTTTGTCTCTATTACTGTTGCCTATTTGACGATGAAACAAACATAGACCTTACAGTTTTGATTTTAGCTTATTTTACAGCCTAAATAATTTTCTGAAGTTAAAAGATTGAAAGGTAAATAAGTCATTTAAAGTAAGTTTTGATGGTAGCTATCCTAGTCAAGAAAGATTCCGGCTAACAATTTCACTTATAAAAGCAGATGTAGAAATAAGCAGGACCATTAAAAAGTAGTTAATGCATCACCACATTTTTTTTATTGGTTGAAGATGCTACTCCGATTAATTATATGGTTCTTGTGGGAACATAATTTATAATAAACTAGTTTAGTAATAGTGATACTTTGATAGAGTCAGTAAGTTGATACTTGATAGGTTCTGTAGAGGACTTATCGAATTAGCATATGACATTCACATTCCAATTAGATTATACTGACTCTAAATGCTTTCCCCATTTCAATTCACGCAGGCGATTTTGGTAGGCCATGACTTTGGTGGTGTATGCATATCTTATGCAATGGAGCTATTTCCATCTAAAATTGCGAAAGCTGTCTTTATCGCCGCTTCTATGTTAAAAAGTGGACAGAGTACTCTGGATATGTTCTCCCAGAAGGTTTGGCCCATAATTTTTTTACTGTTCTATCATATTAAGAACTATGTGAAACTTGGCTTATATTTAATTGTCAACTTAATCCGGATCTGTTCTATAATTTAAAAATGAGTAAACATTGAAGTACAAGTTTAAGCTTTCATGGCCCACTAAATTCTGCTAGGAATCATTCAGTCACCTTGTTGGCATTTAATAGGAAGATAAAAAACAATTATAAGGTGGGTGGGTGTTTACATCTGCACCTGCAATATTTAATTAGTTTTCGTAATGATGACCAAACTAAATGCATTCATGTTCTTCTGTTGCTAATAAAAGAAGTGGCGCATATAAAAGTATTCGATGTTGGAAATGGTGCGCCAATTCACCCTAAAATAAGAAAAGTTTATTACGAATTTCATTAATGAAAAATTGCACTTTAAGTTGATCTTTTCTGATTCTTTGAGAATGTTACATAACTGATACACTAATGTATTTAAGACTTGAACTCACGGGCCAGTACTAAGGATTCCATAGCCCCTTTAAATTTCTTCAAATGTAGCTGTCCTTCAAGTTATATATATGGAGTATTTTAATTGAATTGGCATATGATGAATCGACAGAAATGATCTTATAAGGTAGACGACTTTATCTCCAGAATGATATATCAGTATAAACTATATTGCAGGAAAATACAAATGATCTTATGCGGCAAGCTCAAAAGTTTCTCTACACAAATGGTAATAATCTGCCTCCAACTGCAATAGATCTCGACAAAATGCTCTTGAAGGACCTTCTATTCAATCAGAGTCCTGGCAAGGTATGACAATGACTAATTGAGATTTGAGATCTTTAGTTCAGCAGGCTCTCAAGACTTTATAGTCAACCAAATGTGCAAATAGATTATTAGTATATAAGATTCATGTTCAGCTAACGTGGGGTTGTTTCTAAAATCCTCGTCATCTTGACACATTTCTTGTAATAACGCATTCATTTCTCTGTTTCAGGATGTGGCGTTAGCTTCTGTTTCAATGAGGCCAATTCCATTTCCACCTGTTTTGGAGAAACTGTCTCTTACTGATGCGAACTATGGGTCAGTTAGACGGTTCTACATAGAAACACCAGAAGACAACGCCATTCCCTTAACTTTACAACAAAGCATGATTAGTGAAAGTCCACCTGAAAAAGTTTTCCGTCTCAAAGGTTCTGACCACTCCCCTTTTTTCTCAAAGCCTCAGGCCCTACATAAGTTACTAGTTGAAATCGCAAAAATCAAATAAACTTATAAAATTTTCTGTTACAAAATCACCCTTCCATCAGTATAGTCTACCACATTTACACGATCCAGTAAAACCAGCACATAGCCCCGCCAATTAACTTTTGTCATAGACGTTTAAAGCTGCACAGGTTGCATGATTTTGAGCAGCCGTGCATATGCGCATTTGATTCAGATTTCTTTCTTAAATTAAAATAAATCTTGTTTGTCGAATGGCTGGTTGATGTTTACATACACATGGAATTGCTAAGAAATCAGCAGTTTTGGAGGTAATATTCATCAGAGTACATTCTTGGTCTCATGTAATAAAGATCCCATAAAGCAGATGGTTTATAAAGCTTATGTTATTGTAAATGTATAATTAATTCTTTGGTAAGTTTACTTTGGTCTGCTCCATTTTATAAAGCTTATGTTATTGTAAATGTATAATTAATTCTTTGGTAAGTTTACTATGTTACCAAACATTTTATCAAAACAAACAACTATTACTTTCTACTACTGTTTGCTGCTACTACTTTTTGCTATTAGTTATTGCTAGTGATTCTTGCTACCGCTATCTTCGCTAAACCCCTATGTAAAAAAAAAAAAAAAAAAATAGATCAATCCAAACCGTCACATCAACGGAACCTCAACATTTCCTCTATTCACTTCCTTGTCACTCACAAGTCACACCCCCAAAAACACTCTCCACAGTGACTCAAGCCAAAACCTTACTTTTGAGGCCCACTATGTTAGTTTGTTTTCCTTTAAACCAGCTAATTTTGCATTCACTAATATAAAAATACAAAATAAAAACATTTTTTTAACTTCCTAATAAATTTTCTAAGAATTACTACAAACTATCAAATTTATAAAACGGCTAAAACTTAAAATATAACATTCTAAAAGGTCTAAAATGAAAAGAAATAAAACAATAAACAAACGATCGTCTTCTCATTCAGCACACACAAACTTTATAAATAAGAGAACCCATAAAACTCATTTAATTCGGAAAAAAAAAAAAAAAAAAAAAAAAAAAAAAAAAAAAAAAAAAAAAACTCTTCATTTTGCGCAAGCAAAATTCTCGTCATGTATTTATTTATTTATTATAGGTGTGGGGGTGGGGTGGGGGTGGGCGAATGATGCTGCTTTAGCGCCAGTCCACGTCGACTTGGAGCAGGCTCCAAGCGACTGCACCCCTTGCTATAAGTGGTTATACAACATTTACAGTCCTATTATTTACTAGTATTATTTATTTATTTATTTTTCAAGTTCTAATAAAAACCATAACAATACTTAATTTTTTTTGAAAGGAACAAAGTAAATTGTAAAACCGTCTTTCTAGTCAGGGACGTCCTCTAGTTTTCGAGAGCCCTGGACGAAAACTCAAAATGAGCCCCTCAAAAATAGATGATGTGTCTATTTTTATAAGATCCATGAAAACGATTTACTCGTATGTAATAAGTGTTATCCTTCAAACATTTCTTATGCAAGTTATTTTAACTAATTTTCGTTGTCAATCTAACACATATAAGTGTCAAAATGATAAGCGTACTCACCTATATCAAAAGAAAACAAAAGGCATAAAAACTCGTTAGAAATAGACATTACATAGTGTACAATAAAAACAAATATGTCTAGAAAATAGTAGATTTAAGATATATTAGCTAATGACTTTCGTTTTTTTTTTTTTTTAAATTGTGTGCATATCTAGATAATTATTCACAAGAAAATTTTGCGGCCTAAAAATTTAGTGGCTGTAGGCGGTTGTCTATCTCGTCCACTCTTAAAGATGGTTACAGGCTTAATCGCTACTTTTTCAAAATTGTAATCAAAAGCTTGCGCAAAACTTTTGAGACGAATATTGTCCCTGTCTTTAATACGTCACAATTTTATTTATTTATTTATACTTTTATCTTTTTACAAAATTACATACAACATAGTGAATCAAACAAAATCCAAATTAGTTGTGAAAGACGAAATCAGGGAAGGAAGTGATTCGATTATAAGAAAAATTAAATTTGAAAAAATAAGAATAATTTATAATCGCACATTTTAAATAGAAAAGAGAATATCAAACAAATATGTGTCTATTTTTATAGTCGGCACCTAAAATATGTAATTGTGTTTTTTCCACATATTTATCATTTTACTTTTTAGTTAAGATTTGATCTCTATCTCATTGCTTTTTAGTTGTGGCAAAAGTAACCTTTTGATTAAAACAAAATAATCAAACCGTTTGAAATTTAAATTCAAAATAAAGAATAAACGTAAGGGTATTAATATCTCAAAAAACTTACCGTTCCATTGAACCGCATGTAAATCATTTATTCCCCATCCGTTCATTCCTAGATTCCATCCTCCTTAAATCACAACTCTTTTTCTTTTTCCCTTCTTCTCCTCTCTGATTCGATACGATACCAAGGTACGTTGCCTGGTTTTTATTAATGTTGTAAATTGTTTATAGAATGTTCTTTTTTTCTTGTTCCAGATTTCAATTTTTATCATTTATATGTTTAATTTAATTTAATTCTTTTTATATCAAACAAGACAGAAAAAACGGATTATTTGGTAAGGTCGAGTTTTTGACTTAGATGTACGCGGCCTAACTGGGGTACCCCGTGACCATTTTCGTGAATGTGTTGTTTATGAAGGTGTAGAGTTGCATTTTAGATCTGGTACAAACCAAACCGGAACCATAAAATTTGAATAATATTTAACGAAAAGGGAAATTTTGAAGTATTTGAAATAAGAACCCAATATATTAGAACTGGGCATAGTGGTTCTGTGTATCAGGTACGAACAGAAGGGTGCGTTTAGTTGGAGGTTTTTTTTTTTTTTTTTTTTTTTTTTTTTTCAATTTTCTATCTTTAGTTGTGTAGAAAAAAGGGAACGTTTAAATCTCCACAAAAAATAGAAAACGCGTTCAAATGATGTTGCTTTTTATTTTGAACAAAAGAAGGGGGATTTTGGGTTACAAAGAGAACATGAAAACTGTGTTTTGTTGTTTCCCTTGTAGAATTAGAAACACAAAATTTCCATTTTGTGGTGAATTTGATGGAATTTTTTTTTTTTTTTTTTTTTTTTTTTTTTTGAACACAATCATTTTGTGGAATTGGTGTTTTCTTTCAACTAAAGTTACACTATGGTTTTGGACCGGAAAACCAAAGATTTTTCCTTTCATGGACTAAGAACTGAACTGTACATAACCAGTCTAATCTGATTTTGGTTCGGCTTGTAAGTCTCAACTGATTCTCTCTTGAATTTTTTGTAATTATATCAACAAAAAAAAATTTTGTATTTGGATGGATCATGGATGGAGCGCCCGTGATGACCATGTTAACGGTAGATGTAGATCTCTTTGGCGAAAAAATAATAGAATTGGTTTGAGAAAATGTATCCGTAGCAAGACACTTCCTATAATATGTTTTACACATTTGCAAATTTATAGCTGACACAAACTAAGACAGAGAATGGGACGAGGCGTAAGTTCTGGTGGAGGCCAAAGTTCTTTAGGCTACTTATTTGGGGGTGGTACTGGAGGAGAGGCTGATAGCAACACTCAACCACCACCATCAGCAGAAAACCCGAGCGATGCTGCAACCACTGTTGAGCCATCTCAGGACTCTCCAAAACCGTCTACTGTGACCACTGAAGAGTCTTCGCAAAAGACTCCTGAATCTTACAATGTAATCAACCGAAACCCGGTTGCTGCTGTTCATGATAACATGACAAATAATTACCATAGGCCAGATGGACAGAACTGTGGAAATTACATCACGGTATGATAATTTGATATTGTAAGTTCATTTTAAAGTCAGAGCAACATTGAGTCGAATTATATATTTATTTGTGTGCAATTTGTTTCAGAATCGGCCTTCAACTAAGGTCCATGCTGCTCCTGGTGGCAATTCTTCCCTTGGTTACCTCTTCAGCGATGACAGGAAATGATCACATCTCATCTGTGCGTGTGAGTTATGGCTGCTACTCACCCGTCAACATCAAGAATGCAATGAAATTCTAATGTAATTTGAATTCTAGTTAATATGATGTCTTATAATGCTTATATAACCCTTTTTATGGCTGCAAATATGCAGAGTTTGGGTACTGCATTGTTTAATAGGTCTTCATATGGCATTCTTTGGTAAAACTAGCTTACATATTTTGTTGGTTATTAACATGGGTTGCAATTATAATCTGCTTATTTGAACTTTAGTCGTTTTGGTTTTTACTCTAATGCTAATCGGGGTTGAGTCGAAGGGGATATAGGTAACCCGTGACCAAATTAAATGTATACAGCCTATGTAATGCAGTAATCTTTTATCATTATTTTAGAATTTGAATAAAATTGTTTTTGTGAAATACGAAAATTTTCTCTCCTAGATAAAATGTGGTCGCAAATTGAACTGTTTGCTTTCGTACCATGTAGTCATGTGTCTTTACACTAGGCTATTTGGTGATGGTTATATAAATGATTATGAGTTTATGACCAAGAGTGCTATTTACATCTTTTAATTTAAAGTATTAACCAAAACTTGCAAGCATCTACACAAGTTTATCAAGGCAAAGAAGATTTGAAGAAACATATAATAGCAACGCCAACACTCTCAACAAGGCCTTGATCAACTAATTTTCAAAGTCCAATGCCCAGCCCAAAATCAATTAACCCACCTATTATTAGGGGTGGCAATTTATGACCCGATACGAAACTCGATCTGAAACTGACACGAAAATTATCAGGTTCGGGTTGAGTTAAAATAGATTTGGGTTAACCCATCTAACCCGTTTATTAAACAGGTCAGGTTCAGGTTAGTAATAAATTAAGCGGGTCGACCCGCCAACCCGTTTAAGATTTTATTCTTAAATTAAAAATTATTTATTTTATTATATGGGTTAAATGGGTTAAACGAGTCGACCCACAAACCTGTTTAACCTGCTTAACTTATGTAATGTGCCAACTTTTGTATATAAAACGGGTTAAATGGGTCAACCCAAAACCCGTTTACTTATTCAACCCATGTAACATGTTTAATCCGCCAACCCAAGTATATATACGGGTTAAATGGGTCAGGTTCGGGTTAAGTAGCTGACTCGATGATTTAAATGGGTCAGGTTCATGTTGGAGTTTTCTGACCCACCAACCTGTCAACCCGAACCCGACCCGAATTGCCACCCCTACCTATTATCATTCAAGCCTGCACTGAAACTGGTCCATTTAACTTTTGGTGTTTAAGGCTAAGTTCGCTCTTTGTGAACTAACTAAGGTGTCACATTTTAAAGCTAAGATCTGTTTCTCACTACATTTTGATTAAACGAGTCTGTCACCGGTCCGCTGCATTGTGGCGGGGCGTCGTAGTTGGCATTTCAGTTATGCGGTGGGATGTTTTGTTTCCGGAAGTATTGCACGAACATTTCTAAATATCTAAAGTTACCAATAAAGTGATAACAAATGTACTCATTATTGAACCACACCATTAGCAGTGTTCCAAGATGAAGCAAGCAAAATGTTTTCCAGTAGCAAACCATAATAGTATCCTCTTTACACCATAATGACTTATAACTTTTATCAGTGACTGAAAACTATCAGACCACAATTATGCAACAGTAATTGCATTTTTTTGATTGAAATTAACAAAAGAGGGCTAACGTACTGAAGGTAACATGTTGAATTCCAAAATCTTGGCATACGAAAGCTGAAGCATATTCAATACAGGGCCGTCAAAGATTGATGGGTCATCTTTTCCAGCATCTCCCCACTTTTGAACTTCTGCAAATCACAACTTCTGCAAATACGACTTCTCATTTGAAGGTTCATCACAAAGAACTTGTGGGGCCATCCATTGTTTACCCAAACCGGTTTTCTGTCAAATATAATCACGGTGAAGGAAATTTAATTTTTGGACAAAAATTGTATCTAGCAGGGCTGTACAAACATTATTCACTTACTTATCTTCATAGGTGAATTGTCCTCGGTCGATAAGCAACTGTTTTGTCGATGTGATGATCAAAGCGAAAGAAAATTAGACACATACATTTGCTTTGGCTTCGGTAGAAGGACCGTGAGAAAGAAAAAGTCCTGCACCATATCAAAGTTTACATGGTTATAACGGGTTTAAGGTTTGATGGATGATGGTAAAAAGTGTGGAAAACTAGAAGGGGGAGTTGAATAGTTTTATGTCTTTTTAATTTATTGTGAAAACTTTTGTTTACTTTAAAAACTTTGATTCAATCTTATGTGTATTCAATACTTGAGCAATATGAACAAATATATGTAGGTGACTAAAAGCAATGTAAATAAGTAATGAATGAAAAGATAGGGATGGAAAGATCAAACCACAACACAAGGGTTTATAGTGGTTCGGCTACAAGGACACCTTCCTTACCCTACTCCACTCCCCGAGTCACCTACTCGAGAGTTCTCTTCACTATGTCAAAAAACTCTCTTTGTGGCGGAGAAACCTTACACATTTTTGTTTACACCAATTAACGACACTAAGCTAAATGTCGAGTTCTAATAATAGCTAGAACCAATCTCACGACTAATACACGACTTCTTCACTACCACTTCACGACTTCTTCACACCTCAACTACTTCACAACTTCACACTACTTCTCCACTACTTCTTTACAACACAACTATTTACTTACACTTGGATCTACTTATTACAAATACACAACACTTTACACAACAAGCAAACAATATGGATTTAAACTACAATACTTCTTCTCTAGTTGTTGAAGGAGTATTCTTCTTTTGCACTTTGATGGTGGAAGCTTGTGATAACATCAAATAGTACCTGGTTTTTAGTGTTAATTTTCCCCTAGATTGTTCATATTTTATGTTAATATGTTAGGATATATACTCTTATTTGTTTATATTCTATTTTCAGGGCAAAGATGAACAACGGAACGAAAAGATGCGGATTTGGAAGGTTTTAGATGAAAATCATTGAAGTATGCAGATTCTACACTAACTACGGCGTATATGCTCCATCTACCTACGCCGTAGCAATTATTTATGAAGACTATGGCATTGCCACATCCTTAACTACGGCGTAGTAGCACATCAAAGGTATCTATAGAGTACCCTCTCTCTACGTACGGCGTAGACCTTAAAATCAAGCAGAAGAGAACTTTCGAGGATAAAGATGAAACTACGGCGTAGTCCCATCATAACTACGCCGTAGATGTGCCAATTGAGGAAACTACGATCGTAGCTCTTGATCAAGCTACGGCGTAGTTGTTATTATCAAAGGCTACAGCGTAGCCATCCATAGAGCTACGCCGTAGCAATATCAGGCCTATAAATACCAGCCCTAATTTCGAGTTTTAGCATTCACTTTTCACCATACAAAAGTCAGGAGGAATTCGGGGAGCAAGAGGGAGAAGTTCTTTCAAGCATACAAGTCCATTCCAAGGGAGAATTCACCCGATAACCGTAATTTTATTCATTCATTTGATTTGTATTAATTCAATGTTCACATTTATTATGTTAAACATTTGTTTTACTGCATTATTGAACATGAGTGGCTAAACACCTCTTGGTGTTAGCCTTATTATGAAATTGTTATTAATATGATTTAGTTTTCCCGCATCTTTAATCATTTTATTTGTATACTTTCTTAGCTTGTCTTAGGACACTTTAGCTTTAAGGGTTTTGATATTGGGTAGTCCTTCAAGGGAATGTATGATGTGACTATGCCCGCATTTCATTAGAAGGTTATGACTTGGTGGTGGTTAAGACGAACCGTAGACGCTTCCATCACCTTACATGTGCGAATTGACCAAAGGATCACCTACCTAATAGATTTACTTAAGAAGTTGGAGGAGAGGTGTATGTGACAACACTTCCCGTTAGGCTAGTTTAAGTTAGTAGAGGCACTTAATGACTCAACATAGTCAACCGGTGACCTCTGTTCATCACTAAGGTTAAAATCCTTAGATATCGGAGTAGGGGATTATGGAAAATAGGATAGGCGATTTGACCAACTGAGCCTATTCAATTAAACCCCCAGATAAAATGATAGGGTACATATATAGAAAACTTGTCATGTTAATAAAAAGAGTAGTAATTAGGTTAACACTACTTTCTCATACTGATTTCTCTTTACTTATTATTTGCTTTATTATTTTATTTAGTTTAATCATTTTAAATCATTTAAACACCCCTTTTTATTAGTGACATTTAAATTTAGATATTGTCCGCACCTCAGCACTAGGGACGACCTCGGCTTTACCATCTAGCTATACCTCACACGACCGGGTACACTGCCCGTTAGTGCATTAGGTAGACCTTAGGTAGACGAGACTTTATAAATTTAAAATATGGTCGGTAAATCCTGCATCAGCTTGAATCACTTGGAAACAAAAGCTTAAGATTAAATGATCAAAGGATTTTAGAAGATAGAAATGGAGAATTAGATCAGAAAGTTTGGAGTGCAAAAGGTAGAGAAAATGTCCAGGAATAGTTCTGTATTTATAGGCAAAGCTGGGGACTGGAGGAGCATGGCCGGCCCCCTTAATTAATCGCCTATTAAATTAAGGGGGCCGCCCTATGTATTCGTTGCCCAACTTTGTCTTTTTGTGGGGAAGGTTTTTCTGGAACATTTTTGCCAGTTTTTGGTTGAAAATTTGAATTCATATATTTATTTTAGATTAAACATATTTCTATATTTTCAAAAATGATTTTGTAAAAGATATAAATTTTTTTGTGACATTTTATAAAAAATCTAGTGTTTAAGAAAATGTTCCTTTGATCATAAAATGCATTGGGCATTTTGTTTATTCATACCTTAAGTGATTGAGTTGTAGAAATGCATATTAACAACTAAATACTTGTTTACGTACTAATCTTTGCGATTAATGATTTTACATTTTGTGATTATCAAAACGTAGCGATATCGAAAAATATTAATAATATTTTTAGGCATTATTTATATCAACAAAAAGTAAGGAAGTATGATATTAAAAACTTTAATACGGGTTAAAATGCTTTAGGTTGGTTTAGCCAACCCAATAGTTTTTTTGTCCAGTCTTTTGTAAGAAAAACAAAAGTATATAATATGAGTGATTTCAAAACACACAGCGAGCATTTTTTACATGTATGTCTAATTTTCTTATGAATAAACATTTTCATTTTACTCATTTGACGCACATAAAATAGTAACTTGTATTGACCCATTCATAGATCACTGGCTCAAACCCTTAAATCAATAATTCGGTCGAAATAATTAAAGGCATGTGTAATCATTATATGAAAGAAAATATGTAAGTCGATAGATAAGGCTCAGATGTGATACCAAAGTATAAGCATAAGAACCAGGATCTTTAGGCCCTGCAGGAGTTCTACACCTGATAAACTTTGCAGCTTTATAGATGTTCAATATTGGCACTCCAGTCGATTGCTCGAAGTTGATAACCTTTTAGCAAGAAGATGACATCATTAGAACTTTAGAGTTGTGAAAGATTTGCATGTGCGACAACTATCACATGCTTTGTAGCCATAAGTTGTGATTCTATCTATATAGTATAATCATCTTCAGTATTATTTTTTATTGAGTTTAGTTAAAAGGACAAAAGAATTTAGGCACATTTCCAAGCTTTCACCATTAGGTGGTTGTGCCGAACTCTGTAACTTCTGTATCAGTTGTGAACTTGGCCCTTACCAAATATTTCATCAAGAGTGTTTGGCATTATCCTTTGTACCCTATTTTCTCCTTCTTTTCAGAAGGCTCCATTATGCCTTCACTTCCCGTTTGTTGTTCTTGCGCCTTCTTACGCATTGTTATGAAGCCCGTCTTCTTGGTAATATCTTTTGTTGCCTTAAACAATCATTCAAGGTAACAACTTAATACGTCAACTTCATACTATGACTTTCCTGTAAATTATTACAAAACGTAAAATTAAGTCTACCTGAGAACTTGTTAGATACCTTGGTCTGTAGTAGTAGGAGGCAAGAGAAGGGTTGCCTATTTCCTGGAAACAAATGCCTGTAATATGTTTAATACACAATGTACAAATACCGAAAGCAGTTATGAAATATCATTCACATAACCGGAAAATAAATGTAAATATTAGAGAACCATTAGACAATACACTTATTCTAGAAATGCCTGTAGTGTAAAGTTATTCATGTACCGTGGATAATGTAGCATGCAGTTCCTCAAGCCGGCCTCGATAAATTCCTGTTGTGAGGTCATTATATGCTTTCATAACGATCTGTTGCTAGTAGCATTCTAGAAACAAAACAAAATAATTGAATACCCAAACAGCCTATAACTGGAAGTGTTTAGCTAAAGAGTTTATTGACCTCA